>JACEEZ010021508.1:0-46202 GCA_016584305.1 Chionoecetes opilio | reverse complement strand
AGGGGAAACATTTTTTTCAACTTTTTTTTCCTTCTCCCCCAAAATGAAAAATTTTTCAAAAAAAGACTAAATCCTTTACTAAAAATCTAACTGAAATTCCACCATCTCTTGCTAAAAACATTTCTAAAAAGTTGGTGTCCTGTGGCGTCGCCCCCTTTTTTTTCTCCCCCCCCAATTGCTTGCTCTTACGGGGGCCTTATCCCCCATGTAGGGAGTATGTTCACATGTTTGGGGAGGATCCCTAAACAGCTTCCTAAACAGGGTTGGGTAAAAAGCTTTTCGTCTCATCAACTCCTCGCCTCTGATGACTTTTTTTCAATTTTTAAATCACCGCCACAATGTTGCTTCTTTTGCTCTCTTCTACGTTATTTTCATGCTCACTGCTTTTTGACTTGCAAACTGCATCCCTCCCCCCTCCGGGGCCTCGCTGCACAAGATTTTTACTATTCTCATCCCTATTCTGTCCATCTTCCTAATGCAAGAGTTAATCTTTTTTTTTCCCTTTTCCCCCTTTCACGGGAAAACTCGGAACTCTTTTCCCTGTTTTCTTTTTTCCCCTTTTCCTATGACTTAAATATTTTCAAAGAAGAGTAACAAACCCTCCCGAACTAAATTTGGGCCCACCCCCTTTTTTTTTTTTTTTTCTCTTTCGTCTTTTTTATGGGACTGGGAAATAACAGGGTTTGTGTCCCCTTTTTTTGTGCCCTTGGCCATTCTTTGTGATGTAAAAAAAAAAAAAAAAAAAAAAAAAAAAAAAAAAAAAAAAAAAAAATGCTTTTCCGCACTAGTTTATACCTTCTCTAATCCGTTGGATCTTATCCCCCTAACCCTGAGTTTTTAACTTCTAAATCCCGGGTGTGCTCGCCTCCTTGCAAATAGTCCCCAAAGTGATACGGCAAATTTTAAGTTCACATGTCTTCGTTTCCTTTAATAAAATAAAATTTTATGTGGAAATTTATTTTGTAAAAGGTTTTATACTTGCCCTCATCATCACAAATTTATATATTTCCTTTCCCCCCCAGTAAACTTTTACAATTTTTTTATTGCTTTTTCATTTCGTCTTTTTTCATTTTAAACTGATTTGGAGCGTATAACAAACCCTTTCAAGGGTCGTCAAACACCCTTCTTTTATGATAAAAGACATATTGGGTACTAGCACGAATTAAAAACTTGTTCCAATTGCCTCCTTCTGCTTCATGCAGTGCCATAGCCATGTAGTCCTAGGGACTGATCCTTTAACCATGCCCCAGGGAAGGGTATACTCAAAATAACACTTTGGGTATACTGGGCGTAGTTCCACTCACTCCACCGCTTCCTTAAACACTGTTTTTTGGTCCCCTTAAGCTAGTGCACTAAGCTATTGGGAAAGGGAAAGATCGCCACCCGGGGCCCCCCCGGGGGATATTTGGCAACCTAATCCCCCCAATTCCTGGTTAATAAACCAGGCTCCCCTTTAACCCTGAAAGAAAAAAAAAAACACTTTCTGGCAACGCCGTCCAACCCTGCCAGGCCCAAATGGTCCGCCCGCCCCCCAAAGCATATCATTCTTGTTTTTTGGCCTTCATAAAAGTCAACACCGCTGCCCTTTCCCTTTCCCACGGTTTTTTCTTTCCCGGTTTGGGTATTGGTGAGCACCTGCTTTTTTTCGGGTTTACGTGGGGGTTTTTGAAGTTTTTACCCCATTCATGCTTCGAAAAATCCTTTTTGGTGGGTTCACGGGATTTGAGTGTCTTTTCTTCTTGACCCCGGGGGTTTGGGGGCCCAGCGTTTTTTCCCCTTTTTCAGCTTGTGTCGTGACGGGTGGTGTTACGCTTAGGGCCCCAGGGGCGGTTTGCCTCTTTCCCCGGGGGGCCCTTTGTTTCCAACCCCAGGGCTTTTTCCCTTTTGGCCTGACCCTTTTAAAGGTTACTTTTGTTCCCCCCGGGCCCGCCCCCACCCCCGCCCGGACCCCCCCAAGGGGCCCGGGGGAGGGGGTTTTGGTGGTTCCCCGGGCCCTTTGCCTTTGTGAGCAGGGGAAGGGGCCCGGAGGGTTTAGTCGCTCTTGCGGTGCCCGGCTTCGCTGGGTCGAAAGGGTTTCCCCACCCACCCCGCACCCCCCCCCGGCCCCTCCCAGGGCCGGGACGGGGAGGGGGAGCGGCCCCCTGGCTGCCTTTGTCAAACCCCTTTCCCCCTCCCCGACCCCCCACTTTCGGGGGTCGGGCATGCGTGCGGCGATGCCGGGGGGGGTTTTGGGGGCCCGTTTCGTTTTTGCGTCTCTTTCCCTTTCCCTCTCACGTTTTCCCCTTTTTTTTTTCCAGCGGATAAAATTTGCGGGGGCCCCGGGCTGCCCCGGCGCCCTTGTGTTGCCACAAGCTCTCCCTTCCTCGCACGCCCCGTGCCTTTGTCGGACCTCTTTCGCCCCCCCCGATTGCCCGGTATGTTTGGGGAGGGCTGCGGCTCACCCTCCCAGAGTGGGGTTCCCCTGCCTTACCCGGCGAGGCCTTTTCCTGACCTCAAGGGGTGGTGGACGAAGGTTTTTTAATTTCCCGCTTACCGCCACAAACCCTCTGTTCGGGGGCGGCCCGGGGCCCCTTGTTCTCGGCGGGGCCTCCCCCAAGTCGTTCCTTTTCCTCCTCGTCTAAAAACCCCCCGACCCCCTTCCCTTTGCTTCCATGACCGGCTGGGCCGTGCTGACGGTGGAGAAAATTTTCGGGGGGTCTCCCCCAGTCCCTAAACCGGGCCGCGACTCCCGGGTTTGGGGGGGCCTTGCCGGGGGGGGTCGGGGGCTCCTAGGGCTGGTCGGGTCCTCCGGGGCCTTCCCCAAACCCCCCAATTCCTTTTGCCCCCGGGGGTTTGGGGGTTTTGGAGGGATTCAGTAAAACCCCTTCAGGGAAAGAATGGGAGGCCCCACTTAACTTCGGGGGCCCCGTTTCTCCCAAACGCCTTCGGCGTGGCAGACCCCCTTTTCGCCTGATTCCCTCCCCACCGGGGCCTCTTCGGGAATCTGTGATAGTCGAGGTTTAATACCGGGTTGTGTTTCCCGAGGGGGAAGGGGATGCCGCCCTACCCGTCCCCAAGAGACACGGTTGGGGGCCTTCCCCCCCCCCGGATTCCGGGCCCCCCGGGGCCCCTTTTCCTCGCCTTTTCTTCTGAGTCCCTTCTATGTGCACTTCCCCTAAAATCCCGCTGAGGATGCTCCCCTTTGGACCCCTCCTTTTTCCCTTCCGTCCTTTTTTTACCTGGGCACCGATGCCGCCTCGATTGCTTTTGAGACGGTTGAGGGGCGGTTTTGTTGCCATGGGTTCGTTTTGGGGGGACGGCCGGGGGGCCCAGTTCGGGACTTGGAGGTGCGTCGTTTCCGGGAGGGCGGGGGACAGGAGTCCAACGCCCCCCCGGTTTCCTTTCTCTCGCCGGGAAAAGCTCCCTCGAAGCAGCCGGGGTTTCTTAGGCCCGGCCGGGCTTTGGATGCTCGGGGTCCCAAAGGGTTGACCAAATTTTGGGTTCGGGGACGGTTTTCCCTGTGTGGGGGGGGAAGCCGGGGGACCCAAAGGGGGCCCTTCCTCTCGGGGCCAGAACCGGGTTTTGCCGGGCTGAAGGCCGGCCGGACCCCCCCCAAAATTGTGAAGAGGCGGGGTACCCCCAGGGGGCCCCGGGGTCCTTCCCCGTCCGGGGGCCCTTTAAACCCCCCGGGGTTTTTCCCCCGGCCCCCTTGGGGGGCCTCCCACGGGGTGTTTGGCTGTTTTTCCCCCCGGGGTGCCCGGTTTTCCCTTGCCAAAACCTCCCGTGGCGGGGAAACCCCGGTGAAGGAGGAGCCTTTCGCCGGGACTTTCGGGAAGCGGAAAAGCCTCCCTGTTGGGTTTCTGTTGCCTTCTTCAGTCAGCTGGCGGACTGGCCCTCCTCCCTCGCGTGGGATCACATTTCCCTTTCCCCCGTTTCCCCCGGTCGGATTTTCTGTCGGGTTTTTTGTCGACCGCCTGTGATCGTTCGGGGGCCCCTCCCCCCGCCCGGTCCCCCCGGGCCATTAAACAGGGCCGTCACCCCCCGTTTGGGGTTTTTGGCGGGGGGGGCCTTTTCGGGGGCCTGCCGGAGGGGGACTGACAGAAAATTTCCGGATTAGTCCCTTCGATTTGGAGGTCTTGCGGGGGCCCTTCTTGCAGCAGTGCCCTCCCCCTAAATCCCCCCCCCCGTCCTTGGTGTCTACCCGGCCCCCAGCCCCGTCCCCGGCCCGGGGGGGTTTCCCGGGGGAGGGGGCCCCCCCGTTTTTCGTGGGGGCTCTTTTCGTGGGGAAAAGGGCGGGTCCAGGAACGCTCACCCCCCGGGGGGGATGGCCACCAGGATCCTCGCCCGTCCCATTGGGGGTGGGCCCTTCCGGGGATCGGGGGTTTGGGGGTCCGGGCCTTCGCTTGGGGGCCCCGTACAGTCCACAACCCTTTTACCCAAGGGTCACCCCCGCTTCTGAGCCTCCCTTCCGGGGGCCTCCTGTCCGGGTTTCGGGCAGCATGGCCGCAGGGGAGGTTGGGCCCCAGAGGGCCCGAAAGGGTTCTTTCTTGGCCCCTGGATTGCAATACCCCCCCTTCGGCGACCTCCTTCTTTGGGACCCCGGGCCCTCCATGTGCTCGCCCCCCCCGTGTCGGAAATGCCCCCTCCTGGGTAGTGGAAAAGGGCCCGGGGGGAAAAGGGCCTTTTTTTCCCGCTTTTTCATCGTCCCCCAAGAAGGAACTTCGAAAGGGGGGGGCCTTATTTTGGGAAACCTACCCAAACCAAAAAAGGGATTTGTGGAAACCCAAACCGGGTTTCCGTTTTCGGCCCTTTGGGCCCGGGTCCGCCTTGGGCTGAGGCAAGGGGGACTGGATGGCCCCCTAAATCTCAAGGCCCCTTTCGGGGATGTCCCCATTCCCCTCGTTCCGGCGCTTCCGGGCCTAAGGGGGGGTTTTCGGACACGGGCAGTTCCCCAAAGACTAACCCTTCGGCCTTCCACGCCCGAGGGTTTTTTACGGGGGGCCCACCCAAGGTAGGGGCTCGCGATGGTGTCTGCGGGGGGTTGAACCCTCAGGTAGGGGGGGACGTTTGGGCTGGTTTGTCCCCCCCCGTCTCAGGAGGAGGGGGTTTCCAGCGGGGCCCGAGTTTTGGCCCGGTGGGGGGGGGAGATGGGGGGTTCCTAGTCAAAAAGGGAAAAGCCCCTTACCCCCTCTCCCCGCATTACTTGGCGGGGCCCAATGCAATGGGACTCCCGTTCGGCTGCGGTCCGCATTCGGGGAAAAGGGGGGGGCCAAGCTTCTCAACCCCCTTTCCCCGGGTGCCCTTTCGGTGCCCTTTTACTGTCTGCCAGGTTCCCCTGGGGGTTAGTGGAGGAATTTGTCCCCCGACCCCCCGGTCTCGCTTCCGGGGTCTTTCCGGGGGATTTCCCAGCTTCCCCCGGGACCCGTTTTGGGGGCTCTCTGTCGGCGGTGGGGAAAACCCCGGGAGGGGACCTTTTTCGGGGTCCCGCCGCTCTGCCCAATTACAGGCCTTTTTGACGAGGGGGGGCCGGACAGGGTGCGGGAGGCCCGGAAGGGCCCTCCAAAGGAAGGGGCTGGGGGAAAAAGTGCGCCAAAGTTTCCCCTTTTTTCCGCCCCCCTGCACCAGTTTTCCCCCCGCAGGGTTTTGGGAACAAGCTGTGTTCCTACAGGGGCAAGGGGAAAAACCCTGGTTTCTTCCTTTTCTGGCCGGGGCAAAAAGTTGGGGTTTTCCCCAACTGAAGGGGTTGGGGTCCCTCCCCTGTTCCTCCCAGGGGGCCCCTTTGCTTTGTTGGGGGGAGCTCCCGGCCGGGTTCTTTTCCCCCTTGAAAACTAAACGCCTGGAGTTTCTCCGTAGTTCCCTCTCGCCTTTGGACGGTCTCGGGCGCCCGGTTTGCGGAGGGGGCAGTTAGCGGCCCCTTCGCCTCCCCTCCCCACGGACAGTAATTTAGTCTCACGGGAAGGGCCCCCTTTAGTCCGTTCCCAAAAACTCAAGGGGCCCCCCGGAAAAGTCTCGAAATCGGTTGTCTGGTTTCCCCCCCTTCCTGCCCACGGGCCCTGGGAGGCCCCCCCCTACTCTCTCCCCTCACCTGGGGGCCCTGGGGGGGACTCCCTCAAAAAACGGCTGGGGTTTGGTTTCCCGGACCGGGGGTTTTGTGAAACCCCCCTTTAAAGGGGGGGGGGTTTTTTCCACCAAAAAAACCCCCCTCCCCGTCCGGGGTTTTCCCCCTTTGGGCCCCGGAAAGGGTTTTCCGGTTCCGGAAAAGGGGGACCCGTTTAGGTCAGGCCGGCCGCCGGACCTGCCTCCTTTAAAAAGGCCTTGGGTTTCCCGGTGGGCCTGGCTAAAGGGGGTTTGGGGGTTCTCACTGAGGGGGCTGGCCCGTTTTCCCCCAGGGGGAAAGACCTTTCGCCGGGGCGGCCCCCCGCTGTCCCCTTTTTCCCCCCTTTTTCCCTCCCGTCCAAGGGGGCTGGGTAAAACGAACGAGAGGGCCCCGTCCCCCACCGGGCGTCGTTCCCGGGTTGGTTGCTGGGGACGCCGCCCCAAACCCCCCCTTCCCCTTTTTGGGGCCCCCGGTGTTTTCCTGGATGCTTCCCAGCCCTGGGGGTAAAGACCTGCCCGTTCCTGTTTGGGGATCCTGTTTCCCCCGGGGCCCTTCCTTCACCACCAGGGGGATTGCCGGGAGGTCCCCGGGGCGGGCTCGAGTCGGGGGATCCGGGTCACGCCCCTCCCCCGCCCAGGACGTCCCCGGGGTTTCTGCTGCGTCTTTGGGGCCCCCCTCCGAACCCCTTCCTTGGAGAGGGTACGGGGGGGGGCCCGTGGATTTCGGCCTCGTGCCTGGCCGTTACCCGTTCCCCCCTCCCCTCGTGGGACTTCCCCCGTTTTTCCCCGGGACCCCCCTCCGTCCGGGGGGCTGGGGGGTGGACGCCGGGCCCCCCTTGACGTCTCCGCTTGATTTGGTAGTATATTAGTGGGATCGTTTTGGTTTTTGTGCAGTTGCTCTTTTGCCTCCCCGCGGGGGTCGGGGGCTTCTTTCCCCGTCTCCAAAATTTGGGAGGTTTGCTTAAATGCACTAGTCTAAGGGGGGCCTAAAAGGGGCGGCTTGAAGTAGGGAAAAACCATTTTTGGGTTTTCCCCGACAGAGCTAGTGAACTGCCCCGCGGGCCTCCCACCCCCCTTTTTCCCCCCAAAAAGTTTTTTATCCCCCTCCCCCCGGGTGTTTTTTGGGATGGTTAAAAGATATGCTGGGGCCGGCTGGCGGGACCAATGGGGCCCCGGCAGGGTTGGACGGGTTGCCAGACGTGTGTTTCTTTTTTTTTTCAGACTAAATGTAAGCCTGGTTTCATTTAAACCCGATGTGGGATTAGGTTGCAAGTATACCCCGGGTTTGCCCTGGGGGGCGATCTTTCCCATCCCAGTAGCTTGGGTGCACTAGCTCTGTCAGGGACCCAAAAAATAGGCTTTTCATACTTCAAAGCCGTCTTTATCACCTTCCTGAAAGTTAATCACAATAAAGTTCGTTTTTTCTCTTTAATTATCTTTCCACTCGCGTTATAGAACTGACATACAACAGAGAATCCCCTCAAAACACTTTTTCTCGCGTAGTAGGCGAGTATTACAGCGTTATTCATCAATAATAATACATGCAGACTTCCTAAAAAAAAACATCAGTTTCCACAGCTACTTTTAGCATTCGTACCATATGGTCAATGTATAACACAAACAGTAAACGACTCAAGGGGAAGGCACTCGCACTCAGGCACTCGCCCCCTGGCGAACGCCGTAGATACGTCTACCGTTGCAGACTTTCGGATGCTTTTCGTCGATGCATCGAGTATACATCGCCTTAATGGCGTGCAACATCATTTATACCACATCCTAAATGTTTGAGTCGCTCTATCAACTTTCCCCGGGGGAATCCTGTCATAACCTTTGCTAAAGTGAATGAATAATACATACAACTTTACATTCTTATAGCTTACATATACGTACTTTCTTATATCTACATAATTTTTCTTATAATCTACATATCATCTATCTACATCTACATATACTTATATCTGTAGCATAATCACACAAACATCTAAATAATGAAATCTGTTCCAGGCATCCTCTGCCTTTCTGAGCATCAGCTTGACTCTTTATGCTGGTCTAGGGTAGGGGTAGTGGTATCCTATAGTAATGCCGCTGTAGTAATTCCTTTAGCCGGACACGGGTTACACGAAAACACTTAAGACCGGTTCCCACTAGCCCGCTTCCCTACGGCCGCCGTTGCCGTACACCCGCCCAACAATGACGTCACAAAAAAGTCGACCGCACCGCCGTACCGCTGGTACGGCTACCGTACAAAGTTAAAATCAAGTCATCTCTCTTCTCTCCCGCTCGGCGGTGTCCACTCGAGCGGGAGGTGCAAAACTGTGCCCGGTTACCACTACAACCACGCAAGCGGTGATGATGGTGATGTCATTGTTAGTCCGTTGCCAAGCCCATGAACCCAGAAATGTTTGGGTACTATAAAGTTTTTTGGTATATTTGGGAAGATTGAAGCACACTGAATCCAAATCCACCTCTTGCCAGAGCGGCAATTTTTGGGGAAAAATTATATGAGCATAAATCCAAGATGGGCCGCTGACGGATTGTGTAAAACAGGAAATCGTAAATATCTTTTGATTAATTAAAGTTTAGAGAGAAAATTTGGTGTCTACACCAAGTTTTATACATAAGAAACACAATGGAAGTGGCAAAAAGTTCCTAGGATGATGCAAAGGACAGTAATCCAAGAAGAACACTATGTTGATAGTGTAATTGTTGAGCCGTATTTGTGTGATTGCGTATTAGTTTACAAGTTTGCATTTGTGTGTAGACACAGAGAGAGTGTGTGGCATGTGGTGTCAGCAGACGAGTTTGGCGAGCAGACGTACATTCGTTATGGAAAGTCAAAGGGTTTGGTCTTGTTGGCATAACCCTCTCATTTGAGCGGGTTTGCATGTTGGGTGCTGTCTTTCCCTTTGTGTCAGGTGTAGCTCAAGATTTTGAGTTCAGTTCAACCATGATGGTAGTTAAAAAGCTATATGTGTTCAGTTTAACACAAAGAAGAAGGCCCAAACAGGAGAACCCTTGAGTTTGACGACCGTAAGCGCATCATGGCTGAGTTCCAAATGCAGCCTCACAGATCTTTTCCCCTGATCTCATCAACATTGTTAATGGAAAGGTTGCAGATGATGCCATTACTTTTGCTGATGCGGGTAAAGCATTGATGATAAAATGAAACAGGACTTCATGAAACCCTGCCTGATGTGTTCCACAGAAAAAATTGCAATAAGAGAAAAAAACCATGGAAACAATGAAATCAAATCAATCAATCATTGGGGGCATACCCCGGGGGGGCGCGTCGCCTCGCCCACCCTACGACGCCACTCCCGGGGGTCACACGCGCGAGTTCCCATGCAGACTCCTTTCCCATACCAAGCAGCTCTCGACAAGAAGCATCAACTTGCCCCAGCCACGAGCTTGTGGGCGCCCCCTTGGCCCCCCTCCACGCCGGATTGTCTCTTACAGATAAACCCGATGGAAGAATCGGTTTCAGGGTAGCGTGCCACATGCCCATATAGCCGAAGTTGGCGCTGACGGACTATGCAGGTAATAGGCCTCGATTCAGCTCACGGTGCAATCGCTGATTTGACACGTAATCATCCCAGCGATACCCCATGATTCTGCGAAGACACTTATTACCAAAGGCATTGATTTCGTCTCTTCAAGTCAAATATTTAGTGTCCATGTCGCACAACCATAGAGTAAGACAAACGATCACAAGCGACTTGAAGATCCGGATCTTTGTCCTCTGCACAGGTACCGACAACGCCAAAAAACTTTCCGCTGAGGGGAGTCCATAACACCATGGGCTAAAGCCAATCCGCCGTAAACTTCTTGACGTGACCCGCCGTCATTATGGACTGCGCTACCAAGGTATGTATAAATTTCTAAGATCCCAAAAGTCCTCGCCACACCATGAATAACTGTACGCCTTCATCTAGTAGTCTCCAAACACCGGGACCTTGGTCTTGAGCCAGGAGACCTCAGTCCCAAGGCTTTGCCTCCCGGCAGCGCCTTCGAGAGCCATCAACCCGGGACCTCCAGCGACTCAGCAAAGATTACTGATCATCGGCAAAAACAAGATCAGTGATCTTGGTGTTTGCCGACGGATGCTCCACAATCACTTTGATCCGCCCAATACCCAGTCCATACCAAGCGTTGAAAAGTGATGGGCAAGGACGCACCCTTTCCTCATTCCTGATTTACAGGAAAGAATTTGGGTACACCCGCCCCACACTTCACAGCACCTTTAGTCCCAGATCAGACCAGTTATCAAACAATAGTCCTTGCAGGGAACCCATCGAAGTCGCAGAAGATCCAGAGTTTATTTCCGTGCACTGAGTCAAACCCTTCTTGAGATCAACATGGGTGCAGCATCCCTGCCGAAACTCACGTCGGCGTTTTCCCGAGGGATGAAAGAGGATCAAACTCGGTGAAACGACGATCACCGACATGGAGTATGTTTAGTCGGCTGTTGATGGTTGGCCAAAACCGTAATTTTTTAGTCTACATTCGTCTTTCAGTATGGACTCTGGGTGTGCTCCTTCCCTCATTGACGAATTTGGTCTTTGCGTAAAGGGGAATTAAAGCCAGTTTTCGAAAAAATAGCAGTTATATCAACTGACCAGCCCTCCAGATGGGGTGATTGCTGATCCAGTCAGCTGCTGTACCACTTGTTTGGCCCTGTGGAGTACCTTTTCTCTACGTAGCAACAAAGTTTGGGAATAGGCTACAGACATACCAAATGAATACCAAAAAAAGGTGATCCTTGACCGACTATGGGAGTTTTTTCAGCTTGGGACCATGAACGACAGGCCGTTCTGGTACGTTTGAAATCAGTATAGAAAGTAGTAGAAATCATCACACTGGGCATAGCCTCTCCTAAACGAGAAGTAATCATTAAAAAAAAACCAATAAACACTTCTCTCCCGTCTGCTTTGTACTTTTACACTGGGTGAGAATATTCTGAGGTGGGAAGGTGAGGGACAGAAACACCTGATGGGCAGTATAGATTGTCAGATACTGCTCCAAGCTGGCCGAGAAGAAAAAAAGGTTTATTGCATCCAAGTGACGACACAGAATCTTTGTTCTCCCTGGTATTTGGGTGTGAAAGCTGAAGTACGTGCCTGTTGCAGATGGAGAAGTGGGAAGGAAGTCATAATATTTAAAGGGTACAGCAGCTGCCGGGAATAAAAGTCCCAGCTTTTGGGAATGCACGCCTTAAGGATGTGGGAAACAGTGTTTATATCCCTTCAAAAAAGGAAAACTCATGGGGCCCTTTCTAAACTTCGCGAAGAAAACTTCGAGCAATTATACACCATCCTCGGAGAAGATATCGCCTCCGTGGTGTAGTGGCTAGCGTGCCTGGCTACGAATCTGCGGGCCCTGGTTCGAATCCTGGCCAGGGCAAGTCGGCGACTTATACTTAGATAAACATAGTTTTAATGATTCACAACATGGATTCTCCAAGGGTAGGTCATGTCTCACCAATTTATTGAGTTTTTATAGGAAAGTTTATGAGACGGCAGATAATGATAAGGATTATGATATAATATATCTGGACTTTAGTAAGGCATTTGACAAAGTACCACACGAGCGACACTTAAATAAGGTTAAGGCTCATGGAATAGATGGGAAGGTTCTTCATTGGATCAGAGCTTGGCTAAGTAATAGGCAACTAAGGGTTACAATTAATGGTTCTAAATCTGAATGGGGACTGGTGACAAGTGGAGTTCCACAAGGGTCTGTTTTGGGTCCATTACTATTTTTGATTTACATCAACGACTTGGATAGTGGGATTAGCAGTGATATCAGCAAGTTTGCTGATGATACTAAAGTAGGTAGGATTATTGGATCACAGTCTGATGCAAACATATTGCAGGGAGACTTAGATAAACTTAACGAGTGGGCAGTCAGATGGCAGATGGAATTTAATATAGATAAATGCAGCGTTATGAATGTTGGTAGAAAAGACCCTGGTAATAGATACACCATAAGCAATGTATCGCTGAAAAGATCAGAAGGTGAAAAAGATCTTGGAGTGAGGGTGAGCCCAGACCTCCGACCTAGGAAACAATGTATTGAGGCCAGAAATAGAGCTAATAGAGTATTAGGATTCATTACCAGAAGTGTTAAAAGTAGAAGTGCGGAAGTTATTCTAAAGCTTTATTTAGCTCTAGTCAGGCCTCACCTAGACTATGCGGTTCAGTTTTGGTCTCCATATTACAGGATGGATATAGCCTTGTTAGAAACAGTACAGAGAAGGATGACCAAAATTATACAAGGGATGTGTAACTTTAGTTATGAGAAGAGATTGAAGTTATTAAATTAAAACTCACTCGAGAAACGCAGAGTAAGGGGCGATCTGATAGAAGTTTTTAAGTGGATAAAGGGATTTAATAAAGGAGAGGTAGGAAAAGTTCTTACGGCTTTTAACCAGGGTAGAACAAGAAGTAACGGATTCAAGCTGGAAAAGCGTAGATTTAGAAAGGAAATAGGGAAAAACTGGTTCACAAATAGGGTGGTGAATAAATGGAATGGTCTCATTAGACAGGTAGTTAGTGCTGAGTCATTAGGGAGCTTTAAAGAGGGGCTGGGTAGGTTCATGGATGGGGATGAAAGGTGGATGTAGGTAGTGTTAGGCGACAGGAACTACCACGTGTAGGCCTCGCGACCTCTTGTAGCTTCCTTATTTTCTTATGTTCTTATGTTCTTATGCGACCAGCCAAAACCAGCTGTTCTTCCTTCCTTTCGGGGTTGATAAATGAGTACCTGGGGTAACCTGGGGAAGGTAACTATGGTAACCCGGGTGTCACACTAGCCCTGTGTGACGGGGTCCTCACCCATCACAGGCTCTGAGGGCTAATGCCACGGAGATAAGCACCGAATGCCACGCGCAGCTTAATGTATGCTCCCATCTTTACTTTTACATCGGAGAAGAGAAAGCTTCACATGAGGATTTGCTGAATTCAGGCCAGAAATTTATTGCTGCACTATATGGCCAGACAAAGGACACAACCATGAACGTTGCTCGACAAAATATTTACATGAAAAAGAAAGGTAAACCACCGCATATGAAGACCCTACATCCTACAGATGGAAATCTGCTGTTCCACAGGCTCAGGGCACATCACCAAACTATGTTATGGAAGGCCGCAGATCAGAATAATGACCCTAAGCTTAACATAACTGAATTCTGTTGGGAGGTCATCAACAACGTTCCTACTCCAGAAATCGCCAGTGGACCGCCAGTTCCTCCTGAACTAATGAAAGATATAAGCTGCCAGTGCAGGGCTGCAAGAAAAGCATGTTCATAAGGAAACTGCAGCTGCTGTGCATCTGGACTCTCGTGCACAGTGTATTGTCATTGTGAGGGGTCACCAGATGAGTGCCACAACCTAATAATGAATAAGGGTGAAAATATTGCAATTGATATTCATGAAGACGGCACTGGTAATGAAGACGAAACAGGAGTAGAAGATATTGTCCGTGACGATTTCCTTGACCCTCTCGAGTACTAAATACACGTATTACACGAAAGTATACGTAACGTATACTTTCACTGGATACGTATACACTAATTGGAATATCAGCAAAATTGCTATGTGTAAAATATACTTGTTTCCAAAAGCAGTCTACTTGACTAAATTTGATGTCCATCATATAGTCAAAGCAATAAAAACAAATCATTTTCTGTTGAAGGTGACATTTGTTTACTGTTTAAAATAAGAAGTTAAATCAAATACATCCTATACCAAATAATATATGACATACCTATTTGGTTGGTGGGGGCCTAAACCTTAAGAAAACATATTTGAAATATGATTGATTGCAGATATAAAATGGAGTCCATGTTAGATAATTGTAACTTTGCAACATCCTAGGAACTTTTTGCCACTTCCATTGTGTTTCTTATGTATGAAATCCTAGGTGTAGACACCAAACTGATCTCTCTAGCATCATTATATAAAAAGATACTGGCGATTTACTATTTTACACAATCGTGTCAGCAGCCATCTTGTATTTATGCTCATATTTTTTTCACCCCATAGTTACCGCTCTGGCATGAGGTGGATTTGGATTCAGTGTACTTCAATCTTCTTAAATATGCCAAAAAACCTTATAGTACCAAACATTTCTGGGTTGACATAAGAGATTACTACTGTTGGCAACCGGACTATGCTGGGAGGTGTACGGCAACGGCGGCCGTAGAAGCGGGCTAGTGGGAACCGGCCTTAAGTGCGCACACAAGTTTATTAAGGCGGGAATATGTACTAGAGTACTAGAGTTACAGCGGTAAGCTACGAGGAATAGCAGAGCGGAGTGTGTGGGCTCTGTGGTGGCTGTGTAGTGACTGACTGAATACAGGACTCAATGGCAGGTCAAGGGGGGGAGGTGACCCCAGTCAGGTCACCCCAAGCCACAGCTTGCAAGGCGTGACCCCAAAGGTCATTAAGCGACTGGCGTTAAGCCCATAATTGAGGTCGCTCCCAAAGATAACTACAACGCCCTCCGGGCCAACTCGAGTAGTGACACAGCGTCCCGACCATCGAGGGACAGAGTGGCACAGAGTGGGGTTTGGTAAGAACCTGGGATATCGTGGTTTACGTTGACACACACACACACACACACACACACACACACACACACACACACACACACACATACATACACACACAACGTAAAACCGTCTGAACGGCTCAGTGGGTTAGGCGTCAGGCACCATTCTGTGGTCCCGCGTTAGATCACCGATTCCGCTCATTCCCTGAGATTTTTCGATGGAGAAATTCGGGCGGTTACTGTCCTCCTTGAGCAAGGGAATAGGGGTGTGTGGTGTGTGAGGTCCCAGCAGCATTAACCAAAGATCGGTGATAATGAGCTCCAAGCTCGCAATGGATGGATTACCGCCAGGATGGTCAAGTGGATAGCGCGCTGGCCTGCCATTCTACGGTAGCCGGTTCGAATTCTCACTTCTCCCGGGGATTTTTCACTGACAAATTCGGGTGGTTAATTCCCCCCTTGAGCAAGGGGATGGGGGGGGATATGTGAGCTTCCAGTATTCCCCAAAGATCGGTAATAATGAGCTCCAAGCTCGTACCGGGAGGGTGAAACTGGCGATCGCGAGTCCGGCTCGCGTGGCCAAGACCATAGGTGAATAACACACACACACGCGCACACACACACACACACACACACACACACATACACACACCACACACACACACGCGCGGGTTTACCTACCTCAGCTGTAATTGTGGAGTTAAAAGTAGAGTTATCAAAGTCGAACTGCAAACAGTCTTGGATCTCTTCGCCATTTGGTGTGTCAATCCTGTATTTGCACTCATCTCTGTTCGAAAGAATAGCAAAGGAGAAATAGGCAATATAAATTATGAAATTATTTTAAGTTTCACTTATGTAATCACATGTATATTTCATTTTAGATAAGTACAGTCACAAATCAATATATACTGCTTTGGTGTTTCCTCACATATGTTACACTAGCCGGAAAGCCGCCCTCCGGGCGGACTTTTTTGGGTAGCTCCTGCGGAAGGCTATTGGTGGGCCTTCGGCCCACCAAACACAGACTCTCCAGATAGCCCCTTCTAACATTCCTGAAATCATGGATGTAGAAATGTATGTATTAACGCCAACCCATTCACATCACCCCCATACCATTCACTCACCCATTACCCATCACCCCCCACCCATTCACTCACCCATTACCCATCACCCCCCACCCATTCACTCACCCATTACCCATCACCACACACCCATTCACTCGCCCATTACCCATCACCCCCACCTATTCCGTCACCCATCACCCATCCCCCCCAACCCATCATCCCCCACCCATTCACTCACCCATCACCCCACACCCATTACCCATCACCCCACCCATTCACTCACCCATTACCCATCACCCTACATCAAGGTTTCCTCAATTCTCGCAACCCACTTTTTTTTCACAATTCTCGCTAATAGCCTACTCAAAATAAAAATAAAATAAAGTGATCGGATCATCTTAGAAGTGAGCTTAAAATGTTCCCCTGGTCGACCCGGTTCCAAAACTGTGCCATATGATGGGATTGGGGCACTGGGGGCGGCACCTATCGCGGACACACATACAGACAGACACACACACACACACACACACACACACACACACACACACACACACACACACACACACACACACACTTTGGCTTATATTATTATAGATGGAAATGAACAGGAACATTAAATAATAATAATTTAATACAAGTGGTGACGAATGGACGAATGGCACTTCAACCATACTTATAATAGACGCTCATGAGTAGGTAATGTCACGAAAACTGAGTAACAATACATACTGTGTAATGAAGGAGGCGAGAGAGGAGGAGGAGTTAGCCTGGAGCACGACGGAGAGGTTGTTGGTGGTGGTGGTGGAGGGAACACGGCAAGAGAAATCGAGGCGAGGCGCCAGGAATATAAGTCGGTATATTGTAGAGACTTATCTGGTATGAGTTAAATTGGTACTTCCAGCTTTGTACACATTTATTTAGAGTCCAGTAAGGAGCGTAGAGATTACAACCAAGTACAATGAATGTCTTGAGCACAGCCAGGGAGTGTCGGATGGGGCGAGTAAGCAGAGCGTGTTTGTAGCGTCGATGTAACGAGGTCTTCTCCCCCTTCTCCTCGTGATTCTGGCTTCTTATCACTTCTTGTTGATCCTATACTTTATGCTGACAACTAGGCATTTGCCTGTGACTACTTTGAGAATGCAAGGTGTTCATGGGTCTCACGGTGAAACAGAGGAGGAAAGATAAACGTATAATTATATATACTTTACATAGATATATAATTATATGTTTATAATGTTTCTAAAAATACACTGATTCTTTTGATGTTAAGTACATGAAAATATAATGTATGGTAGTTGTAGTACTTGTTACACTTGTGTGATAATGTTGTAATTCAATAATAATAGTTATGCAAGTTATATATATGTTAGGAGTGATAACTGACTGACATTGCTGGGGCGCTATATAATTTGTCCTCAAATTAGTCAATAAGAATTAGCTAGGGAATAACAAATGGTACACCTAACTAAAGGCTAAATACATATATAAAATATAAACTATAAACTTCCCAAAGCATAATTCCTATCGCTAAAAGTGAGTAAACTCTGAGCTAAATACACAGAAAAATATGGAAAACAATGGATTACATGATGTTCAACATCAAAGAAAATGACATGGCCGAGTAAAATTATATACATATATGTGTCAGTACTAGTGTGGGTAAATCCTTAATGTGCAAATATCACAGTTAATAAATGTTAAGTGTAAGGTGTAGCAAGTGTACTTTGTACCGTAGACTGTAGCTAGCAAACTCAACTGTCAGCTAAGGTAGCTGTGAAAATTACAGGGAAAAATTGAAAACTTAAAATTTCAAGTAAAGAAATTGTAAACTTAAATCTTCAAGTAAACGTTAAAAACCCTGAATGAGTCAAGTAATGACGAAGGCTCGTCTGACTGTAGAGCTGCTGCTGTGTTTGCATAGTGTGTGGGCAAATCCAAGTTTGCCAAAAATCATACATAAATGATAATAAATCAATTCTATTGTAGAAAATATTTTTACATCAGCGAATGTAAAAATTGACTGGCAGAGAAATTAAATAAAGTTTACACATTTGAATAACTTCAGAAAGCATGATGATGTATAACAGGAAGAGTGATGAGCACTCTTATATTGAACTTGTAAGAAATGTGCTAAAGAAGCATGATTAACCATTAAAATATGTATTATGCATGAGGACAAGAAACTGTCACGCAGGGGAATAACATTTTGATTTGGTGTTTTCCACATGAGTGATAAAATAAACTGTACAGTGTGTACACCAAAATTTAAGTTTCCACGGGAGTGGAATAGGAAAAGCTTCCTAGTGGAGGTAAATCTTATCAAGGGAAATGCACAGGTAGCTGGTAAAGCATTTCGAGCTATAAAATGATAAGGTGGGCATATTTGGTATGACGTGGAATAATACATTAATCCTAATTATGGCAAATTTTATATGCAACAGCTGAACATTTTAATTTGGGGAAAAAATAAACTGGGCACAGTTTGACATGATAATTACCGTATCTGCCATGAAAGTGTCTGAAACATGCATTCTTCCATGGTGAACAATGTTAAGAGAGATAAGTTTAACTGTGATCAATCAATGTTTTCTGAGGTCAGTATTAAGACAAGTAGTCTTTCGTAATTTCTCTGTGAGTTTGAATTTGTTAGTAAATAATGATCAATGGTTAGTTAGTTGTACATAGGTAATACATGTGAACATCATAGGTAATACATGTGAACAAAATAGTTCTGGAGGAACTGCCTGTCATGCATATAGTACCTAGATTAGTATGTTAATAAGTGCATAATCCTATCATTCAAATAGTGATCGTGGTACAACAGGAAAGACTAAGTAATTCATTCCTGTAATGAATGTAATTCACGTATGCATTTAATACAGGGGTTTAGTATTAATGCAAGGGGTTTAGTATTTCATGCAAGTAAATAATGTATTTCTACGATAAGTGCGCAATAATTCCTTGCATTGAGGAAAGTAAGTAAATAATGTGATCATGCAACAATACGTGCGAAACAATTCCTTGAATTGTGGAATGTAAGTAAATAATTATATAATGCTATGCACTGTGGTGCAACTTTAACAGTTACATAATAGTTTCTAATGTGAAGAGATGTACATAGGTTATCTAGGTTCTGCTATCCATTAGAGTTTCTATCGTGCAAGAGTTACAAGGTAAACATGGTAACTATATCAGTTTCTACTAGTAGTTGATCAGAACAATATGTAGCTAAACCAAAAAAAAATCGTAAA
Source organism: Chionoecetes opilio (assembly GCA_016584305.1). Classification (NCBI taxonomy): domain Eukaryota; kingdom Metazoa; phylum Arthropoda; class Malacostraca; order Decapoda; family Majidae; genus Chionoecetes; species Chionoecetes opilio. Next base: position 27,262 of record JACEEZ010021508.1, on the reverse strand, counting down.
ACATTTCATCAAGTAAAGTATTTTCAAGAATGTAAATAATATTGGCTTAGTGTGTTGTGTAGACATTTTCCTAAAAAGAGAACAACACACATTAAAATTCAGAATACATGGTAAATTTAAAATAATCAGGTGAGCTGATATAAAATGTAATGATATTAAATGGTATGGAATGGAATGACACTACTGTTTCTGCGTGTGTGACCGCAATTTTTGACGGTATTCATTTGTAGCAGTATTTGTGTCATCATTAACTACAGGTGTGTCCTGTGTTTTAGTATTTGGGCATGGCAATTCTTCACCTGTATCTAATCCTCTAGCTACTCGTTTAACCTGGTCAATATGGACTGTCTTTGCATGGTATTTATAAATATGCTGGATAGTTATTTTGTGTCCATGTTCAATGGCAATGACCCTGTAAGGTCCTTCAAATGTAGAATCTAACTTTGACTTTAATTGTTGGACCTGAAAGTATACTACATCACCTATAGCAATTGGCTTTTCTGCTGTGTATGGGCGTTGGTATTTAATCATGTCCTCTCTGGACAATTCAATAGCGTCTGTTACACGCTTGTATATTTTCTGAAAATCAGCTACTCCTACTGTTACGTAATCATCAAAATTATATATTGGCTGTGTACTCTGCTCTAGAAGAGTGTAAGGTAGTCTTTTGTCTTGTCCAAATACAATGAAATGTGGTGTTTCACATGTGGACTTGTGTAAGGAAGAGTTTAGTGTGGCAGATACTTGGGGCATCCATTCATCCCAGTGGGAACTATATGGTTGAGCTAATGACTTCAGGAGTTGTATAATCTTCCTATTTTGTCTTTCTACCATGCCGTTGCTGCTAGGGTGATAGCTAGTTATGTTACATTTGTTTATGTTGAAAAGTTTGCAAATTTCAGTGAGAATTTGATTGTTAAACTCGGTACCATTATCCGAGAGCAATGTGGATGGTGTATTGAATTTAAAGAAAACTTCATCCGTAAGTGCTTTAGCAACTGTTAGAGCCGTTTTGTCCTTTAGTGGAACCAAAACTGAAAACCTAGAAAAATGATCAATGGCTACTAACAAGTATTGAGAACCAGATTCTGTTAGTGGGAGTTTTAGCAAGTCAATGGCTATTGTCTCCCAAGGTCCTTTAGGTGTAGGATAAGGTAGCATAGGGGCAGGTTTACCAACTGAACCCTTTGTTTCAGCGCATGGCTGACATTTATCTATATGAGCAAAAATATCTCGGCGCATGAATGGCCAAAAGTATTCCAAACGTGCTTGGTGCAAACATCTATCTTTCCCTGGGTGACCTGCAAGGCTAGAATCATGTAAAAGGGAAAGATATCTGGGTATAAGTGTAGAAGGGACTATCAGCTGTGTAACCTGGCGTTTAGGTTCCTGTCCTGTCGTGAGATATGTATCTCGCACCAAAAGGTTGTATTGTAGCCTAAACTCAGTAAGTGGAACAGGTAATTTTGGCAATTGTGTATCATCACCTGACTCCAAATAGTAAATGATGGGAGCACAGAAGGAATCATTTCGCTGTTCCTCTTCAATGTTGGGAATAGCGATCTGGTTTTCATGTTTTGGTGGTTCAGGTGTTGTGGTTACAAGTGCAATATTTCGTGATAATGAATCAGCAACGAAATTGACTTTGCCTGGCAGATACTCAAATTTTGGGTGGAAGTCTAGTATCGTCAGGCGCCAACGTGCTAATTTGCCTGACAGTTCCTTTGAATTGAATAATTCTACTACAGGTGCATGGTCTGTTTTAACAAGAATGTTATACCCATAAATTACAGATTTGAAATGCTTCAAAGACCATACGACCGCCAGAGCTTCCTTATGGGTGGTTGAATAGTTACGCTCTGTGGGATTAAGAGTTCTGCTGGCATAAGCTAATGCACGCCATTTACCTCTATCATCCTTCTGCATCAGCACAGCACCAAGGCCTACATCTGATGCATCAGTGAAGAGTGTAAACTGACGTGTATAATCTGGGTAAGCAAGGACTGGGGCATCACACAACAATGCCTTTAATCTAGAAAATGCTTGCTCTTGTGGAGCTTCCCATGAAAATTCTACATCTTTCTTTAAGAGATGTGATAGTGGACTTGCAATTCGTGAATAATCCATGATAAATTGTCTGTAAAAAACACTGAGGCCCAAAAAACTTCTGAGGGCTTTGACATTCTTAGGGGTTGGAAAATTTATCATTGCATCTACCTTAGACGTGGTAGTGTGTAAGCCTGTGGCATCCAAAACATGACCCAAGAAAGAAATTTGTTTCTTCATGAAGGAACATTTTTTAGTTTAAACCTTCAAATTAGCATCTTTAAGTTTAGAAAGTACTCTGTCTAGTGTTCGTAGGTGAGAGTTTGTGTCGGGGGTACAAATAATTATGTCGTCCAGGAATGCAAAAACTGTATCTCCTAGTAATTCCGAGAAAACAGTGTTGATTAAATATTGAAAAGCTAATGGTGCACCTGCTATTCCAAATGGTAGCTTTTTGAAAACGTAATGGCCTGCAGGAGTACTGAACGCTGTGAGGTCCATAGATACCTCATCTAATGGGACCTGCCAGTATCCACTGACAAGGTCCAGTGTAGAGAACACTTTCTTATCAGGACCTATGGACATCAGAATATCTTGCAATACTGGTAGAGGATACCTAGTTACTTGACAAACATCATTGAGGCGCCGATAGTCTACGACCGGTCGCCAATCGCCTGTTTTCTTAGGGATCAAAAATAATGGAAAATTCCATGGGCTGGTGGATGGTTCAATAACATCATCCTCTAACATTTTCTTAACCATGCCATCAAGTATAGACCTTTGTGAGTGGGGTAACCTATATGCTGGAATGTAGATAGGTTGTGTATCAGGTAGCAAAGGAATGTGATGTGTTATAAGGTTTGTCGTACCTAAAGAATCACCTTGTATGGCAATTGTGTCATGATTTGCAGTTAGTACTTGCAATAGTGCTTGCTTTGACTCTGGAAAATCCATATCCGCTAAGGAAGGACTAAGTGCATCCTGTACACACTGTACATGATCAGTGGCAGGGCTCCAGTTGATAAAATGGGAAACTACTGGCAAAGTCGCAATCAGACCCACGGCCGTGGGGTGACTACGAAATCGGCTAAGTACGTTCCTGTGTTTCAGCTTTTGAGTGCACGGTGACTTATTATGAATGTACATTTTAGTAATGCCCCTGGCGTTAACATTGCACAAAGCTGATTCCATGAAAAGAGTATTCACTCGTACTGATTCACTCAAACATATAGCTTCGCAATCATCATTCACACCTGCAAGTTTCAGAGATACCAAAAGAGATTCGCGACCATTTAGGAAACGTCTTCCACTAAACAGGCACGGTGTGTCTCAGAATCTTGCGAAGGACAGAGAACAGTAGGGGTAGAACAGGAATCAGTTTCAGTGTTACTCAGTGAATCTATTACACTGTGAGCTGTCACCTGTGATGGCCCTCGGGCACGCTATTAATTACATTTACGTTAATTTCAGGAGCTTGCACTATTGCAGAACTAAATGTTAGCACTGGGGAAGGACTTTTGACTTCGGGTATATATGTTCCATAATACCTAATCCCGTGTAAGTGCGGACAAACTTCAATGCATTCATCTCGCATTGTTGAAATACCTATCAGGAGGTCAGCAGGGAATGATAATCCCTGTGAAATATGGAAACAGATAGGGGTTGCAGGCACGAATTCCTCAAATTTTAAGGGAAGCCATACTTTACCAATGACAGGGAATTTCTTGCTATCTAAACCTGTCAGTCTGATTGACGGAGGTTCTATGAATAGGACAGATTTCGTTTCATTACGTAATACATTCAGTGTATCTATGTCCATAATATTTGCTCCTGCACCTGTGTCCATAAAAGCAGTTAATTGCTTGTCTTTGTGAATGACAGGTACAGTGAGAACTTCATATAAAGTAGATGTACCTATAAATACCTCATCTAAGTTATCATCATTTGCAGTAATGTCACTACGAAGGTACCCTGTAAATGTTTGTTCTGTAGTATGAGCTGTAATGATAGGCTTAACCTTGTCTGGCATGGGTAAAGGAAAATATTGCTTTACTATGTTAACTTCTGGAGAATCCTGTATTACATTCTCATTGTGTGCGTCACCATGAAAAACAGGTGTAACGTAGGGGCGTTGTGTATTGTGCCTAAACCTTCCTCCGTCGGCGGGAGACAATGTGTGTTGACAGAAATTGGGGGTCACTGGTATGGGGGTTTTATAACTGGTCAACGTTACTTGAATGATATTATTTGGGGATGATTTGATAAAAGATTACAACTTGAATGGAGGATTTAACTTAGTCTTATGGTTTCACTATATGATTATAGTATGACCACGTCTCACTGCGGAGAGTACTGAAAAGGGGGATGTACTTAAGGGGAAAGGATAATAAGGTTTAGGTTAAAGGGATTTGCTGCCACCAGCCCTGGCGAGTAGTTCACTATGATTACTCCCTGGGCACGTTTGATTAATATTAATATTAGATTGATCTTGGTAGTCGTGGTTGGTACGTGGAATTATACCGAGTAAAGGCTGACTCTTTTGGAAGTGTGGGGAATTACTGTCCTAACACAGAATAATCACCTGGGTTTTTATAATAACACAAGAACTATATTTGCAAATGTTATCCTATTTATTCATAGTGACATGGTAAGTCTCTTGCTTGAGATCATATCCAACATATAAGGGTTAACACTATACCGAGAAAACTCTACTCGGAAGTAAGAAAAGGAACTTTACACCCTGACACAGGAAACTCTTCCTATGTGTTTGAAAGGAAGCTCTTATGAGCATAACTCTCCTCACTAGAATTTCTATTCAGTGAATTACCCTACATTTAGGTAACATACCTCTTAATATTTATAAATTACACATGGAAGATAGATATCTAGTAGAGAAAAATGTGAGGAGAAAAAGTTGTGTGTGTTTCAGTAAGACCATGTGGCTTTGAAGAAGACACGGACGGCCTACAACGAGACGGAGAGACGAATCTTCGTTAATAACACTTATAAGGATGGGCAGAACATCTATGCATTAGTGACACTGAACTGTACCTATATATTTATATAGAAATATATAGATATAATATACTAAGGAAGAAAGAACACAGGAGTGAGGTACAAAGGTCTTACCTACAACGAGACGGAGAGACGAATGACTCGAAATGGGATTATGGCCTGCGGCATAAAGGGGAATTGTTTGAAAGATTTAGGCGTGACCTCGAGTAACTTTTAATCCCGAAATAACTATTTAAATAATGAAACTTGCGTATATAAGAACATGTGGCTTATAATATAAACCTGCTTACTTTGATACTGAAGAATTTAATATGCTTAGTCTAATACCCGAGAAAGGTATTATTTGTGGGCCCGTCAAATGGCCAAACACATTTTTGGAGTGAGAGGGTAAAAATATGAAGCCTAGAAATTTGGTAGGTTTTCATTTTAGCGTGTATCTTTACTACCACGTCCATATATGACCATAACCGATAACGATAGGGATTATTTTGAAAGACATTAAGAATCTGGGAGAGTTACTTGGTCTGACCAGATAGCTGGCAAAAGATAAAAAGATCTGACATCATTAGTTATCACTGATCGCAGAATAATTATTCCACGGAAACTTGCCTCGCATACGGGATGTCGGGGAGAGAGGGAGGGAAAGAAGGAAGGAAGAAAATGGCGGAAAAAAGAAAGAAGAAAAAACAAAATGGCGCGTAGGAAGTACAAATGATGAGAAAATATGGCGGAAATGATAGCAGGGCGATGAGTCACCCGTGAGACAAAGAGAAAAAATTAACTACTGACAAGACATAGCTCGGGAATTTTATAATAATAATTTTCCTACTATCTCTCCCGAATAATGGGCATTACAAATGCGTGGCGTTGTCTGCGTCTCAAATAACGGCATTGGTCAGAGTTATGACTCCAGAAATTGTGATATACACAATACTGTTTCTTGTAAAGTACGTATCTGTTGTAGTCTATTGATCTACAATGTGACAGAGTATGTCCTGGAACCTTACAAAATACACAAAAATAGCTTTTACGTGCGTAATTATAGCTATCATAACGTTGATAACGTCGCTTCACCTGATACGGTGGAGTGTAATGCTTATGTTGCTTATAGCAAGAAGAATATCTACTCCTACCTTGTGTTGTAGGGAAAAAGTTGTGAGAAGAATGCGGTCTAGCACTTCGCCTATAATATGAGGGATAGATGTCTGTTTGTTGTGCACAATGATTTAAGTGCTCTGACGGAGTCTGTAATGATTTACTGTACGTAGCCATTGTAAAATTAAATGTAAAACTATGTTAAAATAGCACTATAATATTTCTTACGTTTAAATTGTCCGTAAATGTGTGTTGTAGATGTGAACGTCACTGTGTGAGACAATAATGTAATGTAAAGATAATGTAACACTTTTGTAATACCTACAACTGTATAACTGCCCAAAACTGTATAAATTACTTAGCTGTTTGCTACTAGCATAGGTGAATGATTAGGTGAGGGCCTGGTAGGTGAAAGATGATCAACACACAGGGGTTGGGTGCAGGGACGACGGATGTATACAGTCGCTGGATACATACAACCTGGTAAAGAGTTCACATTAGAAAAATATAACATATTAGACATACACAAAATAAGAAATAATAATTATATACTCAGACAGTTGTGTAGTGTGGCACGCGCTTAAGTCCATAGTGTAAGACTGGTGGTGGGTAGCAAGGTAGTGGCTGTGGTGTGTGTCAAGGGCGCGGGGCGGCATTGAGGGTGTTTTGCAGGGTGGGGGGCTTAGTAAGCGTTATACGCTCGGAACATAGAGGGTGTTATGGGGGGTGGATGTGTTTCCTGTCCGGGGGGGTGAAGGGTGTTGTGTTGCTTCGTCGCTTGAGGGTATTAAGTTGGTGGTTGGGCTGATTATTGTGTTGCTTGAGTTGCGGTGGGCCATGATGAGAAGATCTTCGTATTCGGGGCGGAAGATAATTAGAGCCGGTAGAGCTGAGATGTCGTTGCCTGGCAGCGATGGGTGGGTGGCAGGAGTTGACGCGTCGACCTTGTGACAGCGGAATGCGCTGATGAAGCATAAGACGGGTGTGTCCGTCTCTCTCCACTCTGTAGTTGCTTGTAGACTCGTAATTCTTGGGTAGTTGCTTGTAGATGGTTGTGATTGGCTTGTAAACNGGTCACTGTATGGGGGTTTAACTGGTCGATATTTTGCACTGATGGAGGATTTACTTAGTCTATGGTTCACTAATGTTATAGTAGACAGCTACTGGGAGAGTACTGAAAAGGGGATTACTTAAGGGGAAAGGATAATAAGGTTTAGGTTAAAGGGATTTGCTGCCACCAGCCCTGGCGAGTAGTTCACTATGATTACTCCCTGGGCACGTTTGATTAATATTAATATTAGATTGATCTTGGTAGTCGTGGTTGGTACGTGGAATTATACCGAGTAAAGGCTGACTCTTTTGGAAGTGTGGGGAATTACTGTCCTAACACAGAATAATCACCTGGGTTTTTATAATAACACAAGAACTATATTTGCAAATGTTATCCTATTTATTCATAGTGACATGGTAAGTCTCTTGCTTGAGATCATATCCAACATATAAGGGTTAACACTATACCGAGAAAACTCTACTCGGAAGTAAGAAAAGGAACTTTACACCCTGACACAGGAACTCTTCCTATGTGATGAAAGGAAGCTCTTATGAGCATAACTCTCCTCACTAGAATTTCTATTCAGTGAATTACCCTACATTTAGGTAACATACCTCTTAATATTTATAAATTACACATGGAAGATAGATATCTAGTAGAGAAAAATGTGAGGAGAAAAAGTTGTGTGTGTTTCAGTAAGACCATGTGGCTTTGAAGAAGACACGGACGGCCTACAACGAGACGGAGAGACGAATCTTCGTTAATAACACTTATAAGGATGGGCAGAACATCTATGCATTAGTGACACTGAACTGTACCTATATATTTATATAGAAATATATAGATATAATATACTAAGGAAGAAAGAACACAGGAGTGAGGTACAAAGGTCTTACCTACAACGAGACGGAGAGACGAATGACTCGAAATGGGATTATGGCCTGCGGCATAAAGGGGAATTGTTTGAAAGATTTAGGCGTGACCTCGAGTAACTTTTAATCCCGAAATAACTATTTAAATAATGAAACTTGCGTATATAAGAACATGTGGCTTATAATATAAACCTGCTTACTTTGATACTGAAGAATTTAATATGCTTAGTCTAATACCCGAGAAAGGTATTATTTGTGGGCCCGTCAAATGGCCAAACACATTTTTGGAGTGAGAGGGTAAAAATATGAAGCCTAGAAATTTGGTAGGTTTTCATTTTAGCGTGTATCTTTACTACCACGTCCATATATGACCATAACCGATAACGATAGGGATTATTTTGAAAGACATTAAGAATCTGGGAGAGTTACTTGGTCTGACCAGATAGCTGGCAAAAGATAAAAAGATCTGACATCATTAGTTATCACTGATCGCAGAATAATTATTCCACGGAAACTTGCCTCGCATACGGGATGTCGGGGAGAGAGGGAGGGAAAGAAGGAAGGAAGAAAATGGCGGAAAAAGAAAGAAGAAAAAACAAAATGGCGCGTAGGAAGTACAAATGATGAGAAAATATGGCGGAAATGATAGCAGGGCGATGAGTCACCCGTGAGACAAAGAGAAAAAATTAACTACTGACAAGACATAGCTCGGGAATTTTATAATAATAATTTTCCTACTATCTCTCCCGAATAATGGGCATTACAAATGCGTGGCGTTGTCTGCGTCTCAAATAACGGCATTGGTCAGAGTTATGACTCCAGAAATTGTGATATACACAATACTGTTCTTGTAAAGTACGTATCTGTTGTAGTCTATTGATCTACAATGTGACAGAGTATGTCCTGGAACCTTACAAAATACACAAAAAATAGCTTTTACGTGCGTAATATAGCTATCATAACGTTGATAACGTCGCTTCACCTGATACGGTGGAGTGTAATGCTTATGTTGCTTATAGCAAGAAGAATATCTACTCCTACCTTGTGTTGTAGGGAAAAAGTTGTGAGAAGAATGCGGTCTAGCACTTCGCCTATAATATGAGGGATAGATGTCTGTTTGTTGTGCACAATGATTTAAGTGCTCTGACGGAGTCTGTAATGATTTACTGTACGTAGCCATTGTAAAATTAAATGTAAAACTATGTTAAAATAGCACTATAATATTTCTTACGTTTAAATTGTCCGTAAATGTGTGTTGTAGATGTGAACGTCACTGTGTGAGACAATAATGTAATGTAAAGATAATGTAACACTTGTGTAATACCTACAACTGTATAACTGCCCAAAACTGTATAAATTACTTAGCTGTTTGCTACTAGCATAGGTGAATGATTAGGTGAGGCCTGGTAGGTGAAAGATGATCAACACACAGGTGGTTGGGTGCCAGGACGACGGATGTATACAGTCGCTGGATACATACAACCTGGTAAAGAGTTCACATTAGAAAAATATAACATATTAGACATACACAAAATAAGAAATAATAATTATATACTCAGACAGTTGTGTAGTGTGGCACGCGCTTAAGTCCATAGTGTAAGACTGGTGGTGGGTAGCAAGGTAGTGGCTGTGGTGTGTGTCAAGGGCGCGGGGCGGCATGAGGGTTTTTTGCAGGGGGGGGGGCTTAGTAAGCTTATACGCTGGAACATAGAGGGTGTTAGGGGGGGTGGATGTTTCCTGTCCGGGGGGGGAAGGGTGTTGTGTTGCTTCGTCGCTTGAGGGTTTTAAATTTGGTGTTGGGCTGATTATTGTGGCTTGGTTGGGGTGGGCCATGATGAGAAGATTTTGATTCGGGCGGAAGATAATTAGAGCGGTAGGCTGAGATGTCGTTGCCGGCAGGAGGGGGGTGCAGGATTTGACGCGTGCCCTTGTGACGGGGAATCGGAGAAGCATAAGCGGGTGGTCCGTCTTCTCCACTCTGTATTTTCTTGTAGATCGTAGATTCTTTGGGTAGTTGCTGTTTGTAGGAGATGGTTGTTGATTTATTACTTGTAGATATAGCAGTTGCCGGTAAATTGTCGTGGGGCGTAGCAATTCTTGTAGATTCTATGATTGAGATTCTGTTGGGCTTGTAGGATTGATTGTAGTAGAAAGTATTTGGAGTCGTGGCTGGTTGTGTTGTAGTTTTGGCTTGAGACTGCGGGGGTAATTTAACACTGGTTATAGTTTTAAACGAAGACTGATAAAATAGAGGGTGTGGCAGTTTTTCAGTATTGACAGAGTAATGCGGGACTAACTTTTTGTATATTGCAATTTCAGTAAAAACCCCCGAACGTACGAAAGTAGGGGAGCCCCTGTATTTGCCTCAATGATTACTTTTTTCAGGTGTAACAACTCCAACTTTATTAATTCTTTCAGGGTGCTTTATCCAAACATTTCCTCGTTTTTGAGTACTTTTCACCCTTCCTAATGACACTAGTACCCCCTTTTTTTAGGAAAATTTTCTGCCTTTTTTGTTTAATGCCTTCATATTTAGGGCAATGTTCACATAGTATCCCATGTTTCATCTTTCAGGATATTTTGATCTTTCTATGCAAAAACCTGCATAAAATAGCACGGGGGGAAATTTTTATAGCCCGTTTTTTTCTAACTGTCGCACTTCTGTATTTTTGTAGAAAATTTTTGGGACTTGTTTTTTAATGCAATTGTCATCACTTTTCCTGCGGCTGTCCAATGATAAAGAGACAGAGTAAGGTTTAGCGTATACATATAGGACCTGCAGAAAATGGGAGGAAATTATCTGGAAAAGACTTTTTTTTAAAGGCAATAGCGAGAACCTTTTAAACCCTGGATACATTTTTTAAAAAGTCACCCCTGCACTGAAACCCCAAAATGTGGGCCATTATCCCCACAGAACAAAAGGGCACGGTGCCACCAACGTAACCACTCCCACCACCCCCACCACCCCCCCTTGCCCCCCGGACACACTCCCCGGGCACGGGTAAACCACATTTGCCCCCACAAAAACACCCCTAAAAAGGGGATCTTCAGTGTTTGGAAAAACTCACCCTTTGTCTTAAAACACTTGCTACAAATTCACCTTAAACTCCCGCAAGCCAGTGTTCTAAAGTGTTTTGTGAGTTCATCGGTGGGGTAAAACCCTTTTCCCCCAATCTGGATTCATGGTTTTAACACCCCTGTGTGTCAGGGTGTGTTTTGGGAGGTTTCCCCTTTTAGTAAATTTTTCCCCCACTCTAAAAATTCAAATTCTTTAAAACCCCGTCGTCAGGGTGTGTGGTGAGTTCCAAAGGGTATAAAAACCTTTTTCCCCACTCTAGGGGATTCATGATTTTTAACACCACTTGTGTCAGGGGGGTGTTGGGTTTGGGGGACCCCTTGTATAAAACTTTTCCCACACCTAAACATTCATAATTTTTAACACCACTGTGTTCAGGGTGTGTCGGTGAGGTCACTTTTCTAGCAAATTCTTTTCCCCCACTCTAAACATTCATAATTTTTTAACACCCCTGTGTGTCAGGGGGTTTTGTGGTGAGGTGACCCATTCTAGAAACTTTTTCCCACTCAAAGGTCATAATTTTTATCACCCCGTGTTCAGGGGGGGGGGTTTGGTGGGTTTACCCATTTTAGTAAATCTTTTCACCACTTAAACATTCATAAATTCTTAACACCACTGTGTGTCAGGGTGTGTCTGGGAGGTCACTCTTTTTAGTAAACTTTTCCCACACTCTAACATTCATAATTCTTAACACCCCTGTGTGTCAGGGTGGGGCTGGTAGGTCACTCTTTTTAGTAAATTTTTTTCCCCCATCTAAAAAATTATAATTTTTAACACCAAATGTGGGCAGGGTGTTTTGGAGGAACCCATTTTAGTAAATTTTTCCCACATTCTAAACATTCATAATTCTTTAAAACCACTGGGTCAAGAAATTTGTCAAGCAGACTCTTGATTTGAATGTTTTGTCACACTGCTGGCATTTAGCTCACTGTGGCCTTGTGGCCGAGCTGCCTGCTCCAGTGATTTTTGCCATCACCCCTGTGCCCCCCACCCCGAGGCAGACTGTCTGCTGTCCCCGGGCCCTCTGCTGCTGCCCGGCCCCCCCAGCCTCCCCCCTAGCAATCGGGCCACCAACCCCGACGGGCCGGTCCTGCGGGAACCCTGGGGATCCGCAGCGAGCCGGGGGCTGGACGTGACCTCAGCACCGCAACATGGTGACAGTCGCCCCAAAAGAGCCCCCGCTGCCCTGCACCTCTGCTCCCGTGCGGGGCCCACACCCTGCTTCCCTGCCCATTCACACCACACTTGGGAAGGCCTCCTCTCCCCCCCTCCCCTCCTGAAAGGGGAGGTGTAACTGGATAATAGGGGGAATAAAGGATGTTTATGAAATTTAATGATAGGAGGGAAAAGACAAGACTTTAGATAAAATGGAAGAAGTGTAAGATTGGGACCCTTTTGCGAAAGGAAAAGATAGACCCATCAAACAAGATTGAAAAGGCAGCTGCAACCAGGAATCCCGGCCAAGCTTTTTTGGCCCCGGGGAACGGATGGACAGGGAGGTGGTGGGGAAAAAAGCCCTCAAAAAAAGCAAAGGAAAGGAAAAGGAAGAAGGCACAAAAATGAAAAAGAAAGGGGAAGAGAAAGCAACATGTTTTTAAGGTGTATAGATGAAGGTGAGAAAAAATTTTATACACTAAAACCTTCCCATTGGGCTAATTTGGGCCCAGGGTGGTCCGAGTAAAAGCAAAGGGGCCGAATAATGGGGGTATGTTATAAAAAATATAAAAAATAAAAAAAAATCCAAGTGTATATACGTATAGCTAGGAAAATTTTGAGGTAACCCGGGTGTTTTGCCCCATGGGTTTCGCCCCCTCCTAATCGCGGACGGTTTGCCCCAATTAGCGGGACGTTTCCCCCACATTAGCGGACGTTTGCCCCATTTGTGCATGTTTCGCCCCCCCGGGGTTTGCCCCACGGAAAATTTCTATCTATTTTAAAAAATGTTATCAAATGACTACAAAATCATCAAAATATTGATCCCCGTATTGATCCATTGTTTAAGACAAAATGATGACGAAATGTGTTATCGACCGGGCTTAAAGGGGGCTTTTATGAATTCCGTAAGGGGCCGGAATACATAAAACCCCTATATGTTTGGATCATACGAGTATACCTTTTAGTTTTATTCATTTTTGTTCTAGAAAAATTTACTAGGTGTTTTTAAAAACATTTAAGATTTATCATTTTTAGAAAAAGGGATGAAAGTATTTTGTATTATTAAATCCCAGAAATGTTTTTAAATGGGGCGTTTCTGAAGGAACTTTTTTTTTTCATTGATTTTTATACATTTGCGTGTAGTTAGGTATTTGGTTAAAAAATAAGTGTGTCAAAATTTTTGGGGAGATTGAAGAAGAAATATAGAAATTATCGTCGAAAAATTGATTATCACTCAAATCCTGTTTTGACTATAGTACGGAATTCGAAGTACACTGTCCCTTTAAGACCGGTCGATAACAGCATTTCGTCATCATTTTGTGCGTAAACAAATCGATCAGTATTTCTGATGATTTTGTAGTCATTTGATGAAGTTTTGAAACAGTATAGTAATTTCCGTGGGGCGAATCCGAGGGGTGAAACGTCCGCGAGTGGGGCGAAACGTCCGCAAATGGAGGCGAAACGTCCGCAAATGGGGGCGAAACGTCCGCGATTGGGCGGGGGCGAAACATCCATGGGACGAAACGTCCGGCATTCAAATTTCGACCCCTAAAAAATAAAAAAAATAAAAAATAATAATTCTAGGTGTATTATGTAGCTAGGAAATTTTGACCCCTAAAAAAAAAAATATTAAGAAATACAAAAAAAATTAGGAGGAGGTTGGAACAGCGAGGGACCGAATAGGCGAGGTTTTCCTGTATCAAGACAAAAGACTGAAGGAAAATGTTGTGAGGAAATATGTTGTACAAAACGGCATGGCAGTGATGTACACGACCACAGATATGATGATACCAAGCAGCCTGGAACGGAGAGATTATTTATTAACTAAAGATCCAGGCGTGGTGTGTCTAACAGACTCCATGCACTGTCCTGTAGCCAACAATCCACGGGAAATGGGTCAAAACTGCTAAAATACACGACTGTTTCGGCAAAAAGTATCAAAATATTACCCGATTCTATACGCCATGTTAGGAAAAATGTTCTTATTTTAGGGTTATTTAAGGGTTTATTTAGGTTGCTTGTATACCTGTGGCTGCCTAAGTGTCTACAGTTACCTTGTGCACTGTCCTGTAGCCGTTAGTCCTGTAGAAATGGGTCAAAACAGCTAAAATAACGGACTGTTTTGCTCCCCGTCCGGTTTCTGGGTCCAAACCAAACAGCTGATTACAAATAGCGCATTTTCGCAGCCGCTCTGGCCCGGTCTGGACTGGGCTAGTCCCGGGCGGCCACTATTTTTGCGAGGCAGTTTAGACCGGGCTGGAACGGACTGGGCCGGGCTGAGCCAGATAGCAGGACCAGGTTGGACCAGTGTGGGGAGAACTGGCGCATGCGCACTACAGTCAGCGGGGAAGGCGACCAGGAGCTTCTCGTGCTGCTGATAAGACATGAAACACCATGATGGCCGACCATAAGACTATAGTATCTCAGGCGTGGTAGTTGTAAAGTCTTCAGCACAGGTTAAAAAGCGGACGACAAAAAGGATATTGACAAGATGGACGCCTGCCGCCTCCACAGTTCAGTTCAGTACCGCCCACTCGATCCCCCAGCCAATAGGAACGACGAATGGGACGGGGCCAGTCTCGATGTATTTTCGCGACCATCAGTCCACCCTGACCCGGTCCAGACTGGACTGAACCAGGGCGGTGAACGTCACGAAAATGCGCTAAAAGTCACTGCCAGCCACTTGCTCTCTCCCTTCCTCTCTCTTTATTCTCTCTCTCTCCCTTCCTCTCTCTTTATTCTCTCTCTCACCCTTCCTCTCTTTATTCTCTCTCTCTCCCTTCCTCTCTCTTTATTCTCTCTCTCCCTTCCTCTCTTTATTCTCCCTCTCCCTTCCTCTCTCTTTATTCTCTCTCTCCCTTCCTCTCTCTTTATTATTCTCTCTCTCTCCCTTCCTCTCTCTTTATTCTCTCTCTCTCCTTCCTCCCTTTATTCTCTCTCCATTCCTCTCTCTTTATTCTCTCTCTCCCTTCCTCTCTTTATTCTCTCTCCCTTCCTCTCTTTATTCTCTCTCCCTTCCTCTCTTTTTATTCTCTCTCTCTTCCTCTCTTTATTCTTTCTCTCCCTTCCTCTCTTTATTCTCTCTCTCCCTTCCTCTCTTTATTCTCTCTCTCTCCCTTCCTCTCTTTATTCTCTCTCCTTTCCTCTTTATTTTCTCTTTCTCCCTTCCTCTCTCTTTATTCTTTCTCTCCCTTCCTCTCTTTATTCTCTCTCCCTTCCTCTCTTTATTCTCTCTCTCCCTTCCTCTCTTTATTCTCTCTCTCCCTTCCCTTCTCTCTTTCTTCCCTCTCTCTCTCTCTCTCTTTTTCATCATTCCTTGCTCTCTACTCTCTCTCTCTCATTCCTTCTGTATTGACATATACTTGCAGCTACAAAGCATAAAACAACGCTGAAACAGGGTAGATTATACAGTCATGATATAAACTACTGTGTATCATCTTCAGGGGCACAGACATAGCAGTAGTAATGCTATCATTCGTAATATATGGCGCCTGGCGACATTAGTGCAGGTGGCGACTTGGCTGTTATCTACGGTAGTGATTTGCAACAAAAATGACAAAAAAAACCACCACGGAACTCTACCTGTAACTCATTACCAACGTTCAAGTTACATACATTCAGAGATACGTACAAACCTGTGAGTAATTATAACTATGCAGTGGTTTTCGTGTATATTTCATCCCTCCAACATGTCTCAGAAGCATTAGAGTGTAGCCAGTCAGTCAGTCAGTCAGCCAGTCAGTCAGTGGTGATGGTAATAGTAAGAACCATTGACACTACGTATAGACCATTTAAGCTGATACAATATAGGCACTGTTGAGTAATATTGGGCTATAAGCTGTATAGACCATTTAAGCTGATACAATTTAGGCACTGTTGAGTAATATTGGGCTATAAGCTGTATAGACCATTTAAGCTGATACAATATAGGCACTGTTGAGTAATATTGGGCTCTAAGCTGTATAGACCATTTAAGCTGATACAATATAGGCACTGTTGAGTAATATTGGGCTATAAGCTGTATAGACCATTTAAGCTGATACAATATAGGCACTGTTGAGTAATATTGTGCTATAAGCTGTATAGACCATTTAAGCTGCTACAATATAGGCACTGTTGAGTAATATTGGGCTATAAGCTGTATAGACCATTTAAGCTGCTACAATATAGGCACTGTTGAGTCATATTGGGCTATAAGCTGTATAGACCATTTAAGCTGATACAATATAGCCACTGTTGAGTAATATTGGGCTATAAGCTGTATAGACCATTGAAGCTGATACAATATATATGCCCTGTTGAGTAATATTGGGCTATAAGCTGTATAGACCATATAAGCTGATACAATATAGGCACTGTTGAGTAATATTGGGCTATAAGCTGTAGTGTACTTTTGTTCTTTTGACAGTGGTGTGTGTGCAGTGTTCAGTAGTGACAAGAGTAATGCTGGACTAACTTTTGTACATTGCAAGTTCAGTACAAACCCCACGAACGTACGTAAGTATGGGAGCTCCTGTATTTGCCTCAATGATTACTTTTGTTCAGGTGTAACAACTCCAACTGTTATTAATTCTACTCATGGTGCTTTATCTATAACTATTTCCATCGTGTTTGAGTTACTTTTCACCCATTGCCATAATGACACTAGCTACCCCCTTTTTAGGCAAATTTCTGCCTTATTGTATTAATGCCTTCATATTTAGGGCAATGTTCACACTAGTATACCATGTTTCATCTTTCCAGGATACTTTGATCATTCTATGCAAAAACCTGCATGAAATAGACACAGGTGGAAATATTTATAGCCTCGTTTTTTTCTAACTTTGTCGCACTGTCTTGTATATTTGTAGACAATTTGGACTTGTCTTTTAATGCAGTTGTCATCACTTTTCCTGCGGCTGTCCAATGATGAAGAGACAGAGTAAGGTTTATGCGATATACATATATGTGACCTGCAGAAAATAGGAGTGTAACTTATGCGTGGAAAGACTGTTTTTTAAGGCAATCAGCAGAGAAACCTTTAAAACCCTGGATACATTTATTGAAAGTCACACCTGCACTGCCAACCCAACAACTGCTGGGGCCATTACTCCCTCACAGAACACAAGGGCACGGCTGCCACCACACATGTAACACACTGCCCACCACCACCACCACCACCCATTGCCACACAGGACACACTCCCACAGGCACGGGTACAACCACACTTGTCCACACAACACACCACCTCAAAAGTGGATCTTCATGTGGCTGGCAATATCACCCTTTGTCTTGAAACACTTGCTACAAATATCACACTTGAACTCCCGCAAGCCAGTGTGTCTAAAGGTGTGTCTGGTGAGTACAGAACGGGTATAAAACCTTTTCCCACACTCTAGGCATTCATGATTTTTAACACCACTGTGTGTCAGGGTGTGTTTGGTGAGTTCAGAACGGGTATAAAACCTTTTCCCGCATTCTAGGCATTCATGGTTCTTAACACCACTGTGTGTCAGGGTGTGTGTGGTGAGGTCACTCTTTGTAGTAAATCTTTTCCCACACTCTAAACATTCATAATTCTTAACACCACTGTGTGTCAGGGTGTGTGTGGTGAGGTGACTCTTTGTAGTAAATCTTTTCCCACACTCTAAACATTCATAATTCTTAACACCACTGTGTGTCAGGGTGTGTGTGGTGAGGTGACTCTTTGTAGTAAATCTTTTCCCACACTCTAAACATTCATAATTCTTAACACCACTGTGTGTCAGGGTGTGTTTGGTTAGGTTAGACTTTAGAGCAAATCTTTTCCCACACTCTAAACATTCATAATTCTTAACACCACTGTGTGTCAGGGTGTGTTCGGTGAGGTGACTCTTTGTAGTAAATATTTTCCCACACTCTAAACATTCATAATTCTTAACACCACTGTGTGTCAGGGTGTGTTTGGTTAGGTTAGACTTTAGAGCAAATCTTTTCCCACACTCTAAACATTCATAATTCTTGACACCACTGTGTGTCAGGTGTGTTTGGTGAGGTCACTCTTTCTAGCAAATCTTTTCCCACACTCTAAACATTCATAATTCTTAACACCACTGTGTGTCACGGAATGTCTCTCAAGCTTACTCTTGTATTTGAATGTTTTGTCACACTGCTGGCACTTCAGCTCAGTGTGTGCCTTGTGACCTGAGCTGCCTGCCTCCAGGTGATTCTTGCCATCACCCCTGTGCCTCCCCACCCCTGAGGCAGACTGATCCTGCTGCTCCCGGCCACTCATGCTGCTGCCCGGCCCCACAGCCTCCACCGCAGCAACACTCGGGCCACCACACGCGACGGCCGGTCCTGCGGGAACCCTCGGGGATGCCGCAGCGAGCCGGGTCTTGGACTGTGACCTCAGCACCTGCAACAGTGGTGACAGTCAGCACACAGAGAGCCACGCGCTGCCCTGACACTCTGCTCCTGCCTGCGGGGCCCACACCCTGCTTCCTGCCTCACTCACACCACACTTGGCAAGGCCTCCTCTCCCTACTCCTCCTCCTGAAACGGGAGGTGAATAACTGGACTAATAGGGTGAATAAAGGACGTGTTGATGAAATTGAATGATGAGGAGGAAGAGACAAGACTTGAAGATGAAGTGGAAGAAATAGTAAGATTGGGACCTTATGCAGAAGGAAGAGACAGACCCATCAAACTAAGATTGAAATGGCAGACTGCAACCCAGGAGATCCTGGCCAGAGCTTTTAGGCCGAGGTCAACGGATGATGACAGGGAGGTGGATGCAAAACAAGCCGTCAAGGAAGAGCAAAAGGAAAGGAAAGAAGAAGTAAGGCACAAAAATGAACAAAGAACGGAGGAAGAGAAAGCAACATGTTTTTTAAGGTAGTATTAGATGAATGGCTGAGAAAATTATATACACTAAAACCTCTCC
Source organism: Chionoecetes opilio (assembly GCA_016584305.1). Taxonomy (NCBI): domain Eukaryota; kingdom Metazoa; phylum Arthropoda; class Malacostraca; order Decapoda; family Majidae; genus Chionoecetes; species Chionoecetes opilio. Next base: position 8,048 of record JACEEZ010021508.1, on the reverse strand, counting down.
TATTGGGACTAATTGGGCCCAGGAGTGGTCCGAGTAATGCAAGGTGCCGAATAATGGGGGGATATGTATATATAGAAAAAAAAAAAAAAAAAAAAATTTCCAAGTGTATATACTTATAGCTAGGAAGTTTCGAGGTAACCGGATGTTTCGCCCCATGGACGTTTCGCCCCCTCCTAATCGCGGACGTTTCACCCCACATTAGCGGACGTTTCGCCCCACATTAGCGGGCGTTTCGCCCCCATTCGTGCATGTTTCGCCCCACTCGCGGGCGTTTCGCCCCCTGGATTCGCCCCACGGAAATTACTATACTATTTCAAAACTGTTCATCAAATGACTACAAAATCATCAGAAATATTGATCCCTGTATTGATCCATTTGTTTACGCACAAAATGATGACGAAATGCTGTTATCGACCGGTCTTAAAGGGACAGTGTACTGAATTCCGTACCAGAGCGGCCGGAATACATAAAACCATATATAGCCTTTGGATCATATCGAGTATACTGTTGCAAACCCGCCCTCCCACAGCCGCCCAACTGACTTGCCTCTCTTGCTGGGCTGGCTTCAGACGCGTGGGAATGATCGGGCTCAGTCCGGTTATGTGTCTAATCGGGACCAGACGCAATGAATCCCCTAAGGCCTTGAGCACGGGCTCCTCACACGGGCACATCACCACCACGGCACACACATAGGCAGGCACATGCGGAATAACACACTCGTATCCTTTCCAGACTATAATTGTACTAGGTAAACACTACAGGAACAACCTCACGCTCACCGTGAGACACAACAGCCCCTCCTCATAGGCCCGATCACTTGCCGACCGTCGCAGCCCCAAATGTTCCCTCCACTGCAACTACAGTCACTGTTATGCACCTTATAACATACCAGAGTCACCACGCTCAACACACTATGCCACCGGATGGTGGGAAAAAGGCGACACTGGTTACCCTCACGGCCTCCACCCCACGCGCGCCCGCCATTCGCCAAACCCACGGCCACTGCTACCTATTTCACCCAAGCTCAGGGGACTATTCCTCCACCCTTCTTGCCTGTGAACCACCACTAGCCCTACCGTAACCCTGTTTCCTGGCGGACGCGTCGTATCCTTCGGGTGGTTTCCTGCCGGAGATCCTTTCCCAGTCTTATGCCTCGCCTCCTTGGGTCCACGTGGTCTCCTCCTCTTCCTCCTCTTCTGGCCACAACAACCCACTCACATCTCTCAATCTCAACCTGAGCTCGAGTTGTGGCGCGTTCGTAACACTGCCCTCCCGTCACAAAAACTGGCCGACCTCGGCCAGCCAAAAACTAAAAAAAGAAACAGAAAAATCATAATACAAGGTTACATGAACATATAACACAAAAATCCTCAATGAAGGGCAACTCGCACCATCATTAAACAAACCACCTATTACCAAACATTACCACCCCAAGGCTTCACAACTGCAAGTCCCTCCACCGCCATCCACCAGCCCGCCACTGCAGTGTTGGAAAGTCACACCAGGTCGCCCTCTTCTTCCACGCGAGACACACCAGCAGGAACACAGCTGCTACCTCAACCAGGCGCCACAACACAGCGGCCGCCACGGGCCCACAGAGGGACTTCCCTCTACCCCTTGGCCCACCTCAGAGGTAACCACGGCCCAGGAGTCTTCACACTCCACTGGACCTCCGCAGCTCTAACCCGGCTCCACTGCTCCAGTCTCCGCGGCAAAGGCGCCACGACTTCCCGATCGACCATGCCCTCCAACTGCAAGGCGCCGGTGACGGTGCGACAGGACTTACCAGCAGCACGCTGTGGCTGGCACTGCCTGGAAGCGGGCACGGTGCAACCCCCCACCGTCGTAACAAGCAGTTACCGCCACTTGTACCAGCTCTGCGGGGGCCCACACACTGCAGGAGTAGCTCAACTGCTCTTCGTTCCCCCGATAGCACGGCGGAGGCAGGTATAGGTGCGCCTTTTTCGTCCTGGCGCTCCGAGGCCTCCAATGCTTGCGGTGCAACCTCCCACGCTCACTCCGGCGGCGCCTCTTCTTCCGGTGGTTCCATGCCGAGGCGAAGCGAGTGGGTTTCTTGCCCTTCCACAGTGGGCTCTTGGCCCGCACCCGTCTGAGAGGCAGGCCACCAACCAGGCCTTTCACGCCGCTCCGGCCACCCCCAGGCCCTTCATGCCTTTTACGCCTCTCCTGCCGCGCCGGCCAGCCCCAAGGCCCTTCTTGCCTTTTACGCCTTTCGCCAACGCCGCGACTCGGGCCAGACAGGCCTTCCACGACACTGGCGCATCCAGCTCCCGCGGCCTGTGTCGTAAGTCGCCACATTCCTGATGTGCACTCGGGCCCGCACGACGAGGCGAAGGCTCGCGTGAGCTAGGTGGGGTGGGTAGCGAGAGGGGTAGGCCTACACTCTCCTTACACTCGACAACACGCACCACCTCACGCTCACAGGCCGCGGGCCGCGCTCTCCCCCCCAGACTCGTCCTTCACAATCACACCCACGACTGGGTCACAAGCCGCGGGCCCCAGCGCTAGCCACACGCTCAGACATATCACCCACGGCAACTGGTACCGAGGTAGGTTCCTCTGCTGCCGCCTGCTCGCTGGGTTCGAGGCTGGTTAGAGGAACCAGCCCCATGTCGCCCGCGCCCTCCTCCTCCGGCCAAAAAAATGCGTTCCTCGTCATCCTCACTGCCACACGGCTCTGGCGTCAAGACGTCTGCCTCGGTGCCATCCTCCCAACTGTAGTGGCCTGGACCCTCATTTATCAGCCTTGCCTGGGCGTCGAAACTTTCACACACCCTCGTGTCAAACCTCTCAACAGCTTCTGTTTGTCTGACAATGGCTTCTGTTTGAGCCCATGTCATTTCCACGTGTGCTCGTAATTCCCCCAAGATGTCAGCCAGAGTTGGCTGTTCAACACCTCCGAGCTCCATGCTGTGCCGTATCCCTTGGCGTGCCTGTCGTACCTCTAGACCCGTCTGCGTGTTAAAACTGTAAACAGCTTCTGTTTGTCTGGTCATGGCACACGCCTGCATTCGTAATACCCGCAAGATGTCAGCCAGAGTTGGCTGTTCACCACTTCCGTCCTGCATGGTGTGCCGTATCCCTTAACGCGCCTGCCGTACTTCTAGACCCGTGCCCGTACCTCTTTGGCCCTCACTCTACGGCGCCGACCAGAGCACACAACAACATCCCACTTCTGAACACCAGTGTTGCAAACCCGCCCTCCCACAGCCGCCCAACTGACTTGCCTCTCTTGCTGGGCTGGCTTCAGACGCGTGGGAATGATCGGGCTCAGTCCGGTTATGGTCTAATCGGGACCAGACGCCCAAAGAATCCCTAAGGCCTTGAGCACGGGCTCCTCACACGGGCACATCACCACCACGGCACACACATAGGCAGGCACATGCGGAATAACACACTCGTATCCTTTCCAGACTATAATTGTACTAGGTAAACACTACAGGAACAACCTCACGCTCACCGTGAGACACAACAGCCCCTCCTCATAGGCCCGATCACTTGCCGACCGTCGCAGCCCCAAATGTTCCCTCCACTGCAACTACAGTCACTGTTATGCACCTTATAACATACCAGAGTCACCACGCTCAACACACTATGCCACCGGATGGTGGGAAAAAGGCGACACTGGTTACCCTCACGGCCTCCACCCCACGCACGCCCGCCATTCGCCAAACCCACGGCCACTGCTACCTATTTCACCCAAGCTCAGGGGACTATTCCTCCACCCTTCTTGCCTGTGAACCACCACTAGCCCTACCGTAACCCTGTTTCCTGGCGGACGCGTCGTATCTTCGGGTGGTTTCCTGCCGGAGATCCTTTCCCAGTCTTATGCCTCGCCTCCTTGGATCCACGTGGTCTCCTCCTCTTCCTCCTCTTCTGGCCACAACAACCCACTCACATCTCTCAATCTCAACCTGAGCTCGAGTTGTGGCGCGTTCGTAACAATACGCTTTGAGTTTGATCCATTTTTGTTACTATGCAAATACTTTACTAGGTGTTTGAAGACATTTGATGATATAGTCATTTTATAGAATTGGGATGAAAGTAATTTTGTATTATCTAAATCCCAGAAATGTTTTGAAATGGACGTTTCTGAAGGAACTTTTTTATTTCTCATCTGATTTTTATGAAATTTGACGTGTAGTTAGGTATTGGTTAGAAACTAAGTGTGTCAAAATTTGGAGAGATTTGAAGAAGAAATATGGAAATTATCGTAGAAAAATTGATTATCACTCAAATCCTGTTTGACTATAGTACGGAATTCGAAGTACACTGTCCCTTTAAGACCGGTCGATAACAGCATTTCGTCATAATTTTGTGCGTAAACAAATCTATCAGTATTTCTGATGATTTTGTAGTCATTTAATGAACAGTTTTGAAACAGTATAGTAATTTCCATGGGGCGAATCCGGGGGGCAAAACGTCCGCGAGTGGGGCGAAACGTCCGCAAATGGGGGCAAAACGTCCGCAAATGGGGGCGAAACGTCCGCGATTGAGCGGGGGCGAAACATCCATGCGGCGAAACGTCCGGCATTCAAATTTCGACCCCTAAAAAAGAAAAAAAAAAAAGAAGTTCTAGGCGTATTCTAGCTAGGAAATTTCGACCCCTAAAAAAGAAAAAATAATTTTTTAGGTGTATAATAAATTATATAGCTAGTAAATTTCGACCCCTAAAAAAATAAAAAATAAAATAATAATAATAATTCTAGGTGTATTATGTAGCTAGGAAATTTCGACCCCTAAAAAAAAAAAATTAAGGAATAAAAAAAAAATTAGGAGAAGGTCTGAACAACGAGGGTCCGAACGGGCCCCAGACATAACTACGTCACGGTTTGTTTACATCGGTGCATTGTGGGGATAAGTCGGGGTCGCCGCGGGTGGACCTACGAAGGGAAAACTACGGCGATGGAAAAATTTCGAGTTATTTTGCGCGAAATTGATATTCCAGGTGCTATATTACTGTGCTCTGTTCTCGCTGACAACACTATAGAGAAGACCTGAGCTAATGGCTGATGTGCAGAGGCTTCTAAACCAAGAAAACAGAGTCACAACAGAGCCTCGTCAAAAGGTAAGCAACTGGTAGGTACGTAATGTGTCCGTACCACTTGCTTACTTCTTAATGAGACTCTGATGTGACTGTTTTCCTGGTTTAGAAGCCTCTGCACATCAACCATCACCTCAGGTCTTCTCTATGTTGTCAGCGAGCACGGAAATATAGCATCTGGAATATCAATTTCGCCCAAAACAAGGTATAGGTAAAGGTTAGGTTAGGTTTAGGTTCGTTTTTTTCTTTCATTTTTGCAAAAAAAAAAAAAAAAAATTGCGACAGAAACGGTTAGCAGATTCATTCAAAACACATAAAAACACACCAGAAAAAAATAGTTTCGTCCACCAAAGTGAGTTCGGTGTTCATCTGGATATTTATCTATGCTTTCTCTAAATCCATGAATACATCCATACATCTTCTTGTCTTTTGCTAACATTGTCTTAATTATCATTCGCATATCTAAGATCTGATCTACACAACCTTTCCCAGTTCTAAATCTGCCTTGCTCCTCACTAACCTTGCCATTTGTGATTTTTTGTATTCTTCCAATTATGATTTTACCATACAGTTTGCCTCATCACTGTGGAGTAGAGGATGACTCAATGAAGCTAAATATAAGCCAACCTGGTAACAACATTGCCAATCTAGCTAATCACAACCCTGTAATTATATCACATTTACCACAGCTTAGGTAACCTTAGGTTACCTAATCTGCTACCATCTACCGTCATTTCGCCCAAGGTTACTGGTGGTTCATTCCATTTCTGCCAGAGGAAGATATAGTTACATGACTCCGTGACATGGATCGTGTGGGCGAATTGACTTTAGAGTGGGCGAATTGACTCTTACATGTGGGCGAATTGACTCTCACATGTGGGCGAATTGACTCTCACTTGTGGGCGAATTGAGACGTGTGGGCGAAATGACCGGTAACCGACTCAGAGTATGCATTGGCTCGTCAAGTAACACTTAAACCATGATGTACCACTACTTATTATGAGGAAAGACAACAAAAGGAACTCAATTAATAAGGTATTTTAATACTAGCATAACCATGAATATGTAGAACCTACAAAGAGAAGACTACGACGATGAAAAAATTTCGAGTTGTTTTGGGCGAAATTGATATTCCAGGTACTATATTTCCGTGCTCGCTGACAACATAGAGAAAACCTTAGGTGATGATTGATGTGCAGAGGCTTCTAAACCAGGAAAACAGTCACATCAGAGTCTCATTAAGAAGTAAGCAAGTGATTCTGTTATGCCATAATTACAAACTAACTAGGAGTCAAGGCAAACAGAAACACAAAGTGATCCAGGTTTAACAAAGTTATTTAATTTGTTATAACTAGTCACTATAACTAGACACCATACCATAACCACCACCACTTAACCTTAGAGTGCTAACTTTAAGTTGCTACCCAGCAGGAATACATAGTATACACAGTTAACAAACAACAGTACAGTTGTGTGAGCTCTACACAAATCCTATAAAATAACATAATATATAAAAGGTGGAACAATACTCAAGTGTTGGTAACACGGGGTTACCGCAGGAAGGAGGTCTTCACTTCACGACGTCCAAAACCAGTCTGCCTACCCCATGGGTTCAGCGTTCACGAACCCTTCTGACACGTCAGCCACCATACGTCATCATCATGACATGTCAGCGATAACACTGGGGAACAAATTTTTGGTTGAGTTAGGTCTGACACTTGTTATTAAGTAATTTTTGGGTGCTGAATCCAAAACTGATCTCAGTTTTTCTCTATCACGTCAAGTTTTTGAACTGAAGGATTTTCGTTCTCTTAAAAAATATGAAAAATACTGTACATAACAGCAGTGGTTGCCGCGTGCGATAAAATGAGCGATAAACGATAAACGATAATTATCGCTGAGGTCAAACCTTTTATCGTTTATCGTTTATCGCAAAGTTTTCTAAAATTATCGCTCATTCACTTACCGCTAGTCCCAAAAAATGAGGAACGATAAACAATAAATTCAAAGACGACTTTTGTAAAAATTAGAAAATGTGCACGGCGGCAATAGTCACAACAGCCCGCCTGACGTTTTCAGACCTGAAAAACCTCATATGAGATATCTTGAGGAGGGAGAGGAGGGAGGGAGAGTGTGACTCAGAGAGAGAGACTGATGTGGAATAGAACTTGTAGGCCATAGACTGGTTCTAGTGACAGTTTTTGTTTAGTTTAATTAATTTTCACTGTGGAAAAATAGTTTGTATGCTTTTTTTAATATTTCAACTAAATAAAGGCACTTATCATTTATCGCTTTTGTTATCGCAAGTTAAATTTTTTTTATCGCTATCGTTTTATCGTTTATCGCTTACCGCAGGTTGGGTTTTGAAATTTTTTATCGTTTATTGTTTATCGCATGTTGGGGAATAAATTATCGTTTTATCGTTATCGCAAGTTGAAAAAAAAGTTATCGCGGCAACCATTGCATAACAGTAACAGTGCTTATTTTATAAAAAGTTGCAAATGTTAACATACAATGAAAAATGAAAGAAATAGGCATGAATAGAATGTTTATTTAACATTACCATGTTTTTTAGAAAGGATAAGGCTATAATTGTGTGCAGGTTAAGGTAAAAATTTACGTTTGTAGCTTTGTCTGGAGTGTTCAACTTGAGGACTATCGCGTTTGATGCTCCAACAATAGTCAGCCATCATATGCACATCCCATCTACCCTGGTAACGTTCTTCCATAACCTTCAAATCTTGGTGAAATCGTTCACCTTGCTCGTCGCTAGCAGCACCAAGATTTTCCGGAAAGTTGGCAAGATGGCTATGCAAAAAATGTACTTTAATACTCATGTTGCAACCAAGCGCTTTGTAGCTCTCCAATAGTTTCTGAACAATTTCTGTGTAATTACTTGCACGTGTATTTCAAGAAGTCTTGACGACGTCTTTGAATGATAGCCAGCATTCTTTTCAAGGTCTGACATAGTACCGTTGAAATG
>JACEEZ010021507.1:58140-76722 GCA_016584305.1 Chionoecetes opilio | reverse complement strand
CTGGGCGGGGAGGGTGTGCTTTGATATGGGCGTCAGGGGTTTTTTCATAACCCGTATCCATGACGCGAGCTATGATCACTGTGTTGATTTTAACACGTCCTTTGATTTAAAACTATGTGCAAAGAGTCTATATACAAATCCCTCATATATACAAATCCACGTATATATTTAGTAAGAGACGTTGTTCTCTCACGGAGGGTTAGGAGTGTACTAAATTTCCAAGCCAGCGGACCGAGTCCGAATCGGACCGATTCGAATTAGACCGAATCTAATGGCGAGAATCTAATGGGCAGCAGCCAATGACCGCGCTTCTAACCAAGGTGCTAATTATAAGGTGCAAATGCTTAATATTACTGGGAATGTTCAATTATTCTATCCCAGCACTTATCACTTACTCAAATTACCTTAAGTATTACCCATTACCATTTTAATTATATATATACATCTCTACGCACCCCTTTGATGAGCGGACAATACCTCCCTCACAAGGGGTGGAGAATCAATCCACTACTCTACCAATTATTGAGAGGGTGGTTGGTGGATAATTTCCACAGTGAATACATTTGAAAGTATCACTTTAAACATGTGATGACGGCACGCAATCCAGACAAGCTCTCTGTCAAGGGCCTTCTTTAGTAAGTTGCAGACACCTATCGTTTAACCAGGTATTGGATGTTGTTGTGTCAAATACTATTCCCTGAACCATGAACTTTAGGTTCCAGTCATCCAGTGCATGAAGACAGGCATTGCTTTGCTACTTGCCAGTGCCACGGCCAATCTTGGGTACAGTAAGTAGTTGCTCCGTCTTGCCACCAGTGAGCAATATTGCAACACGATCCACAAGCTCATTGCTGCCTGCTATATCTGGAAGCAATTTACCGTGCCAGTGAAGAAGCAGTAGATTGTCTGGTGATAATGCATGTTTTTCCATAGTTATCAACTCTTTCCGTGCAACCATCCGAGATCGCCTAATCATGTTCCGAGAACAGTGACACATCAGGTAGGTTATGTCCGAGTGCCTGTGACACATAACCAATAACAAACATGTTACACTGCGGTAAGTTAGTTTCACTCGGTCGAGGAATATTGCCACTGCATTGGTCATAATTCTCTCCTTCTGCATCTTAGGTTGAGATTTTCTTGAAATTCGTGTAGGATGAGTCATCTTCTGATGAGGCACATGAACTGCTAATACTCTCATTTCCCAGATGAATCAGAACCTACAGCCATGCCAGCCTTGTGGGCATACATTGTACTTGCATGCTTTCCCATTCGAGCAATTTCCTGTTTAATCCTTTTGCGTTTGCGACACTCTATGTGCGTTAAGGACATGTCAATTCCAGACATGCTTGCACAAGGTAGATCCTGCTGTTGCATGAGGAAGAACTGCTGGTCCTCCTTGTTCTTCATGATGCTAAGGGCATCTTTTCGTCAGATATCGAAGGGCTCATCGAGGTCTGCTTTAAACAGCTCTTCTTTGACTCGGCATCCATCTTTCAGCGTCAATCGGTGAGCCTTCACTGAACAGTACTGGGCATAAAGTTTGCAGAGTTTTCGTATGCCTGAATCTATACGTTGGGTCGGAATACGGGCCTTATCCAAGATAACAACTGTCGCATCTGTTGTGGCCTTAGCGCTTTCACTGACTGTGAGTCCATTTTCTTGATGGTAAAACATGAATTTTTGGAAGAACTTTCCATTTGTAGGTAGCCCAGAGCCCAGGATATCCTTTGCAGCCTTGCCTAGGAGCCAACCGTCTGGTGAGCTCCTCGTTGTTGCCATTATGTATACCAATGAATGTAAATAATGAAACATTTTGTGTTAATGGCAATAAATATAAAACAATAAGGCAGAAAACAATATTTGAATTGTAATGCGTAAGTTGTTGGGACCTCTAAACATGCTCATATCTCTCCAATTTTTTGCATGTAGGGTCTTGTAGTAACCTTGTTGAGCTACATATTATTAATAAAAAGTATAGCCCTATGTTTTGCGGCCACCCTAATACATATAATTATATATATATATATATATATATATATATATATATATATATATATATTATATATATAATATATATATAATATATATATATAAATATATTTATATAAAAAAAAAAATTACACCTCAAAGGAATGGCCATGGGCCCAACACAATTATGTAACACAAAACCCGCTCAGTTGCCAGTCCCTATAAAGAAGACAGTAAGAGAATGATAAAAAAGAGGGGTGTGCATATTTAGTTCGAGAGGTGTCTTGTTACTCTTCTCTTGAAAAGATTTAAGTCGTAGGAAAGTGGAAAATAGAAACAGGAAGAGAGATCCAGAGAAAATGCCTTTAGAGTGAAAGGCATGAAAGAGTAGGGATACTGATTAACTCTTGCATTAGGAGGATGAACAGAATAGGGATGAGAATGAGTAGAAAGTCTTGTGCAGCGAGGCAGCGGGAGGGGAAGGTGGCATGCAGTTAGCAAGTTCAGAAGAGCAGTGAGCATGACAATAACGGTAGAAGATAGCAAGAGAAGCAACATTCCTGCGGTAATTTAAAGATTGAAGACTGTCAGTCAGAGGAGAGGAGTTGATGAGACGAAAAGCTTTTGACTCGACCCTGTTTAGGAGAGCTGTATGAGTGGATCCTCCCCAAACATGTGAGACATACTCCATACATGGGCGGATAAGGCCCCTGTGCAGAGCAAGCAACAGGGAGGGATGAAATAAAGGACGCAGACGCCACAGGACACCTAACTTCTTAGAAGCTGTTTTAGCAAGAGATGAGATGTGAGATTTGCAGTTCAGATTTTTAGTAAAGGATAGTCCTAGAATGTTCATTGTAGAAGAAAGAGATAGTTAAGTGTCATTGTAGAAGAGGGGACAGCTATCTGGTAGGTTTTGTCGAGTAGATAGGTGAAGAAATTGGGTTTTTGAGGCATTGAACATAACAAGGTTTGCTTTGCCCTAATCAGAAATTATAGAAAGATCAGAAGTTAGGCACTCGGTGGCATCTCTCCGTGAATCACTTAGTTCCTGTTGAGTTGGACGTCTAATAAAAGACGTTGAAAAATGCAGGGTAGAATCATCAGCGTAGGAGTGGATAGGGCTTTGAGTTAGTACATAGAAGATCATTAATGAATAATATAAAAAGAGTGGGTGATAGGACAGAACCCTGGGGAACACCACTATTGATAGATTTAGAAGAAGAACAATGTCCGTCTACAGTAGCTGCAATAGAACGGTTTGAAAGAAGAACTTACGATGAAGGTACAGAGACAAGGATAGAAACCGAATAAGGGTAGTTTGGAAATTAAAGAGTTGTGCTAGACTCTATCAAAAGCTTTTGATATGTCAAGGGCAACAGCAAAAGTTTCACCGAAACCCCTGAAGGAGGATAACCAAGGAAAGGAAAGCTAGAAGATCGCCAGTAGATCGCCCTTTACGGAAACCGTACTGACGATCAGATACTAGATTGTGAGCAGATAGATGCTTAAAAATCTTCTTATTAAGTATAAATTCAAAAACTTTAGAAAGGCAGGAAGTCAAAGCTATAGGACGGTAGTTTGTAGGATTAGAACGGTCACCCTTCTTAGGAACAGGTTTGATATGAGCAAACTTCCAGCAAGAAGGAAAGGTGGAAGTAGATAGACAAAGACGGAAAAGGCTGACCAGGCAGGGTGCAAGCACATAAGGACAGTTTTGGAGAAAAATAGGAGGGACTCCGTCAGGACCGTAGGCCTTCCGAGGATCTAGGCCAGAAAGAGAAAAGAAAACATCATTATGAAGGATCTTAATGACAGGCATAATATAGTCAGAGGGTGGAGGAGAAGGAGGAACAAGCCATTCATCAACCAGAGTGGAATTTTCAGCAAAAGTTTGAGCGAAGAGCTCAGCTTTAGAAAGAGATGAGACAGCTGTGGAGCCATCTGGGTGAAGCATAGGAGAGAAAGATGCATAAGAAAAATTGTTAGAGATGTTATTATCTAGATGCCAGAAGTCACGAGAGGAATTATATTCAGAACGATTTTGACATTTTCTATAAATGCAGGAGTTTTTGATAAGTTGAAGTATATATTTGGCATGATTACGGGCATAAATATATAGGGCATGATTTTCAGGAGATGGATGGCTACGGTACCGTCTGTGAGCCACCTCTCTATCTCGGACAGCATGAGAACAAGCAGAGTTAAACCAAGGTTAACGGGCTTTAGGATTAGATAAAGTGTGTGGAATGTACGCCTCCATGTCAGATACTATGACCTCAGTTATGAGCTCTGTACAAAGACATGGGTCTCTGATATATATATATATATATTATATATATATGATATATAATATATATATATATATATATATATATATATATATATATATGATATATATATATATATATATAATATATTATATATATATATATATATTTATCATATATATATATATGTATATATATATTATATAATATTATATACACAGACTTATAAAAACTAACAATTTATACATATACGCATCACTAAAGTGTTTATTCAGGCACTGTTGCTGTCGCTAAGGTGTCAATGAATCACTAGCGTCAGCGGGGTGGGCTTTGATAGTCTCCACCGATTGGCTGCCAACTTTACACTTTGTGTGTTCATCTCCTGTATGTGAGGGACGGCGGCCGGGCAAATGTTCCACATTCTGGAGACGCGGCCCACAAAGGTGCGTTGGTGCTGGCTGGCGCGGGAACGCGGCACATCCACTGCATCACCACTGGTGAGCACCGTTCTCGTGCTTCGCGTGGCGACTCTCGAAGGCTGTCGTAACCCAGCAAGGTGTGGCACTCCCTGCACCTGTGCCTTGTAGAATACCACAAGCACCGTGACGTCCTTGCGGCGTTCCAGTGAGTCGAGGGGACTCACCGGCTCGGGTTGGGCTGGGGGGTCAGCAGCATCCACCAATCGCAGGGCCCGACGCTGGATGCTGTCCAGCCTACTAGTGTGCGAGGCTGCACACGACATCCAGGAGAAGGTGGCGTACTCTAAGTAAGGCCGTAGCTGGGCCTTGTAGAGCAAGCAAGAGCTTCCCTTCCCTGTCGAGGAAGTTGGCTACCCATCGCAGGGCAGAGACCATGCAAGAGCCTTTTTTGCTATGCGTTTGATGTGGTCGTCAAACTGTTGCTCTCCGTCCACCTCCACTCCCAGAACCTTGATGGCTTCCTGGATTGTGAGAGGAACGCCATCAAACAGCAGCCTCCCTTCCACTGCTGTTCCGGCAGCAGGGGACCGAGAGACCATATATGCCTGTGTCTTCTCTCTTTCTGACTCCGTCTCTCTCTCGCTCTCTCTCTTTTTTTTTTTTTTTAAATTTAAATATACATATATATATGAAGCCCAAAGGTGCACTGTCGTGTGCTACCTATCTTAAGGGCAAGTAAATCTAGCTATATACACATAAATACAAAGACCTAAAAAACTAACATTATATACGTATAAGCATTATTAAAGTGTTTGTTGAGGCACTGTTGCTGTCACTAGTGTCACAGTATCACTAGCGTCAGCGGGGTGGGCTTCGAAAGTCTCCACCGATTGGCCGCTAACTTTACACTTTGTGTGTTCATCTCCTGGATGTGAGGGACAGCGGCCGTGAAAATGTTCCACATCCTGGAGACGCGGCCCACAAAGGTGCGTTGGTGCTGGCTGGCACGGGAACGCGGCACCTCCACTGCATCACCACTGGTAAGCACCGTTCTCGTGCTTCGCCTGGCGATTCTCGGAGGCTGTCGTAACCCAGCCAGGTGTGGCACTCCCTGCACCTGTGCCTTGTGGAATACCACAAGCGCCGCGACGTCCCTGCGGTGTTCCAGTGAGTCGAGAGGACTCACCGGCTCGAACTGGGCTGGTGGGTCTGGGGGGTCTGCAGCATCCACCAGTCGCAGGGCTCGACGCTGGATGCTGTCCTGCCTCCTCCTAGTGTAGTGTGCGAGGCTGCACACGACATCCAGGAGAGGGCGGCGTACTCTAAGTAAGGCCGTATCTGGGCCTTGTAGAGCAAGAGCTTCCCTCCCCTGTCGAGGAAGCTGGCTACCCTTCGCAAGGCAGAGACCCTGTGGGAGGCCTTTTTTGCAATGTGTTTGATGTGGCCGTCAAACCGTAGCTCTCGGTCCACCTCTACTCCCAGAACCTTGACGGCTTCCTGGAGTGGGAGAGGAACGCCACCAAACCGCAGCCTCCCTTCCACTACTGGCCCGGCAGCGGGTGACCGAGAAACCACCATTGCCTGTGTCTTCTCCGGAGCAAAGGTCACCTGCCAACGTGTACCCCACTCCTGTAAAACACTCAGCTGCTGATTGACCTCATCAGCAGCACGCCCACTGTCATGTCGCGGGTAGGAGCAGGAGAGAGTACAGTCATCAGCGTGAGCCGAGACTGCTGGCAGCTGCCGGAGAAGATCGTCCACGTAGATGTTCCACAGGACTGGCCCCAGCACAGAGCCCTGTGGGACTGATGCTTCCACTGGCAGGGACTCAGAGGCCTGCCCGTTAAAGACGACCTGGAGGGTTCTTCCCTGCAGGTAGTTCCCCAGGAGCTGCAGGAGGTCACCCTGGATGCCTTTTGCTCGGAGTTTTTCGAGAAGTCCTCCGTGCCACACCCTGTCAAAGGCACCCGCTATGCCAAGGGCCACCACGACAGTGTCCTGGCCGTCATCCAGGGCGTCCTCCCAGTTTCGGGTAAGGAGCATCAGCAGTTCAGAGGTGGACCGTCCAGGTCTGAGCCCAAACTGTTGGTCCGAGAGGAGGTAGTTGTCGCTGAGGTGACGACAGATTACCTCTGCTACGATCCTCTCGAACACCTTCCCCACCACAGACACCAAGGAGATGGGCCTGTACTTTTTGGGGTCAGATATCTCTCTCTCTCTCTCTCTCTCTCTCTCTCTCTCTCTCTCTCTCTCTCTCTCTCTCTCTCTCTCTCCCCTCTCTCTCTCTCTCTCCCCTCTCTCCTCTGCTCTCTCTCGCTCTCTCTCTCTCTCTCTCTCTTTTCTCTCCTCTCTCTCCTCTCTCTCTCTCTCTCTCTCTCTCTCCTCTCTCTCTCTCTCTCTCTCTCTCTCTCTCTCTTCCTCCTCTCTCTCTCTTCCTCTCTCTCTCTCTTTTCTCTCTCTCTCTCTCTCTCTCTCTCTTCTCTCTCTCTCTCTCTCTCTCTTTAATTCCCCATCAGGTAGCATCACCTTCCTCCTTAATGCTTTAGTGTGCCAGGAGGGGGGCGGGGCGGGGGAGAGGTTGGAGAAATGTATCATTATTGCCGCAGAGGTTGGGATAAATAGACAATTAGGCATGGCGGGGAGGTGGTAGGCGAGAGGTGCAACACGGTGACGCATCCAAAGCGGCAGCAAGACAGAGAATGATCAATGAAGGGAGTGTATTGTGAGGTGTAAGGGAAAAAATGAGGGACAGAGGGAAGAAAGGAGGGACAGAGGGAAGGAAAGAGGGACAGAGTGAAGGAAGGAGGAAAGGAGAGTGGGTAAGTTTTTAAAGTATGAAAGGAAGAATGGGGAAAATAACGGTGGTCTGTGTGAAGAGATGAAAGTGAGAGATTAAGAGTTTTGGCAATGGTGTGGAAAATTGATGGAAGTGTGTGTGTGTGTGTGTGTGTGTGTATGTGTGTATGTGTTGTGTTTTGTGTGTGTGTGTGTGTTTTGTGTGAGAGAGAGAGAGAGAGAGAGGGGAGGAGAGAGAGAGAGAGAAGAGAGAGAGAGAGAGAGAGAGAGAAGAGAGAGAGAGAGAGAGAAAAGAGAGAGAGAGAGAGGAGAGAGAGAGAGAAGAGAGAGAAAGAGAGAGAGAGAGAGAGAGAGAGAGAGAGAGAGATTGATATTGAGAAGAGAGAGAGAGAGGGGAGAGCGAGAGAGAGAGAGAGAGAGAGAGAGAGAGAAGAGAGAGAGAGCGAGAGAGCGAGAGATAGAGCGAGAGAGAAGAGGAGAGAGAGATGAGAGAGAGAGTAGAGAGATATTACAGTTTTGAGTGGCCTACTTACACACACACACACACACACACACACACACAAACACACACACACACACACACACACACACACACACACACACACACACACACACACACACACACACACACACACACACATACACACACACACACACACACACACACACACACACACACACATACACACACACACATACACACATCCTTACCTATAGGTGTCGTGCCCTCAGGAGGAAGAAGACTCTAAAGAAGACCAAACTTGGCGACAGGAAGGAATTGAAAAGACCTCTCCAATACTGCAATTTGCCTTCATAAAAAGTTTCCCTTGCAGCCGAACTAGATCAATACTAGAAATACTTGGATATGTGGTGTGTGGTGGTGTGTGCTGGTGTGTGCTGGTGTGTGGTGTGCGGTGTGGTGGTGTGTGGTGTGTGGCGTGTGGTGGTGTGTTGTGTGTTGTGGGGTGAGACACTGAGGCACACACTTTTTATTTATTTATTATTATTTTTTTTTTTTTTTTTTTTTTTTTTTAAGAAAGTTAGAGGGGAGAGAGAGAGTGGAAGGGAAAGCAGGTGGAAAATATGAAAGACAGTAGAAGTAGATAGTTGGACACCTGTACACACCTGCGCTTATATACGACACACGCCACTCGGGCAAAGTTTCCGCCGCGATGCTCTGCCAGTCAACGCTTAGAACACAGCGAGAGAAATATCGAGTCACAACCAATATTTCTCACCTATTATTTTTTCCTTCCTTTTTTCCCATGTTTTATTTGTAATTTATATGTATATTGTTTTAATTTTATTATTTATTTAACACAGCGAGAAAAATATTGAGTCACGTCCGATATTTTCACTTTATTTTCTACCTCTCTCTTCTTTTCATGGTGTTATCACTGTCAGACTAAAACCCGATCAAGTTTAACTTATTTTTTTTATAGCAACGCCATTGTAAAGCTCATATAATAAACTTAACACTTTAATTAGAGACACTATAATATATGGGTAGAAATTCACAAGGTGAGAAGAATACACGTTTGAACACGGCGGTGCGAAGTCTCTCCGTTTAGGAGGAGAGCGGGGAGACAGTGATACTTTCTCTATACGTGCTCAAAACTCGCTCACTACAAAACAACACTACACACACTCTCGCATCACTACAACCACTTACGACCGACACTTACAGACCGGCCCCCACGCGCGCCCGGCCTGACTGCCCTGCTCGCTGCCTGCTCGCTGGAGGCGCTACCCCTAAACCTTCCCCTCTCTCCTCTCTCTCCCCGGTCTCTCTCGTCTCTCTCCCTCTCTCATCTCTCTCTCTCTCGTTCTCTTCTCTCTCTCCTCTCTCCTCATCTCTCGCCCGTCCGGGTGGCAAGGTTGGTAGAGAACGGTGCGTTCGCAATGTGCAGCGTTCCCTGTGGCATGTCGTTCAGCGTTTCGAGTCCCGCCTAGTTCGTGCTGGAGTGCGGCGCTTTGTATAGTCAATAACCTGTATTTTGGACTTGCAAAGTGGTCTGATAGGATGAAAATTTTATCTTATCTCTCTCTCTCGCTCTCTCTCTCCTCTCATCGGTCCCTCTCTGTCTCAGTCTCCTCTCTCTCCTCTCTCCCTCACCTCTCTCGCTCTCTCCTCATTCTCCTCCTCACTCTTCTCCCCCTCATCTCCCTTCTCTCATCTCTCTCCCCCCTCTCTCGATCTCTCTCCCCCTCTCATCCTCTCTCTCTTCTCTCTCTCTCTCCTGACTCTCTCTCTCTCTCTCTCTCTCTCCTCTCTCTCTCTCTCTCTCTCTCCGTCTCTCTCCTCCTCTCTTCTTCTCTCCTTCATCCTCTCTCTCCCCTCTCTCTCTCTCATCATCTCTCTCATCTCTCTCTCTCTCCTCTTCGCCCATGCGCTGCTCTAGACAGGTTGCACTACGGGTACCTTTTCCTCGTTCTTACTATCGGCTGCTGTTTCGGTGTTATTTGTGTTTCTTTTCTTCTCTTCTCTCTCTCTCTCTCTCGTCTTTTCTCTTCTCTCTCCTCTCTCTCTCTCTCTCCTCTCTCTCTTCTCTTTCGCTCTCTGCTCTCTCTCTCTCTCTCCTCTCTCTCTCTCTCTCTCGTCTCTCTCCTCTCTCGTCTCTCTCCTCTCTCTCTCTCTCTCTCTCTCTCCTCTCTCTCTCTCTCTCTCTTCTCTCTCTCGTCTCTCTCTCTCTCTGCTCTCTCTCCTCTCTCTACTCTCTCTCGCTCGCTCGCTCTCTCGCTCGATCGCTCGCTCTCTCTCTCCTCCTCTCTCTCTCCTCTCGTCTCTCTCTCTCTCTCCCCGTCTCTCTACTCTCTCCTCTCTCTCTCGTCTCTCTCTCTCTCTCTCTCTCTCTTGATCTTGATCTTCGTCCTTCCTTTCATGTGTTTTCTGTGTGTGTAGTGCGTGTGTGTGTGTTGTGTGTGCGTGTGGGTGTGTGTGTGTGTGTGTGTGTGTTGTGTGTGTGTGTGTGTATGTGTGTATGTGTGTGTGTGCCGTTGTGTGTGGTTGCGTGTTCGTGTATGTGTGTGTGTGACTAACATTTTCTATCTATTTTTTGCCTCCCACATCCTTCCTTCTCTTCCTGATCCTTTCTTCTCATTCTCCTCCTACTCTTTCATTCGTATTTTTTTTATTACGCCTCTTCTTCCTTTCATCTTGCCTTGGTCTTCACCGCTTTCTTAACTTGTCATCATATATCCATTTTTTTCTCCTCCTCCTCCCCCTCCTCCCCTCTCCTCCTCTCCTCCTCCTCCTCCTCCTCCTCCTCCTCCTCCTCCTCCTCCTCCTCCTTCTCCTCCTCCTCTTCCTCCTCCTCCTCCTCCTTCTCCTCCGGAGGAGGTTTCCGGCCAGCTTCGGCTGGAGGGATGGGTGGGTAAGGAGGAGCCTTCTACTTCCTATCCTTTCTCTCTTATTATCTAGTTAGTGTAGTATAGTTAAAGCAAACAGTCTTGTAAGGACCTATCGGTCTGTTGCTGTTTGTGTTTCCTTTGTATTCCTTTGTATTCCTCCTCCTCCGCCATCTCCTTCCCTTTCTCTCCACAAAACATTTCGCCACATTTTCCTCCCAGTTGCCCAAGATTTCGGTTTTGGGTGAAATTTTTTAAACCAACTCAATTTTTTCCCTTCCTTTCCTTCCTTCCTTCCTTCCCTGCTCTCTTCCTTCCTTCCTTCCTTCTTTCCTTCCTTCCTTCCTTCCTTCCTTCCTTCCTTCCTTCCTTCCTTCCTTTCTTCCTTCCTTCCCTCCTTCCTTCCTTCCTATCTTCCTTCCTTCCTTCCTTCATTGCTTCCTTCCTACTTTGCCTCCTTCCTTCCTTCCTTCCTCCCTCCCTTTCCTTCCTTCCTTGCTTGATTTATTCCCTTCCTTCCTTGCTTCCGTCCTTCCTTCCTCACATTTCCTTCCTTCCTTTCTTCCTTCCTTTCCTTCCTCCCTCCCTTTCCTTTCTTCCTTCCTTCCTTCCTTCCTTCCCTTCCTTCCTTCCTTCCTTCCTTTCCTTCCTTCCTTACTTGGCGGTGACTTTGTGACATCAAAATCCTTCCTCTAACGTGTACCCGCCGCCGCGCCTACACACCCTCACGCACGCACTCATGGCCCCCCCCCCCCCGCCCCCCCAAAAAAAATTTGTTTACAAGAAAAATGCATTTTATGATAGCCCTGTGACGTGCACAGGTAAAAATAAAACCTACGGAAATATGCATATACATGTACACACACACACACACACACACAAAGAAAGATATTTAAGGAAGATGGAAGGATGAGAATAGTGGAAGGAATAAAATTACTGCAAGGAGGAGGAGGAGGAGATGGGAATAGAGTGGGCTGTGGAGGAAGTAATTTTTAACGTGGAGGAAACAATTACCTCCCAACACCTGACCAGTCCCCCTTGGGCATGTGTGCTACCGAGGGAAGAGAGAAGAGAGAGAGGATAGAGAGAGAGAGAGAGAGAGAGAGAGAGAGAGATAGAGAGAAGAGAAGAGAGATAGAGAGAGGAGAGAGGAGATAGAGAGAGAGATTGATTGATTGATAATTTATTGCCTTAATATTATAACAAGTTATTATCATGTAGAGAAATTTCAAGCCTTTGTCCATTGAGTCGTAACTCTTTTATGGACTTTTATGCTAAAATAAGAGGTCAGCCGATGTACGCGTGTAGGACGGGGCCTAATGCTAATTTACATTATGAAAACTAAATTAAATAAAAATAAAAATATATTCCTACTGAATATACTACTTAATTTTATCATTAAATTAAATACATTAATAAGTAATATTAAAGAATATACCCAAACAAGCAATGCATACCATAACAGTCCACATACATAATAGTACTGATAAAGAAATCAATGATAATTATCTACTTAATTATACAATCACAATTAAATAATAATAAATTAATTGTAATAGTTACTTTTCAACTTTCTTTTATTTGCAGTTTAAATGGATTTAATTCTGTATTCTTACATCATCTGGAAGTTTTGTTCCACAGTTTAGTTTCCCGAGTGAGTAACACTTTGTTGAGCATGGGAAGTTCTACACAATGAAGTTTGAGATTTTGGTTTCGTCCTGGTTTGTATGCTTAGGAGCGTTTGTGTCTGAAAAACCACTGTCATTTTGTATGTATTCAACGCCTTATAAACAAAAGTTATAGTCTGATAGTCGATAATATCATGTAAAATTTTTTTTTTTTTTTTTTTGTTTTTTTTTTTTTAGAATTTCACTCACGAAGATTGGGCTTGTGTGGTCATACCGATTACTAGAGGACATTAAAAAAATGCGACTAATTTTTTCTGATTTACAAATAGTTGATCACTATATGTTTTATATGCCCCCACCCCAAGAGCGGAACAGTACAATAATATGGATATGCTAATGAATAAATAAATTTAGGTCTTAACCTTCAATATTACAATGTTTCGTATTCTATATATTACACCTATTAGTTTTGAAATATTATCATTCCCATTCTCTATGTGGTATTTTCCATCTTAGCTTAGCATCACTAACTAACCTCCAAGGAATTTAGCTTCTGTACCTCTTTAATAATGAAGATTATCAATTTGTTGATATTGTTTGCTTGTGTGTTGTCATGTGTGAATGTGAACGCATACAGTGAGTTTTATGATATTTAATGTTAGCTTGTTTACATTTTAACCAATCACAACATGTACCAATTCCGTGTTCATATGTATTTTCTTATATCAGTTTAAATCCCTTCCCTGTAGAAAAATTATGTCATCAGCAAAAAGTAAAAATTTAAGATTTTTGGTACATAAGTTTATGTCATTGATGTAAATTAAAATATGAATGGGTCCTAGTACAGATTCCTTGTGCACACCACAAGTAAGAACTTTTTGTTACGACGATGCACGAACTATTAAAGACTGGATACTGTTTCCTCTGCCGCTGAGATAACTTTCAAACCATCTGAGACTGGTCCACGATACCGTAAATCATTAGTTTCTTTAATAAATGGGAGTGATTAATAAGTATCAAAAGCTTTTAGATAAATCACAAAAAATAGTTTAATTGATACATTTTAAACTATCTATGATTATATATGTTTTGGCAAACTAGATGGTGTACTGCGAGTTCCTATCGAATATTTCGGTCAACCCCATATTGATTTCTGTTAAAAGTAAGGTTTTTCTGTTAAATAATTCATTAATCTATTTGCAATTAAGTTTTCAAAACTTTACTTATGGCGGGAAGAACTGAAAATAGGTCGTGTAATTTGAAAAAATTGAACTATCACCTTTTTATAAACTGGACTACTCTTGCAGTCTTCAGAATGTCCTGGAAAGCAATCCTTCTGTAAATTTGATTTGTTTATATATATTCTAGAAATGGAGATATTTCTTCTTTGCATCAGGCTTTGATTACTTTCATGTTTCACATCATCATGACCTGGGGCTGTAACCTTAAAGATTAGAAATTACACTATTGCTTTCAAGTGGCGTGTTTGTGTATGCCGAAAATAAAGAAAACAAGGTAGGTTGGGGTAACAAAACTATCAAACACTCTAGTAGTTTTCCCTCTAACACTGTGCTAAATTTGTGGCAAACTTGCGAATATTCATAAATTCATTAGCATTATAAAGCTATCCGAAATCGATTTCCCTTGTGACATAATGACGTCTGACTAATTTTGCAATTTTTCCCTATTACATCATTTATAATTTCCATATTTTTTTTAGCTCCATTCCCCTGATCCTTCCTCTCAATGATGATTTTAATATTTTTCTTTCCGCTGTTCTATTCACAGATGTTAACATATTTCGATATTTCTTAAATGTAGACTCGTATGTTAAGGCCACCTTGCATAAGTTTCTGAAGCCTATTTTCTTTGTCTATAGAGTTTTTTGATTGCTGCAGTAAGTATGGTTTATTGGAATTTTTATCTTTGATCCTATATCCTTTGATTGGAAATTTTTTATCATACAGTAGTAATACATTTTTCATATAAAATATCAAAATCTAACCTTGACGATCTTGACCTATAATATCAGATTCCCACCTATAATTTTACAATTCTAATTGAAATTTATTTACTGAATCGTTACTATAAGTTCTCTTTTTAATTGTTGTTTGACAGTCTGAGTATAAGGTTAGGAGTGGCAAAATGATCAAATATGGAAATTGATCGCTTATTAATGAATAAATGACACCACTTACTGGTAGTTTTGTAGGTTGTTAGTCCATATTGGTCAATAATAAAGCTGATGTTCTTGTCACTCTTGTGGGTTTGGTTATGGTTGGGGAAAACGAGTATGAATATGAACAAGTTAGTAATTTCACATTACATTGTTTATATCAATTTAAGAAGATTTAGAGTAAAAATCGCCCATTATATAAACATGGCAATATTTTTTGTTTTAGATCTATATAATCAATTATATCACGCAATAGCTTCAAAACTCTGCAAAACTGCATTGGTGGTCTATAAATTTATTTCCAATAAAAAAATCACATAATCCTTTAACTTCTAGAAATAAAGACTCATATGTGGCAGCTGCAGGAATTTTTTGCTGATCTTACCTTGATGTCTTCTATTGCAGGTACATTGCTACCCCCGACACTCGTGCTTTGTTCTTATAGAAAGCATTATAAATGGGTTTAAATGGTATATAATGCGTATATGTTATCATTTAACGAGTCTCACATAGGCCTATTAATTCAAAACTTAACATTAATAGTATTAAGGCACTGGTCTTGAAAAGTTTCAAGTGAGAGGAACACTGCTTAATGTTATAGATAATAATTTTTAGTCCTTACATGGGTCTAATCTCTCATTCAAAGTCTTCACAAAAGTAATAATTCCATTCAGGTTCTTTCAAAACACTACTTGTAAGGTAATTGTCAACGGAGTTTACTATATCCTGCTTTCCCCTAAAGGGTTTATACTTAACTTATTAATTACATTTAATGGAAACCGATGTTGCATAATTCTCATTAAAGAAGTTCCACAACTCTTCATTACCCAATGAAAAATGGAAATATGTACGAAGTTATTATTTACGAAAATATTAAATAAAGATAAATATATATATATAATAATATAATATTACCATCCTAACTATTTACCTTCTGCTTTGTGATCTGGTCTTCATGTTTTTGCCGGCTTAATTACTTGTGGCTGAGACGGAGAATGTGGGTCACTCCCTCAACTCTCCAGAGAGAGAGAGAGAGAGAGAGAGAGAGAGAGAGAGAGAGAGAGAGAGAGAGAGAGAGAGAAGAGAGAGAGTAGAGAGAGAGAGAGAGAGAGAAGAGAGAGAGAGAGAGAGAGAAACGAAGAGAGAGAGAGATAGAGAGAGAGAGAGAGAGAGAGGAGAGAGAGAGAGAGAGAGCGAGAGAGAGAGAGAGAGCGAGAGAGAGAGGAGAGGAGAGAGAGAGAGAGAGAGAGAGAAGAGAGAGAGAGAGAAGAGAGAGAGAGAGAGAGAGAGCACACACATGACATACACTACACTTCTCAATCATTGTCTTCCTTCCTTCCTTCTATCCTTCTATCTTCTTTCCTTCCTTTCCTTCCTTCATTGCTTACTTCCTCCTTCCTCCTTCCTTCCTTCGTCCCCCAGTTCCTTCCTCCTTCCTTGCTTCCCGTCCTTCCTCCCTCCCTTTCCTTCCTTCCTTCCTTGATTTATTTCCCCTTCCTTTCTTGCTTCTGTCCGTCCTTCCTCACTTTCCTTCCTTCCTTCCTTCTCTCCTTCTTTCCTCCCTTCCTTCCTTCCTTCCTTCCTTCCTTGCTTTCATCCTTCCTTGCTTTCTTCCTTACTTGCCTCCTTCCTGTCTTTCTTCCTCCCTCCCTTTCCTGTATTGCTTTCTTCCTTCCTTCCTTCCTTCCTTCCTTCCTTCCTTCCTTCCTTCCTTCCTTCCTTCCTTCCTTCCCTCATTCCTTCTTTCCTTCCATTCTTCCTATCTTCCTTTGTTCCTTCCTTTATTGCTTACTTCCTTCCTTGCCTCCTTCCTTCCTTCGCCCCTCCAGTTCCTTCCTTCCTTCCTTGCTTCCGTCCTTCCTCCCTCCCTTTCTTTCCTTTCTTCCTTAATTTATTCCCTTCCTTACTTGCTTCCGTCCTTTCTACTTCACTTTCCTTCCTTCCTTCCTCCCCTCCTTCTTTCTCTCCTTCCTCCCTCCCTTTCCTTCCTTCCTTCCTTCCTTCCTTCCTTCCTTCCTTCCTTCCCTTCTTTCCTTCCTTCCTTTCCTTCCTTCCTTCCTTCCTTCCGTCCTTACTTGGCGGTGACTTTGTGACATCAAAATCCTTCCTCTAACGTGTACCCGCCGCCGCGCCTACACACCCTCACGCACGCACTCAAGGGACCCCCCCGCCTCCCTTCAAAAAATGTTTTCCAAAGAAAATTCATTTCTACGATAGCCATGTGACGTGCACAGGTATAAAAAAAACACCTACGGAAATATGCATATGTACACACACACACACACACACACACACACACACACACACACACACACACACACACACACACACACACACACACACACATATTTACATAGGCTTTTATTATTATATTTAACCCAGCTATGGGTTAAATAGTCCCAGCTATGGGTTAAATAGTGGGCAGCCTGGGGTTAATCCCTACAGGGGGTTCTGCGTCCCTGGCCTCGGTGAGCAGTAAGGCCAATCCCTGACATAGATTGGTTGGGGAGGGGTTTGCGACCCTCCCTGTAAAAACTAAACCAAGCCACTAACATTATAAGAGGTAGAGGCCGGGGGCATGGCAAACGCATCCCCGACCCGGTTTTGCCCGGGGGCCCGACCATGCAGACCCCTCCAATGCCGACGCAGGGGAGGGGCCTGCCTATGACGAGTGCGGGGCAAAGCCCTCGGGAATCCCGCAGTCCAAATCGAGTGGTAGGGCCCCCTAGACCAACTTTTTCTAATAGGGGTGGCCGGGGCGGTGCAGAAGCGGCGCCTGCCCGTCGAATCACTCCTGGGATAAACCTCCGGAGGGTTCTTCGTGTAGGCTCATGGAACGTTCTGAGCCTCTCGGACGATCGTCGACTACCTCTCCTATCGGGCGAGCTCAGTAGGCTGAGGGTGGATATAGTGGGATTCTCTGAGACGAGGAGGCCTGGCAGTGGCGAGACTAGCAGTGGGGGTTACACCTACTACTGGTCCGGCATGAGCAATGGTCACCGTGAACCGTAGATGGTCACCGTAGCTATAGGCATCTCCAGCAAACTGCAGCCGTCAGTTGTTGAGGTTACTCCGGTTGATGAGCGTATAATGCGGGTGAGGATGAAAAACACTCTGGGTTTCATGTCTCTTGTTGCAGTGTACGCTCCTACCGAGGTGCGTAAAACTGAAGAGAAGGAGATGTTCTACGCCAAACTCCGACTCTGTATTAGACCAGTGTCCTCCTCGGGACACACTCATTGTCTTCGGCGACTTCAATGCTACACTGGCACTGTGAGAGATGGCTACGAGTTATGTGTTGGTCCCCATGGCTCCGGTACCAAAAACACCAACAGTTCTCTGCTTCTGAATTTTGCAAGGTCCAGAAGGTTGAGAATTGCAGGTTCTTGGTACCAGAGACCAGAGCCTCACCACTGGACAATGTGGACATGGTATAGTAATGCCGGAGGGATAGCTAAGGAGATCAACCACGTCCTCGTTAGTACTCATTGGAGGATACTCCAGAACTGCAGGGTTTACCGGAGTGCTGCGTTCTTTGGAACAGATCACAGACAGTTGCTACACTTAAGCTTCGTGTCAAGTCCAGAAAAATCTCAGGAGGTAACCATACTATGTTTCATCTTGAGAAACTGAAGGACTTGACATGTGCTCATGAGTTTGCGGTGGCAGTCTCAAATCGGTTTGTTGTGCTCGGTGCCCTCGAGGACCCTGTAGAACTGTGGGATACCTTCAAACGTGAAACTTTACAGGCTGCCAAGGAATGTATTGGGGAGCGCCCGAGGTCAAGGCGTGGTTTTGTCTCGACGGAGACGCTGGAAAAAATCAAGGAGAGTTGCGCTGCCATACTGGCTGGGAACCAGGACCAGCACAGGGCTCTGTCACGCCGGACTAGAACCTTCCTGGAAAGAGACAAGGAGAGGTATGTCAGGAGTCTCGCTGAGGATGTCGAGGGTCATTTGAACGCTAATGACCTC
>JACEEZ010021507.1:23140-45640 GCA_016584305.1 Chionoecetes opilio | reverse complement strand
CTGTTGCCATACAAGCCTATCACAGCGAATAATACCCACAACATCATTGAGCGCGCAGTTTAAATACAGAAACCCTATATGTACTAGCCGCAGTGAACCCTTAGATAGCTGAGAGACCGTATTTGTACCAGCCGCAGTGAAGGGGTTAAGGGCAGTGTATCATGATTTTGTTTCAATCCTCATTTTATTGTGATGTTTTCAGAGTATCTCGAAGACGATTATTTTTTCACGCCAGAGAATTCTATATTTCCTTACTGTATAGATCAAAGACCAGAACTATTTTAGTGCTTTCGTGTATACTAGATACAAACGAGACCCAAACAAGTCCTGTGACCTCCAGTATGGATGAGGTAATGTCCCTTCCCCTGCCCTCTAGTTGGCAACATGCGTAACGTTATGGATGCCTCCCCTTGACCCCCTTCCCCCTCCGTCAGTAGACATTTATTTATTTTTTTTTTTTTTTTTTTTTTACATTTGTGCCTATAGCGCCTGTAGACAGTGGTGACCCAGGGCTCGGATGGTAGGCTCTGGAGGTTCACTTGAGGGCTCTGATGGTTGGCCCTCGCCCGTGGTGGTGCAGGCAGGATTCTTATTATAGTGACGCCTGTGATTAGAGGCTCATGCCGCCCCCCTGTGTCCTCCGATGCACTCGCAATCGAAGGTAGAGTTGATGGGCAGGGCATGTGGGTGTTCTTAGGCCACTCGACGGTGCAGAAAGGTTTTGGGCTTCTTCGGGGATCGAACTCGGGTCACCGAGAACGCCAGTCGGAGACTCTAACCACTCCGCTACCGCCTCCCCAAACCATGATGGACGGGTGTGTAGGGGCAAGGGAAGGTGATGGACGTAGGGGGAAGGGAAGGGAAGGGGGTGGACCGTACAGCAAACAGAAGGGAGACTTGATTTCGGGTCTTTTCTTGTTCGTCTTTTTTTTCCTTTTCTTTCTTTCAGTGATTTTGGGTCTTTTCTTGTTTGCCTTCATTTCTGTATTCGCATTTTCATTTTTTTAACCTGTCTCTAGTAACAAACACTACCAGTTTCTTCCCTCTCTTTACCCTGCTCTTGGTGACATCCCCGACCACAAAACACGTCACAACTACCACAACTACCACAAAACACGTCACGTCTCGATGTCCGATCCAGCAGAGATAAGGAAAGTTTGGATTAGGGATAAGATAAGATAAGATTTTCATCCTTTCTAGACACTTTGCAAGTACCAACTACAAGGTTATTGACTATACAAAGCGCCGCCACGTCAGCACGAACTAGGCAGACTCGAACCGCTGACCGAATGCACAGGGACGCTGCACATTGCGAGCTCACGTCTCTACCAACCTTGCCACCCTGACGGGCTTGGATTAGGGAAGGAAAGTTAAGTGACTGAGACACTTAATGACACTTAAGGACAGGAAATGAAAATTACCGAGACTTTTATTTGTGGTTTTACCTGAGAGTGGGAAACAGCGGTGTTGCTCACGGCAGGAACAGCTGAATCGGCAAGGGTTTGGAGGAACGAACGTGATCTCCAGCTGCTGTTGTTGCTGCTGCTGCTGTTTGTCGATGGCGGGGACGGAAGGGACGGAAATTTGAGTCTTAAGGAGCTTCGAACTTGGGTCAATCGAACAGCTATGCGCCGACGTGCAGGGCATTCGTTTTATACAAACCTTCCAACCTTGCAAATATAATGAAATATAGTGTTTTTATTTTACTTTTTGACACTATACAAACCTCTTAACCTTGCAGAGATAGTAAAATATGGTGATTTCATTATCTCTGTAGCATTACATATCCATTAATGATAATTCTTACTTGTTTTCGAAGAGGCAGGGATCTCATGAGGGGAATACCGTGTTGCAAAGCATAAGCAACAGCACAGATGTGTGTTTTTTAAACAGGACTGTCGGGATATACCGCGAATTGGTAAGGAAGTCACAGATTTTTGCAAGATGTTTTGTGAATCCCCCAAGTATTGGAAGCGCGGAAAGTGTTGAGTTGAGGAATTAAGTTATCATTGTTATCGAGCTTTTGCCTGGAGAGAGAGAGAGAGAGAGAGAGAGAGAGAGAGAGAGAGAGAGAGAGAGAGAGAGAGAGAGAGAGAGAGAGAGAGAGAGAGAGAAAAAAAAGAAGAGAGAGAGAGAGAGAGAGAGATATTTACACCCCCTACACCAAGGGTTCCCAACCTATGGGTAATTACCCACTAGTGGGTAATTTGGATATTTTGTGTGGGTAATGGAAGGCTGAGAATAAACCCATTCATATATTATGGACAAAACCAACTGTAAACTAGAGAAAGTTAAGACTTTAGAATTTATATTAGGATATCTGAATTATATCATATTTTAGGCTACTATGGTTGGAGGTGAACCCTCCAATTGAGCAGCTTCACACCACTGGGTGAGGGCAGTGGATGCAGATCCTCCCATTGACGAAGCCAATTAGGTACCTGGGCAATCAGGTACCATTCCTCCTGATTGGTAAAGGGGGCTGGCCGTCCCTATCTGGAAAGGGAAAGGGGACCGTCAGGACTGCAACAATTACCGCGGTATTACACTGATCAGCGTGCCAGGCAAGGTGCTTGCCCATCTATTACTGACACTGATCCGCAGTCATCTGGTGAAGCATCAGAGACCGCAGCAGTCTGGGTTCACGTCTGGTAAGTCAACAACGTGTGAGACCTAGCGCTTCGTGTCCTGGTGGAACGCCGACGTGAGTTTCGACAGGGGATGCTTGCAGCCTATGTTGA
Source organism: Chionoecetes opilio (assembly GCA_016584305.1). Lineage (NCBI taxonomy): Eukaryota > Metazoa > Arthropoda > Malacostraca > Decapoda > Majidae > Chionoecetes > Chionoecetes opilio. Next base: position 42,899 of record JACEEZ010021507.1, on the reverse strand, counting down.
TCTCAAGAAGGCGTTTGACTCAGTGCATCGTGAGTCACGCTGGGATCTTCTGCGACTTCACGGGATTCCTGCAAGCACTATTGGTCTGTACTCTGGGACTGAGAGTGCTGTGAAGTGTGGGGCAGGTGTATCCAGCTTCTTTCCTGTTAATACAGGAGTGAGGCAAGGGTGCGTCCTTGCCCCATCACTTTTCAACACTTGTATGGGCTGGGTATTGGGCAAAGTTGTAGATCAAAGTGGTTGTGGAGCATCCCTCGGGGGCACCAAGATCACTGATCTAGGTTTTTGCCGATGATGCAGTAATCTTTGCTGAGTCGCTGGAAGTCCTGGTGATGGCTCAAGAAGCGCTGCACAAGGAGGCAAAGCCTTTTGGACTTGAGGTCTTCTGGCTTAAGACCAAGGTCCAGGCGTTTGGAGGCTTACTATATGAAACAGTACAATCTGTTCATGCGTGCGGCGAGGACATTGAGATCTTGGAAAGTTTTACATACCTTGGTAGCGCAGTCCATAATGACGGCGGGTCACGTCAAGAAGTATTACGGCGGATTGGCATAGCCCACGGTGTTATGGACTCGCTCAGCAGGAATATTTGGCGTTGTCGGTACCTGTGCAGGAGGACAAAGATCCGGATCTTCAAGTCGCTTGTGATCCCTGTCTTACTCTATGGTTGTGAGACATGGACACTAAATAGCGACTTAAAGAGACGAATCGATGCCTTTGGTAATAAGTATCTTTGCAGAATCATGGGGTATCGCTGGGATGATTACGTGTCAAATCAGCGATTGCACCGTGAGACTGAATCGAGGCCTACTACCTGCAAAGTCCGTCAGCACCATCTTCGGCTATATGGGCATGTGGCACGATACCCTGAAACTGATCCTTCCCATCGGGTTGTATCTGTAAGAGACAATCCGGCTTGGAGGAGGCCAAGGGGGCGCCCACAAGGCTCGTGGCTGGGGCAAGTTGATGTTTCTTGTCGAGAGCTGCTTGGTATGGGAAAGGAGCCTGCATCGGGACTCGCGCGTGGTGACCCCCGGGAGTGACGTCGTAGGGTGGGCGAGGCGACGCGTCCCCCAGCGTATGCCCCCAATAATTGATTGATTAGGCTACTATATAATTTATACTTGATATCTTATAATTTAGAAATTGAAAAAGATGTGAGTTGGCAACTCAAAATATGTGAGTTGGCAACTTTGCCTGAGAAGCCAGACGTGGGTAGCGGTGGCTGGTGGCCACGACTGACTCATCAGTCGTGTGATCACTTTCAATAGTGTACCACCGTTTCTTTACAGCAGTCTCTGTTGAAAGCTCATTAAAAGTATTTTTTTCAAAAATGTGCAGGTATTAACAGTTTAGAGTAAAAACTCTTAATAGATAGTATTCACATGACGTCACAACATCCGGGTATTGTTGGGGGCAAGACTTGTAAACACAGAAAAAGAAGTACCAGAAGAAGTGTCCATAAGTAATATGGACGCATTGTGTTATCCATCGACCACTTGATGATGTGGGTAACACGAACTTGAAGAAGTCATGGAACGGGTAATGAAACAAAAAAGGTTGGGAACCACTGCCCTACACACACACACACACCATAGATTTGATCAATTATTCAGATTATATCGCATTGGATCAACACGTCAGAGCCAATTAGTGACCATCACTCATTACCTCCGCCTCGCTATTAACTCATATTAAGGCAAATTATCCTTCACATTAAACTCCCCAAAAAACTATTTTTCCTCTCCCACAAAACTGAAGGCGACTACAAAGTAAAGATAAATATAACTACAAAATATACACAGCTACATCCTGAGTCAATGTGTTCAGTCATAGACCACTGTATACGGTATACAGTGGTCTATGGTTCAGTGTGTTATTTAAGAATGGCTTTGTTATGTATGCTGATTTCTTTGCATAGAAGGAAGGAAAGCGGTGTCCATTATGCAATCTCAGCTTGCCGGATTTGAGGGGAAAGTGTGTTTGATGTGTGTGTGTGTGTGTGTGTGTGTAGGTGTGTGTGTGTGTGTGTGTGTGTGTGTGTGTGTGTGTGTGTGTGTGTGTGTGTGTGTGTGTGCATATTTACACCAAAGAGGGAATGACACACTTTAGAATATATGTTTGTTGGAAGTGAACCGACCGAGTGTTTTGTTTTGTTTCTGTGAGTGTGAAAAGTGTGAGGGTACAACTTATATTATCATTATCACTACTACTACTACTACTACTACTACTACACTACTACTACTACTACTACTACTACTACTACTACTACTACTACTATCACAACTATTACCACTTTACATTACTCTTACTGCTGTTACTACTACTATATTACCACTACCATTAATACTACTACCAATACAACATATACTACTACTACTACTACTACTACTGCTACTACTGCTACTACTACTACTACTACTACTACTACTACTACTACTACTACTACTACTACTACTACTACTACTATTCCATATAACAATCACGTTCCTAGATAATTCATATATATAGGAGCATATTCTACGTATAGAATAATGCATGAAAGAGTTGCACGATGAAGATCAGGGTACACACACACACACACACACACACACACACACACACACACACACACACACACACACAAAACACACACACACACACACACACACACACACACACACCACACACACACACACACACACACACACAACACACACCCCAAAACACAACACACACACACACACACACACACACACACACACACACACACACACACACACACACACACACACACACACACACACACACACACACACACACACACACACACACACACACACACACACACACACACACACACACAATAGAGATTTAATCAAAGTATGGAAATAAATTAGCAACGAAGAGGAAGGGAAGGCATGGAAGGGAAGGCGAACAGCGGGTAAGGAATAAATTAATGAGAAAACGAAGGAAAGAGAAGAGTAAAGGAGACGTGGACTGCCCGAGGAGAAAGAAGAGAAGGAGGAAGAGGGATAAAATTAGAAAATAGAGGAACAAAGAGGAAAGAGAGATAAAGAGAGAACTGTTATTAAAGAGGAGAAAGAGCAGAAAGAAAAATAAAGGATACGAAGTGAGAAAGAAGGAAAGGAAAAGAGACCGAGAAATAGGAAGATATGGAGGAAAAATGTATTGGCAGAGGAAGATAAATGGAGAAGGTAGTGGAGGAGGAATACATAGGAATACATAGGAATAATAGACACCAGGAGACCTATTGGTCCATAACGAGTGTATTTGCTGAACTACATACTACTAACTACAACTACATGTAAGAGGACAGTTGGAAAATGATACCATGTCCCTAAGAACATGGAAGTTTCGTAGTGAAGAATGATAGGATATGAAAATAATATACTAACTACAACTACCACTAACACTAATCGATCCGGGGACTATACTATGAATTCGCAAGGCACTATCAATACCCATTTACTTTACAGTGCGCGTCAAGTCTGTTTTTAAATGTAGTTATAGTGCTTGCTTCGACTACATTTGCTGGTAACTTGTTCCATCGATCAACAACTCTAACATTGAAATAATTTTTACGGAGATCTGTGATGTAACGTTGACCGTTTAGTTTTAAACCGTAATTTCTTGCTGTCACTTGAGGAGAAAGCTCGAATAGGTTTTCTTGTTTGTTTGTTTGTGTCTATCGGGCCTCCAGCAGGGGAGGACCACGGGCTAGCTTGAGCCCGTCAGAGAGATGCTTTGATGTCGCAGAGGTGGAGTGCGTTTGATCGGTGGCAGCCTAGTTTCGGCAGCGCGGAGTGCGCTAGGCTGCGGGCAAAACGACGAGGAGGCGAAGGGGCATGGCTACACTCGCCGTTCCCGGAAGAGAGGAGAGTGTCCGTGCTGCTGGCGTGCGCACGAGGAACTGGCTTGTCCATCCTGACGAGGATGCGGGGCACTCAGCAGGATAACTCTTCTGTGTGGGGGGGGGGGGCAGCAGCAAGCCTGCTACGCGTCAGGATAGGGGAAGAGTAGGAATGAGGGGTCTGCCCGCCCTGCCATGGGGGTTGGTTGTTATCCCAGCCAGGAGCTCCGGTAGCGGTGACTGCTGGCTCCAACAACTCTAACATTGAAATAAATTTTTTACGGGGATCTGTGATGTTGTAAACGTGGCGTTTAGTTTTAAACCGTAATTTCTTGTTCACTTGAGGGAGAAAGCTAGAATAGGGTTTTCTTGATTAAATGACATCAAATCCTTTTATGCTCTTAAAACGGTTTCTATCAACGTTCCCCATTGGGATTTCACGATCCTTTAAGGAAAACCATATAAGTTTCCACAGTTTCTATTCATAAGAGAATTTGCACACAGATGAATTTATTTTGTTGTTCTTCTTTGCATGTGATCACAATTTGCTTGATCTTTTACGAAACAAGGCGACCCAGGAATTGAACCTCATATTCTAAGTGCCGGTGCCAACCAGGACGTGTGTATAATCGTGTCATTACTTCCGGAGTTTATGTTCCAAAGTGCGTTAAATGAAAAAGCCCAACATCATATTCGCCTTTTTTAACTGGCAGCGAGGCCCGCTACGGCAATGTGGAATGGTTTTTAAGATTATTACTGATAGAGTCACACCTAAATACTTTTCCTGCTGTAATTCAGTTACTCGATTTTTTTGCATTTGATAGTTATATTTGAGGTTAGCCGTTGCCTATATGCATTATTGACATTATCGGAAAATTGAATTTTAATAGCCATCATGTATCACTCCCAATCTGATAGTTATAGCATCCCATTTATCACTCCAAATCTGATTTCAGTTTGTCGAGACCGATCAGTTTGTATGATGTTCGCAGTTTTCTCTAGTAATGCTTACCGCCTAAGTGTGTGTCATCTGCAAAATTCGATATTTTAGATCCAAGTCCGCAGTCCAGATCATTGATATATATCAGAAAAAAGAATAGGACCCAACAAGACCGAGCCCATGAGGCACCCCGACTGTAAAACATCTAACCAATAAGATGCCTCGCCCTCTTTATTACTACCCGTTTTGTTTACGATTTGTTTGAAAAGCCCATATCCGCCAATTCCACATGAACATGAATTGCTCTCCTAAGGCCATGTGCCTTTAGCTTGTCAAAAGTCGTATATGGGGAAAAACTGTCTGTATCGAAGGCTTCTGCAAAAATCATGGAATATTATATCCGCGGGAGAAAGTTTTAGCGTCCCAGTTTGAAGAAATGATCATTAAAACAAAATCTGAGTAGGAGTAGCAGTAGTTAGGAGGTTTGTTATAAGCAGGATCTCTTATTTCGAAACCAGGCCTGGGAGTTTAATATTGAGTTATTTTCATCGAGAAAGGAGAAAAAGGAACATTATTTCTACCGCAATATTTTCTCAAATAGTTTGACAATCACAGACGTTAGACTTAATGGCTATAATTTCTTGCAAGGCTCTTACTCCTTTCTGACAAATATCGTTCTGTAACATCGCTAAATTTCCACATAACTAGGAGAACACCAGATAATTTTCTCCATATGCAGCTTTTATTGTGAAGGATAAATCTTAATGGGCCAAAGTCTGACCTAGTTGAACATCCTCGCACGAAGTAATCAATCGCGGCCACTAGCTAACTAAGCAAGTCAGACACTTTCCGTACCAACCCCACGGTAAACACGATTTGTATGGTGCGTCTGTACAAGAATCCAATCTCTGCAAATACTACTTTGAATATTTCGAGGATACTACGGTCTCGTATCTCCTCATCCATAATTATACCACTCATGATCAAACTTTCGAGTCGCCGCCTACATATCCGACTGTTTTACGGTCTCAGGTACACGGCCGAAGGGCAAGCTTCGTCTAATTATCTTAATAAAATCCCCCCATGCAACATTAAACAAAAAAATAATCATGGAGTACGAGACGCAATGACTATTATTTTCATTTTAAACACAAGGAGTGTATTTTATCTTTCAGTGGCCCCAATAAATGTTTCAGGAAACCGTTTTTCTTTCTTAGAACGTATGTGAAAGAATCCTTTTCGGCGTTTGATTGGAAGCTTCCTGTTGCAATTTTTTTCTTCATTACTCGTGCCCTTTTTAGACTTAATTAATCCTTCTGCAAATCGAAGCCTTTACCCATCATTGTAATCCTAGAATCACAGCAATAGTCTGCTTCCCTGCATTTGATAGCTTGAGCAAAATTTTATACGCTCGGACGTCCCTTAACTAACCACAATGAAATGTTCGTTGAATCTCATTAAATTAGTCACCAACAGGCGTCCCTGTTCCTGTTGATGTTAGTTCAAAACGTTTTCTTACCATTGGCGATATACATGTTTTTAAAAACACCGATTGGAGTTTTTATTGATGAATATATAATTTATACAGCTTTTCGGCGAGTTATTACCATTTAGTAGTCAATCCAATCACTTGCTTAGTAGATTGCTGATCTTCCGTGAAATCTGCTTTAATTATAATTGGGAACTAATAACCGATTTCGATGATGGTCTACGGTTGCAAAATTTATGCCGCATCTGATTAAACCTGTGATTACGTTTGCAAATGATGCTTCACCTATATCGCAGTAATCATCAGATTCAATGTCGGTAGTGAAAAACTAAATCTAGGATACTATTATCCATTGTAGGCTCACAGACCACCTGTTTAAATATACTTCGGTACCATACTCAAGCAATCTCTACCTCTCTATCAGCAGGACCAGACTTATTTTCCAGTTTATACGCGGCTAGGGTAGGTTTAAAATCTACACATATAATTGTATAGTTAAATTATTGTGTGACAACTGATTTATATCGGCATACAGGACGGCAATCTACTTCCGCATGTTTTGATTTGGGGAGGACGATATGTTGTCCCAATAGTAGCAATTTTACCGTTCTAGCGTAAATCTTTCCGTAGACTGAGCTGAGTCTAATGTTCTTATCTCTTTATAGTTCGATGTTGCAAATTAATCTTTAAATGTAAGGGAATGGACACCTCACCTGCTTTATGTGTACGACAATTGTTAGGGAAGTCTTGTGCCTTGGAGGAATGGCTATTTCAGATAATATTATAGGTTTATCTTTTGTGTTGAACCAACTCTCAGTGTGATACTAACGAGTATCTGGCGTTCGGCAAACAACGTGATGCTAATAATTGGTTACGCTATAAAAATAATGCTTCTGGCATTTGTTGTAGAGTAAATTTAAGTCCTTAATAGTAGTTTTGGCGCTTAACCTTGCAATGAGGGCACTTTTACCGGCAGGGTGACTAGGGCCTCCACTTAGATAACAGAGCGATTTTATTTAACATTACTTTGATAAGTATTTGCAGGAAAAATGGAACGTGACCAGCGTGCTGTGGGGTTAAGAAAGGGGTCGGATTAAAGTGATGTTGTACTGGCCGTCCGCTCGTCGTTTTTTTTATTTTATCTGTACAAGAACAGAAAACTATCATTTAGTAGACGGTCAGAAACAGTGCAATAAACATCGGGTTAATGGGCTAGAGATGGGGAGTCCATCCATCCCCGCCGACAGGATGGAATCCTCAACCAGGATGGTGTTGGAGGTTCTCGTAGAAATTATCCCAGAAGTTGCCGAAAGTCTTACTTTTCCTGTGTACAAAAAGGACCTTCCAGACGGTTATTTACCGCGAACGCTTTATCCTTAAGAGCGTGGCCTGCTCCTAGTCTTGGAGAATTCCTGAAATAAGTGATGATAGTTTTAGAGTATTGAATTTTCCGGATCAACCACTTCCTGTACTGTCCAGTATTTCTTCAGATCCGCTACTGTTAACGTCGTTATGGTTCTGCATGAATGACATAGAGAGTGTTATGTTCAGCCTTAGTGTTTTTGGTGACGTCATCCGCAGGATGTCTGTGATTGTCATAGAGTCTGGCTCCTGGGAAACAGAAGCGCTCCTTTTGTCACCTTGTGACCTACCACAAAAACCTCCACCATGCTTGGTCCTCGGAGAATTGAGTGCCCCAATCAATCCGGTCTCCTGAAACATTCTTCTCTTCATTTCGCAAAGGAAGAGGCGAATGGAGGAGGAGGAGGAGGAGGAGAGGACGGAGGAGGAGGAGGAGAGGGAGGGGGGGAGAGGAGGAGGAGGAGTGAGGAGTGAGGATGGAATGGCATCAAGGACATAAAGGTAAGCAGCAGGTAAATTGTACAAAACACTAATTTTATACCTGCATGAAAGAAACACACACACATACACACACACACACACCACACACACACACACACACACACACACACACACCACACACACACCAACCACACACACAACCACACACACCCCACACACACACACCCCCAACAAAACACACACCACACACAACACACACACCCACACACACACACACCACACACACACACACACCACACACACACACACCCCCACACCACACACCCACACAACACACACCACACACCACACCACACACAAAATTTGGAAATAAAAGGAAAAAAAAAGAGGAAAAAGAACAAAATATAATAAAAAGAACGTATAGGGGGTTAGGATGACATAAAAAAAAAAGGGTGAAAAAAAAAAAAATGAAATATGATGTTGAAAGACGAGGCTGAAATAGAGAGTAAAAAAAAAATAAGGAAGGGAAGGAGGGGAAAGGGGGGAAGGTGAGAATTTTGGGGGGGTAAAAAAGGAAGTGGAGAAAATGAGGTAAGTTATAAGGTGGAGGAGGAGGAGGAGGACGAAAAGGGGAGAGTAGGGGAGGAGGAGAAGGAGGAGGAGGAGGAGGAGGAGGAGGGGAAGATGTTTACATGGGTTTACATGGGGAAAAAGCCCCCCGGAGACCTTTATTGTCCATGACGGGTATCTCTGAACTACTACTACTAACTATAAATACAGTAAAAAAAAACCCCCCCCCAGTTGGAAAATGATACCACCCAAAGAATTTAGGAACATGGAGGTTTCGTATGACAATGATGGAAAAAAATGAAATTACTAACTACAATACCACTACCCCCCCAAAAACAATCGACCCGGGGGACTAAATATAAATTCGCAGGGCATATAAATACCTATTTATTTTACGTGCCGCGTAAAGTCTGTTTTTTAAATGTAGTTATAGTGTTTGCTTCGACTACATTTGCTGGTAACTTGTTCCATCTTTAAAGTTAATTTGAAATAATATTTACGGAGATCGTGAGCAACGTTGACCTTTTAGTTTTAAACTATTATTTCTTGTTGTCACTTGAGGAGAAAGCTCGAATAGGTTTTCTTGATTAATGACATAAATCCTTTAGGATCTTAAAAGGGTTTTTTTTTTAAGTCCCCACGGTTCTCGACCTTTAAGGAAAAAAAATTAAAAATTTCCCCAGCTCTCTTCATAAGATGAATTTCGCCCCGAGCTGGAAATTTTTTTGGTTTTCTTTTTGCACTGTTTCCAATTTGGCTTGATCTTTTTTGAAACAGGGCGACCAGAATTAACGGCATATTCAATGCGGCCAACCCAAGGACTGATAAGGAGGAGGAGGAGGAGGATATATCTTTAGGTCGGGTCGTAAGTGGGGATCTTGAAAAGAGAATTCAAAAATGTTTCTTTAAAAAGTAAAGAGTTTTCTTACGTGGAGATTCTTTGAAATCAGCCCCCACCTTCTTTCCCTTATCCCCTTTATCTTTTTTCCTCCTCTTCCCCTGCCCTTTCTTTTTCTCCTCCTATTTTTTTTTGGTTTGATTTTTATTCCCCTTTCTTTCCCCCACCCCTTTTGTTTTTTAAGGTGAAAAATTTGCTACGCATACTTCACCATGGGTTTTCTTTTTTTTTTTTTGACTTTCTCTTTTTCCCCTTCCCCTTTTCTTCTCTCCTCCCCTCTTCTCTACCTTCTTTTTTTCTACTCTCTCTCTTTTCCCTCTTTCTTCTTTTCTCTTTTCCTTTTTCCCTTCTCTCTTTTCTCTCTTTTTATTCTTTTCTTTCCCCTCTTTTTCCCCTCATAAATTTTTTACCTTTAATTTTCAAACCCGTCTCTTTTATTTTACATTTCCCCTTTTTCCTTTTTTTCTCCTCCTTTTCCCTTCCAAAAACATTTTACTGTTTCTTAGTTTTTTATAATTTTTGGGGGGGGAAAAAAAAATTTTTTTCCCCTCATTTTTGTTGGCTCCTCCTCCTTTCTCCTCCCCCCTCCTCCCCTCCCCCCCTTCCCCCCACCTCCTCCTCCTTCCTCCCCCCTCCCCCCTCCTCCCCCCTCCTTTCCTCCCCAACCCCCCTCCTCCTCTTTCTCCTTCCCCCTCCTCTCCTCCTCCCCCTCCTCCTTCCTCCTCCTCCCTCCCCCTCCTTTTTAAACATGTAGCGGGACTCGAAAGTGTTTAGATTGGAAATAGGAGGAAAAACCTAGCAAAGTTTTTTTTAAAGGTATTTGCAGAAATTGACCCAAAAAAAATCCGTGGAGGTGGACGAAATCTCGCCGAGTTTTACTTCGGGGAATGCCCACAGTCAACTTTCGCTTCCTTTAAAGTTTTATTTTCCCAAAAAAATCGCAAAAATGGACAAAAATTTTTCCCTAGTGGGAAAAATTGGGCTAATGTTACACCGATATTCAAAAAAAGGAGTAAGGGGCCTCGCAATAATTATCGCCCAATTAGTCAAAAAGGGCTGTGTTTGTTAAACTATTTGAAAAAATTATTGCGGTAAAAAAATAGTGTCTTTTCTCGATGTAAATAATCAATACTAAACCCCCAGCATGGATTTCGAAATAAGAGACCTGCTTAACAAACCTACTCGATTTTTTTAAAATTGTCATTTATTAAAAACTGGGACGAAAAATTTCCCTCGGAGTAATATACCTTGATTTTCAAAAAACCTTCGTTACATTTTCCCAAAAGCGACTTTGCCCAAGCAAAGGGGCAATGGCTTAGGAGAGAATTATGTTCATGGTTTGGCGATTGGTTTTTAAAAACGTAAAAAAAAGGGTAGTAAAAAATGGCTAGGCATTTTTGATTGGTTAGATTTTACTATAGTCTATTAACTTAAGTTTGGTTCCTGGGAGCGGCTCGATGCCTAGGGAGTAGAAAGGGAACGTCGCTGATTGGTGATACCCTCGGGCAGGGTGGCGAGGGGGTTTGGTACTTGCCTCGCCGAAAACCCAAAACCCTTGCGTTCCCCTCGGGAAAAAAAAAAATATTCTTTATTTTTTGGGCTTTATCATCTCTTAAAACCAAGAAGGCCTTTTTGGGTTTGCATCAGTAAATCAGGCATGATTGTTCAACAACAACACCCCCATTCAAAAACTCAATGGGGAAAAAAATAAAGTCATGACGGGACTATCAAAAGAGTAGGGGGAAATTTTTAGGTTTTCAGTGCTTTTGAAATGTTGTACTCCTCCCCGTTTATAACCGGGCTCCCAAGATAATAGTTATGAAAGCTATTTTAAACCATCGTGTTCATAAAAACTTGCTGCAAAACATGAGCATAAAAAAAAAACAGTGGGGACGACCACAAATTTTAAGTTTAATTTAAAGGAAAAGAAAAAAGAGTGTATAAACATTATTTCTTGCTTATTTTGCTTAAAACTCGCTCTAACTCCAAAAGGGTTTTGGCCCACATTAAATTTTTCCCAAAAAACCTTTTTCAAAATCCTTATACTTTTCCGTTTTCCTGTGGTTTTGTGCACGTACCAATAAGGAAAAGAGTAGGTGGTCAAAATGGCTAAAAAAAGTTAAAACTACTACTGAAAAACGGGCACAGTGACGGGTGAGCTTTTGCTCCTAATAGGAGAGACTGTTTTCGGGAGAAGCATCAGGGGCTCCCCCCGTCAGGGCCATTTTTTTGAAACAGTTTAATTTTCTTACCCTTTTTGACCACCTCCCTTTTTCCTTATTGGTACGTGTACATACCACGGGGAAGGGGAAAAAAGGAAAAAGGATTTTGAAAACAGTTTTTAAAAAATTAAAGGGCGCCCAAAAACATATGGAGTTAGGGGCGGGGTTAAAAACAAAAAAAAGCAAGAAATAATGTTTATACACTTTTTACTTTCCCTTTTAAATTTAAAATCTTAATTTTTAAGGAAGTTTTCTGAAATTTTTTTATGCTCATGATATGCAGCAATTTATTATGAACACGATGGTGGATCAATTTCATAAACTATTATCTGGGAGTTGGTTATATGGGTAGGAGGTTTTTCAAAAATTTCAATTTCACGGAAAAACCCAAAAAATCCCCCACTTTTTGATAGTCAGTCAGACTTTTTTTTTACCTTATTGAGTTATGAATGGGGTGTTTTCTGTTGAACAATCACTGCCCTGATTTCTGATGCAAACAAAAAAAGGCCTATTTTGTGAAAGGATGAGTAAAACCAAGAAATAGGGAAAATTTTTTTGAGGCAAAAAGCAAGGGTTTTGGGGTTTCGGGGGAGGGCCCAAATAACCCCCACCATCGCCACCCAGCCCGGGGGGTCTATCAGCCAATCAGCGACGTCCTTACAAAAAAAACCCGGTAGGCCCGCGAGAGCTCCCCCGCCCAAAGGGAAACCAGGGTTTAAAGGGAAAAGAAAAAAAAGTGGGGTGCCTCTGGGCTCGGTCTTGGGTCCTACTTTTTTTTCTGAATAAAAATCAACGATCTGGGGTGCGGACTTGTATCTACAATAAACGGGTTTTTCAGAAGACCCCCCAACTTAGGCGGGTAAAAAAGGGGGCCCCCCCCCCCAAAACTAGAGGGGGAAAAAAAAATGCGAATTTATTTAAAAAAAGATCTGACAAAATACAGAATGGAGTGATAAAAAGGCCCATTAAAATTCAAATTTTATAAATGTTTAAATAATGCATATAGGCAACCCATAACCTCAAAAATAACTATCAAATGGGAAAATAAAACGGGTTTAAATGAAGTTTCGGGAGGGAAAAGGATTTAGGTGTCATCATCAGTAATGATATTAAAACCCGCCGCATTGCCTAGCTGCCAGTAAAAAAAGGGGAATATGAGTTGGGTTTATTTAAAAGCAACTGTTTTAACACAAAACCCCCGAAAAGTAATGGGGCACAATTATTTCACGTCCTTGGTTAGGCCGCACTTGGAATATTTCCGTTAAAATTTTGGTCCCCCCGTTTCGTAAAAGGGCCCAAACCCAAAAATTTGGGAAACAGTGCAAAGGAGAGCATCCCAAAAAAAATTCCATCTTGCGAAATTCATCTTAGGAAAGAGAGACTGCGGAAACTTTAAAATGTTTTCCCTTTAAAAGGGTTTGAGAACCGTGGGGAAACCCGATAGAAAAAAAACCCTTTTAAATTCCAAAAGGATTTGATGTCATTAATTTAAAAGAACCTTTTTCGAACTTTCCAAAAAAACCCCCCCAAGTGCCCAAAAAATAATGGTTTAAAAAAAAAACGGTCAACGTTGCATCACGATCTCCGTTTAAAAATTTTTTCCCAATTTTGAGATCGTTGATCGATGGGAAAAAAGTTACCAGAAATGTTGTCGGGAAGGGCCCCCGCCAGTAAATAAAAATTTTTAAAACAGGCTTGACGCGCACTGTTAAAATAAATGGGTATGGAAGGGGCCCTGCGAATTCATATTTTGTCCCCCGGATCGATTAGTTTTAGTGGGAAATGGGAAATTGTAGTTAGTATATTTCATCCCTACTTTCGCACTACGAAAAATTCCCTGTTCCCATTTTTCTTTGGGAAAATGGATCATTTTCCAACGTTTTTTTACAAGGGTTGATAGTTAGTAGTTTTGTTTGTTTTAGAAAATAACCCCCCATGGACCAATAAGTCCCCCTGATGTCTGTTATTCCTTTTAATCCTATGTAACCCCAGGGTTTACAGGATTATTCCCCCCCTCCTCCTCCTCCTTTTTTTTTCCCCCCCCTCCTCCTCCTCCCCCCTCCCCCTCCCCAATCCCCTCCTCCTTCCCCCTCCTCTTCCCTTCCCCTTCGATGCAACCCCGGTTCGAAATATAGTTAAAAACCGTATGTTCAATGCGCGAGCATTTGAAAAAAAAAGTTTAGACCCGAAAAACCCTTTTGCGACCCAAGATTAAAAAATTTTATTGGTATATCAGAATCCCGGTTGAAACACACAAATAGGACTTTTGGCTGAATATAATTTTCCCGGGTTATTAAGTTTACCTGTGAAAGGGAGAATATAACGGGGAGGGGTATTACCATACGTAAAAACCAGTCTTCATCCTACGGGCACAGAATCCCAGAAAATTTAAAAAACGTGGAATCTTTTATTTTTGCAGCTAAAGATCGGCTCGAAAAAAAAAAATTAAAACGGATCATCTATAGACCCCAGGTTTAAATAGTAAAAAATAAAGCCCGCCCGTAGACCATTAATAGGGAAAGAGGGAAAAGAGTTCGATTTCGTAAAATTTTTTGATTTAAAACCCAGCCATTCCTTCCTGGGGAAAACCCCCCCCCCAAAAAATCTATTTAGATCACGACTTTACAAAAGATTTTTAGAAAGTTCGTTAACCTGCAGTTCACAAAAACCCCAAAAAAAATCCGTGGGGGGGAAAAATCTCCCCGAGATTTTTCGCGAATGTCACAGTCAATTTTGGGCCCCTTAAAGATTACCCTCATAAATCGCTAATGGCAAAAAATTTTCCCTTAGTGGAAATTAGCTAATTGACCCCGATATTAAAGAAAGGGGTTGGGCCTCGCAAAAAATTATCGCCCTTATTTAAAACGTCTGTGATTGTTAAATTTTTGAGAAATATTGTGGTAAAAAATAGTGTCTTTTTTCGTGTAAATAACTCATACAAACCCCAGTAGGTTTTCGAAAAAAGAGATCCTGTTTAACAAACCCCGATTTTTTTTATGTCATTTTTCAAACGGACGCAAAAATTCCCCTGGATGAAATATCCCTTGTTTTTCAAAAAGCCTTCGTACAGTTCCCCATAACGATTTTTGCCAAACCCCAAAGGGGCACAGGGTTAGGAAGCTTTATTTTTCATGGTTTGGCGATTGGTTTTTCAAATCGTAAAAAGGGTAGTAAAAAAGGCGAAGCTCTGTTTGGTTAGATGTTACTAGTGGGGTCCCCTTGGGCTCGGTTTTGGGGTCCTACTCTTTTTCGATATTACACGATCTGGTTTGGGGACTTGATCTAAAATATCGAAATTTGCAGATGACCCAATAAGGCGGAAGCATATATAGAAACTGCGAACTCAAAAAAGTGATCTCCAAAACATCAACGGGAGTGAAAAAATGCTTTTTAAAATTAAATTCTGTAAATGAAAAGTATTATGGGAACGAAACCTCAAATAACTAAAAAATGCAAAAAAAATGGGGCAGGAAAAGGTTTTTGGGGTGTCTCATCGTATGACTTAAACCAGTCCGCTTGCCTACTCCATAAAAAGGCGAATATTATGTTGGGCTTTTTTAAACGAAATTTTGAACCCAAAAAACCCCAAAAGTAAGACAAAATTTATACACGCCCTTGGTTAGGCCCCATTGGAATATGCCGCAATTCTGTCCCCCTTTTCGTAAAAGACCAAGAAAAATTTGGAAATCGTGCAAGGAGAGCATAAAACAATTTCCTTTTGGGAAATTCATCTTTAAGAGAGACTGCGGAAACTTAATATTTTTTCCTTAAGGCCCGTAGAATCCGTGGGGACTATAGAAACCTTAAGACCTAAAAAGGGTTTGATTCATTAATCAAAAGAACCATTCGAACTTTCACTCAAAATGACAACAAAAAATAATGGTTTAAAAAATAAACGGGCAAAAGTTTCATCATGATCTCCCTAAAAAAAATTTCAAAGTGAGGTCGTTTATCGATGGAACAAGTTACCGAAAAGTTGCAAACCACACAGTAACTACATTTATAAAAAAAGGTTGACGCGCACTGTAAGTAAATGGGTATTGATAGTGCCCTGCGAATTCATATTTAGTCCCCGGATCGATTAGTTGTAGTGGTAGTGGGTAGTTGTAGTTAGTATATTTCATACCCTATCTTTCTGCACTACGAAACTTTCCATGTTCCTATCTTCTTTAGGGACATGGTATCATTTTCCAACTGTTTTCTTACAAGTAGTTGTAGTTAGTAGTATGTAGTTTCAGCAGATACCCTCGTCATGGACCAATAGGTCTCCTGATGTCTGTTATTCCTATATAATCCTATGTAATCCTCCTTCTCCTCCTCCTCCTCTCCTCTCCTCCTCCTCCTCCTCCTCCTCTCCTCCTCCTCCTCCTCCTCCTCCTCCTCCTCCTCCTCCTCCTCCTCCTCCTCCTCCTCCTCCTCCTCCTCCTCCTCCTCCTCCTCCTCCTACGATGCAACCTCGGTTCGAAATATAGTAAAAGTCTGTATGTTCAATGCGCGCAGCATCCGAAATAAATGTTTAGACCTCGAAGCCCTTGTTGCGACCGAAGATTATCATTTTATTGGTATATCAGAGTCCTGGTTGAACACTACAAATAGAGACTTTTTGGCTGAATATAATTTTCCTGGTTACTTAATGTTTACCTGTGAAAGGGAGAATATAACAGGCGGAGGAGTATTACTATACGTAAAGGCCAGTCTTCATCCTACGGTCACAGAATACGAGAAAATTAATAACGTGGAATCTCTATTTTTGCAGCTAAAGATCGGCTCGAAAAATAATATAATCCCACACATCTATAGACCCCCAGTTCACAATAGTAACGCTGAAAGCCAGCTGTATGACCAGTTAGTAGAAATGAGTAACGAGTTCGATTGCGTCATATTTTGTGATTTCAACCTAGCCATTCCTTCCTAGTGAAATCCGGGAAATAGGGAAAACTCTCATTCAGATCACGACTTCTACAACGATTTATTAGAAAGTTCGTTAACTCAGTATGTTCACAAACCCACGAGAGGTGACAACATATTGGACCTTGTTTTTTCGACAAATGCCGAAAAGAAAGTGAAGTAAGTTATAGTAATACTCCTCCGCTTGTTATATTCGCCACAAAGAATGTGGGTGTAAAGAGTGTGAATATTGGCCCTGAATTTGGCACTAGCGATCATAGAATTGTATCCTTTAATATAAATCTCGAAGTGTACAGACAAAGCTTTAGCGACGAACAAATTTTCCTGTATAAACAAAATAACTTTGAAAGACTTAGGACGATTTTGTCAGAAACAGATTGGAGCGTGCTATCAAATCAATCGAATATAGACGAATCATGGGGGATATTTAACAATATCTTGAACAATGCTGTAAAGTCTTGTGTTCCAGTCGGTAAAAGACGTCCATGTATAAATAAAAATAAACCCAAGTGGTGGAACAGACAAATCGAATCTGGGCTTTTACAGAAAAAACGGACCTACCGTAAATACATGTCATCTCAAAATAAAAATGATAAAACCGTGTTCGAAAGACTACGGTGCGATACGAAAAAGTTAATAAAGAAAAGTAAGAAAGATCTTGAATTATATATTGCAAGTCTCAGTAAATCAAAACCCCAAAAAAGGTTCAGTTAAGTGCGCAAGAAGAATGTTATCACAGCGAACATAGGTCCACTTGCACTTGTAAACGGTATTCAAACTAATAATGAAATCGAAATGGCTGAAGTATTAAATGATTACTTTGCTTCTGTTTTTACAGTTGAAGATATAAATGGACTGGAAGAAGTGGGCTGCGATCAAAGTAACGTAATTCCATTGATCAATTGCGAATTCCTTGAGGACACAATAATAAAAGCAATAGATAAACTTAAAATTAACAAATCCCCCGGGCCGGACTGTATTGCACCGCGAGCTTTAAAGGAAGCGAAGCACCAGATTTGCAAACCTCTCTCAATATTTTTTAACAAATCCATAAATTCCGATAAAGTCCCTAGCGATTGGAAACTTGCAAATGTTACTCCAATACAGAAAAAGGTGATTTGACACAACCGAGCAACTACAGACCGATCAGCCTCACATCCGTAGTCTGGAAATTAATGGAAACACTAATACGAGACAATGTGGTAAATTCTTAGAAGAAAATAATCTGATCAAAAACTCACAGCACGGCTTTCGTAATAAACGTTCTTGCCTTACAAATCTGCTAGACTTTTTTAATGATGTATACAGCATGTTCGATGAGACAAAAGCAGTAGATGTGATTTATCTTGACTCAAAAAGCGTTTGACAAAGTCCCCCATAAGCGTTTACGTAAGAAATTAAAGTCGCACGGCATAACTGGAAATATCTAAAATTGGCTTGAAGACTGGCTTTCTGAGAAAAAGCAGCGCGTCGTAATAAATGGAAATGCATCTAGCTGACAAGATATTTTAAGTGGTGTACCGCAAAGATCTGTACTAGGTTCTGTACTTTTCTTAATCTATGTAAACGATATTGACGAAGGCCTCACCTGTAAGATATCAAAGTTTGCAGGCGATACTAAAATAACGAAAAAGTAATAACAACTGCCAATAAGATGCAATTTCAATCTGACCTTGATCGCTTAGTTAGTTGGGCAAAGAAGTGGCAGATGATATTTAATACCGATAAGTGTAATGTTTTGCATATAGGAAGTAATAACGATCAAATTAACTACTCAATGGACGGACATGAACATTCCAACGTTACCGAAGAAAAAGACTTGGGGATTATTATAAGCAACGACCTCAAGCCCAGTAAACATTGTTCAGAAGTTGTTAAGAGGGCTAACAAATTAACTGGTTTCATAAGAAAAACTTTAGAAAATAAGTCTGAAAAAGTCTTTCCTACACTTTTCAATGCAATCGTACGTCCTCATCTTCAATATTGCGTCCAGTTCTGGTCACCCTACTATAGGAAAGACATAATCAAACTGGAGAGAGTACAAAAAAAAGTTACTAAAATGATTCCGCGCTTGCGAAACAAGCCATACAAAGAGCGATTGAAGGAACTTAACTAGTTCAGTTTGTCAAAACGTAGGTTGCGAGGAGACTTAATAAAATTGTTTATAATGTTCCATGGCTTCGATAATGTTAACATAAACGACTATTTTAATATTAATTGGACAAGCACTACTCGTAGTAATGGATACAAGATCATTGGTAAGCGATTTCGGTCACATGAAGCGAAGCACTTTTTCTTTAATAGAGTTGTCAATATATGGAACTCTCTTCCAACACAAGTAGTTAATAGTAACACGGTTGAGGCGTTTAGGAACAAACTAGATAAATACTTAGCAACAACTACCCAACTCGATTACTTGGGCCCTACGTAAACTCTTATTTTCGTAGCGTTACCTTCAGTTTAGAGTATGTCTCGCCTTCAATCTTTCCTATAAAATTCCATGGTAGTTTTTCTATACTGTATGGTGTTTTTTTCTCACTTTTTTCCTGCCAGCCTCGGCCGGAGGGAGAGGTGGGTGGGGTGGAGCCTTCAACTTTACTATTCTTTTATCTTTAACACGTAGAAACTATAGTGGTAGAAAGTAGTCACATAGGCAGCCTCGTTTTGCCCAGTAAAGCTGTTGCTGTCTGTTCTTCCTTTGTATTCCATTGTATTCCATTGCCTCTCTCCATCACTCATCACTTTCCCTCCTTCCCTCCACCTGGTTCCCTCCCTTCATTTATCACTCCTCGATATGTATATATATATATTTTACCTCCATTCCTGTCTCCCCACCTTCATCGTCTTTCCTCCAGCTTCTCTCTTTCATCCCTCACCACCTCAAGCCTTTCATTTCCTTTCTTTCCTCCAACCTTCTCTCTCTCTCTCTCTCTCTCTCTCTCTCTCTCTCTCTCTCTCTCTCTCTCTCTCTCTCTCTCTCTTCTCTCTCTCCTCTCCTCTCTCCTCTCCTCTCTTCTCTCTCTCTCTCTCTCTCTTCTCTCTCTCTCTCTGTTTTTGGCGCTTTTTTGAATAATAT
>JACEEZ010021507.1:13140-18140 GCA_016584305.1 Chionoecetes opilio | reverse complement strand
GCGTGTTAGTGTGTGTTAGTGCGTGTGTGTGTTAGTGCGCATGTGTTAGTGCGTGTGTGTGTTAGTGCGTGTGTGTGTTAGTGCGTGTGTGTGTTAGTGCGTGTGTGTGTTAGTGCGTGTGTGGTGTTAGTGCGTATGTGTGTTAGTGCGTGTGTGTGTTAGTGCGTGTGTGTGTTAGTGCGTGTGTGTGTTAGTGCGTGTGAGTGTTAGTGCGTGTTAGTGTGTGTGTTAGTGCGTGTGCGTGTGTGTTAGTGCGTGCGTTGTGTGTGCGTGTGTGTTAGTGCGTGCGTATGCGTGTGCGTTAGTGCGTGTGTGTTAGTGCGTGCGTGTGCGTGTGTGTTAGTGCGTTGTGCGTGTGTTAGTGCGTGTGCGTGTGTTAGTGTGTGTGTGTGTGTGTGTGTGTGTGTGTGTGTGTGTGTGTGTGTGTGTGTGTGTGTGTGTGTGTGTGTGTGTGTGTGTGTGTAGTTGTATTTTACAGGGCCAGAGCTAAGCTCGTATTGCCCCGTCTCCATATCAACATTTATTTCAACATTCATCCCTAGTGGTTTATGTTGGCCGAAGCCACCACCCCGGGAGGCGGGCCACAAACCCCCGGCTAACACCCGGTACCCATTCACTGCTGGGTGGACAGGGGCTCCGGTTTTAAGACCGCGGTTCCCTCAGTGCCGCCGCGACATTAGGAAAGCAAGCTAGACCTGACGCGTGGGAGGGGGGGGGGGACGTGTGGGGCGGAGGTGACCTTCCTGGGTGTCTGGTGACCTTATTTTGTCCACACCCCATTGCCTCTCTCTCCCTCTTTCTCCCTTTTTTTTCTATCAAAATTAGTAGTATAGCTGTAGCAGGAGTAATAGTAGTAGCAGTATAATATAGTAGTAGTAGGAGCAGCAGTAACAATAGTAGTAATAATAGTAGTAGTAGTAGTAGGAGAAGGAGGAAGAGGAGGAGCAGTAGTAGTAGTAGTAGTAGTAGTAGTAGATTTGTTTAGTTTATTGCCATACCTTTACAAATACATATATTATATAATTATTTACAAATTTGTTCTTAGACATTAGTCCGACGAGCAACAGCTCCCTTGTACAGTGTACAAAGTATTAGAAACATATGAAGGGCGGCAATAATTTACTTACAAATCAATAGTAAATGTTAACTACTATAACAATTACATAAGTTGATTGATACAATTAAACACTAATTATGCTACTGAAAATAAAAATTATGTGGAGGACATTCATATTAATCCCTAATGTTTTGATTTTGTTGATGGAACAAGTAAGTCTTAAAGTCTATTTTTAAATGTATTCAAATTAGTAATACTTTTCAAATTATTTGGTAAATTGTTCCAACAATTAGGACCAACACTGTGCATTGAACATTTATATAATGTTGTTCGTGCTTGTGGACATGGGAAACCAAGTCAACATGGTTTCCCCTCGTACCTTGGCTGTAGTGAAGAACTGTAAATAAAGTATTACCATCACTACTATTATTTATAACATTTTAAATTATAAGTAAAAGATTTTTTTTTTTTTTTAACTCAAATTTCAGTAACCCAAAATCATTAAATATTAAATATGTATGATCATACTTGTCTTGCAAGGTAATTGTTCTTATTATTTTATTTTGTGCAATAAAAACATCTTTTACAGAGGGAGGCCAAGTACATCCCCAGACAGATACACAGTAAATGATGTATGGATAACATAGGGAATAGTATATGCTTCGCAATGCTTCAGTCGTTAAGTTGTGTTTAATTATGTATAATATTTCACATATTTTTGATAAATTCAAACTTACAGATTGTATGCATTTTTTTTTCCAGCTTAAATTTTAGTAAATAATAACACACAGATTTTAATATGAGTACTCTGAATTTTCATTTTTTTACAAGTTAAACTGAGCCTGAGATATTAGCAACATAACGATTTTGAAAAAGCATGTAATTAGTTTTTCTTATGTTTACAGATAGTTTATAAGCAAAAAAACCCACTTCGATATTTTCTCTGGAGCACTTTTAAATTTTTTAATATGTAACTGTGGGGAGGCGGGGCCGAGTGGTTAGATTTCTTGGAGTGGTGAGGGCGATGTCCCGATTTTGAATCCTGCCGGAGATATACATAAATAAAACTCTTTCGCCATTTTTAAAACGTGGTCGACAATAGCCTGGGAGGTGAGCACAAGGTCCCGAGTTCAAGTCCCCCCAAGGAGCAACTGTAAATCCATCGTCGAGTGGCCGAAGAAAACCCACATGCTGAATTCCTGTTCCGTCAACTGCGACTTCAAGTGCGGCGATGGGACAACGGGTTAGCAGCGTGTGCCAAACAAACTGAGGATAGACATCATAGAAAAGGGACCTTCACCTATACAATCACAGGACTCACAGGTGCCACTATAAAAATCCAGCCTGCGCCAACCAACGGACGGGGACCAACTATCATTTTCTCTCCATACTGATATAATAAATAGCCTACTGGCGCAATCAAGCCTACGGGCTTCAACGTCAAAAAAAAAAAAAAAAAAGGGACGAAAGTGTAAAGATACTGATTAACTCTTCATTAGGAAGATGAACAGAATAGGGATAAATGAGTAGAAAGTCTTGCGCAGCGGGGCCCGTGGGAGGGAGGGAGGGATACAGCTAGCAATTCAGAAGAACAGGGAGCATGAAAATAACGGTAGAAGATAGCAAGAAAAGCAACAATGCGGGGGTGTTTTAAAGATTGAAGACAGTCAGTCAGAGGAGGGGAGTTATGAAACGAAAAGCTTTTGACTCAACCCTGTTTAGGAGAGTTTGTATGAGTGGATCCTCCCCAAACATGGGAGATTTACTCCATACATGGGCGGATAAGGCCCCTGTAGAGAGCAGGTAATTGGGAGGGAGAAAAAAAGGACGCAGATGCCACAGGACACCTAACTTCTTAGGAGCTGTTTTTAGCAAGAGATGAAATGTGGAAATTTGTGAAATTTTAAAATGTAAAAGGAGATAGTTGAGTGCCCATGAAGATGAGGGGATAGTTATCTGGTAGGTTTTGTCGAGTAGATAGGTGATGTTTTTGGGGTTTTTTTTTGAAGGCATTCAACAAAACAAGGTTTGCTTTGCCCCAATAAGAAATTATAGGAAAGATCAAAACGTTTAGGTGCTGGGGTGGCATCTCTCCGTAAATCACTTAGTTCCTGTTGAGTTGGAAGTCTAATAAAACGACTTTTGAAAAATGTATGGTAGAATCATCAGCGTAGAGTTTTGATAGGATTTTTTGAGTTGATTTGGTGGTCGAGTGTAGGGAATCAATGAATGTCCTTGCGGAAAACCATTCGAACCACATGGAGACAACTACTTAAGTAACTGCTTATTCTGGTGAACCGTGCCACACAAAAAAGGGGATCATAAAAGAACGCGCCAATAGTGTTCATATAATTCACGAATTAGACATACATTCACAGCGTCAACTCTTTCACATCCTTTGAAACTAACAACCATTACCACCCCTTGTATTAGCAACCCAACACTTTGTTTCTCGGCTTAACACCAACTCTACCCTTTTCTAGTTTGGTGTTGTTGAACCCCGAAACTAGTAATTACTCTTTGTGAAATTGGCACCCACGTTTCCTCTTGCGAGAAGCCACACTCTGGCGTCTGACTTGGGCTCGTAGCTAGCACTCTCCACACCACGGCCTGTCACCCTCGCCTCACCACAACTCCTGTAATACATTTACCCAACGCTTGTGTAAATGCATAAAGTGCACTGTATAATCCTCTTGATATCACTCAACAAAAATTCCTTAAAATGAACACCAATGACACAACCCCCTTAAATATATAGTAAATTTAAACAAACACTTTCCATAACGCACTGAACAGACAAGTATAGACTTCTAATCCCTACATACAAATGTTCATCGGTAGGTACACCTCGTTCCAGAAGCATATTATAAACAAACACTTTTTGACACTACGTAAATAAACAAGTACACAAATAAACTAACATACCTTTAGTCATATAAGCGAGACACCTGGGGTTCGGACGAGAACAATCACCTTACATTTTCTTGTTGTATTCCATTGAGCCACGCTGCCTCACACCTGAGTTACTGCGCGACTGACTACCCTGCCTACCCAGTGCCTTGACTGAAACTCCGTCACGGCTTCCCCCAACCACCTCAAACCATTTAACTAACACCTGGAATCTTTACTGGTGCAGAGTTCGAGCATAACACTTAGATCATTAATGAATAATTAAAGAGAGTGGGGGAACAGGACAGAACCCTGGGACCACCACTATTGATAGATTTAGGAGAAGAACAATGTCCGTGTACAGTAGCTTCAATATAACTGTTTGAAAGGAAATTCAAGATGAAGGCACAAAGAGAAGGATGGAAACCGAATGAGAATGAAATAGAGAAAAACAAAGAGAACAATTACATAAAGAGGAGTAGAGAAGATTAAATATATTTATTTAATATAGAAAAATATAGAGGATAACAAAATAGAGAAAAAATAAATGGGAAAAAAGAAATAAAGACTTAAAAAACTTATCCTTTTTAATTTAGATCAAAGAAAAAAAAAAAAAATGTTGACACAAGGAATACGTGGCATTCATTAATATTAGATAGGTTAGAAGGTCATTAGATTTAGGTCAACATGAAATAAACAAAAAATTGTGCCGATATATAAACAAGCGGATAATTATCTAAAAAAGTCAAATTTAAAAGAAGGAAAACAAAGAAATTTAGATTATTGTGTAGAGTTTTCAACACAGTAGGTAGACAAAAAAATATATATTGAAGGTCAGAATGAAAAGAATTTGAGTTTTTTTTCGCCATGACAGACAGACAGACAGACAGACAGACAGACAGACAGACAGACAGACAGACACAGACACAGACAGACAGACAGACAGACGGACGGACGGACGGACGGACGGACGGACGGACGGACGGACGGACGGACGGACGGACGGACGGACAGACAAAATAAAAATACAACTCCCATCCCTATTTATTACTCC
>JACEEZ010021507.1:0-11614 GCA_016584305.1 Chionoecetes opilio | reverse complement strand
CCACTCACCCAGCAATCATACACCAAGTCAATAAACCAACTCAAGCGCACAGCCACACACCCATTATTCCCTTGTACCACTCCCCTCAGCACAATACGTGGCCACCCACGGAGTTTTCCACCGCCAGCTCCTAACCCACCAGCTGTCCACCCGAAAAGAGGACCCCGCTCCACTTTCTATCCAGCTCATCAACATGCTCGCTTAATTTACGGGACCACAATCATATCACTCCACAGAAAATGTTTTTAGGGGTGACTAAGGGTAACAGACGCAAAATGCGGCCTCATTTACCGTGATAGGAAGAGTGTGTCAGCGTGGCGTGTAATGTGTCACCGATGCCACCATTGTATAGCGCAGTGACAGGCGGACGTCAGAGGTTGTTTTACTTTCTTTTTATCTGTCTGTCCGTCTGTCTGTCTGGTTTTTTTCTCTGTCTGTCTGTCTGTCTGTCTGTCTGTCTGTCTGTCTGTTCTGTCTGTCTGTCTGTCTGTCTGTCTGTCTGTCTGTCTTGTCTGTCTGTCTGTCTGTCTGTCCTGCTGTCTGTCTGTCTGCCCTGTCTGTCTCTCTCTCTCTCTCCTCTCTTCTCTCTCCTCTCCCCTCTTTTCCTCTCTCTCTCTCTCTCTCTCTCTCTCTCTCTCTCTCTCTCTCTCTCTCTCTCTCTCTCGCTCTCTCTTTGTAAAGCAAAAACTTGACTTATGAATCCATTTGTACCGCTTCAGGCCTTATAAAGAAGGAGTGTATGACAAGAGAGATAATGATAAAGGAGGAAAAAGAGGAGGAGAATAATAAAGTAATTGCGTAGAGATAGATCATAAAACATTACATTGTGATAATCGGATCTATATTGTTCTCTCTCTCTTTCTTCTCTCTTCTCTCCGCTCTCCTCTCTCATAAGAACATAAGAACATAAGAAAATAAGGAAGCTACAAGAGGCCGCGAGGCCTACACGTCGTAATTCCTGTCACCTAACACTACCTACATCCACCTTTCATCCCTATCCATGAACCTATCCAGCTCCTCTTTAAAGATCCCTAATGACTCCGCACTAGCTACCTGTCTACTGAGACCATTCCATTCTTCCCACCCTATTTGTGAACCAGTTTTTCCCTATTTCCTTTCTAAATCTACGCTTTTCCAGCTTGAATCCGTTACTTCTTGTTCTACCCTGGTTAAAAGCCGTAAGAACTTTTCCTCCCTCTCCTTTATTAAATCCCTTTATCCGCTTAAAAACTTCTATCAGATCTCCCCTTACTCTGCGTCTCTCGAGTGAGTGTAATTTCAATAACTTCATCTCCTCTCTAACTAAAGTTACGCATCCCTTGTATCATTTTGGTCATCCTTCTCTGCCTGTTTTCTAACAACACTATATCTATCCTGTAATAGGGAGACCAAACTGAACCGCAAGTCTAGGTGAGGCCTGACTAGAGCCAGATAAGGCTTTAGAATAACTTCCGCACTTCTATTTTTAAACACTTCTGGTAATGAATCCTAATCTCTATTAGCTCTATTTCTGACCTCAATACATTGTTTTCCTAGTCGGGTCGGGGCTCACCCTCACTCCAAGATCTTTTTCACCTTTTTGATCTTTTCAGCGATACATTGCTTATGGTGTATCTATTATTTTAATTATCGGGTTTTTTCTACCAACATTCATAACGCTGCATTTATCATATTAAATTCCATCTGCCCTCTGACTGCCCACTCGTTAAGTTTATCTAATTTCCCCCTCAATATGTTTACATCAGACTGTGATCCAATAATCCTCCCTAACTTAGTATCATCAGCAACTTGCTGATATCACTGCTAATCCCACTATCCAAGTCGTTGATGTAAATAAAAAATAGTAAGGGCCCCAAAAACAGACCCTTGGGGAACTCCACTTTCACCTGTCCCCATTCAGATTTAGAACCATTAATTGTAACCCTTTGTTGCCTATCATTTAGCCCAAGCTCTGATCCAATGAAGAACCTTTCCCATCTATTCCATGAGCCCTAACCTTTTTTAAAGAGTCGCTCGTGTGGTACTTTGTCAAATCCCTTACTAAGCCAGATATATTATATCATAATCCTTATCATTACCCTGCCGTCTCAAAAACTTTCCTTAAAAACTCAATAAATTGGTGAGACATGACCTACCCTTGGTGATCCATGTTGTAAATCATTGATCAAACTATGTTTATCTAAGTGCTCTCTAATGTTTTTTGCAATAATAGATTCCAATAGTTTACCCACCACTGATGTTAGACTTACGGGTCGATAATTTGACTTTAGTCCTCTGTCTCCCTTCTTAACCCTTTCACGCACGAAAAGTTTAATAAGTTTTTCCGTCCACTGCGACATCAGTCTGGGGCTCTCTAAGGGCTGGCGGTAACTCTGCGGCAAATGTTTTGGTTATGTTATAAATTTCAACCACGATTATTCTTTTTTCCTGGCATTATTATATATCGTTGGTTTTCGCAAGAGATTATTCTGCCTTATGTTAGACAAAAATATCAAGAAATGCAAGTAAATAGCGGAGTTTAACGACTTACAAAAAACATTGAGTAAAGAGCAATAAGAAATACTTACGTTCACCACTTCGTAGCTCGATACTTCCTCTGTCAACTTTTTATGGTTTATATGCCAATACAAGCGAATTTGTATGAGGATTCCAACGCTACCATTAGAATTTGCATATGGCCAGTAGTTCTTGAGAAAATGGAGGAAAACCGAAACACATGTTGGAAGACGGATTAGGCTACAGTATGGCTTACCCGGCTCGGGACACTTTTTTTAAAGGGACGAGCATCCGCGCTGACAGGCTCCTGCTGAGATGAGCTGGAACCTAGCCCTTTCACTTAAAATTTCCACACTCACGAGCGATTTTGACAATTAGTTTATCTTATAGGCCTAGCTTGGAACTTTGACCAGTAAATGTTGACGCGATTCTGATAAATACTTTATTTTTTGCGAATTTTTAAATGTTTTTTGACGCAGATCGCGTCAAAAGCTCAGATGTAGACGGGCCCGTTTTGACGAGATCGCGTCACCGTGCGTGAAAGGGTTAAATATGGGAACAACATTTCCTTTCCTCCACAATAATGGCACATCGCCTATCTAAACCCGATTTCCTAAAAATGTGCACTAACGACTCACTAACAACCTCTTTGCATTCCTTTAATACCCTGGGATAAAACTTCATCTGGTCCTGGCGTTTTTAAAAAATTTTTCATTTTATCTATACCCTTTTTCCACCATTTCCCTAGTTATCACAATATCTTTGAGTTTCTCCCCATCGCTTCCTTGAAAATCTGTTCACTATCAGATAAGATAAGATTTTCATCCTTCCCAGCACTTGGTACCACTAAAGTTATTGACTATCAAAACGCCGCACGTCACACGAACTAGGCGACTTTGAACCCTGACCGAATGCGCAGGGACCTACCATTTTCAAGCTCACGTCTCTACCACCTTGCCGCCCTACGGCGTTCACTTCATATCGTCGTGTATCCTCCTCGTAAAACACTTTAAAAATCATTTGACTCTACACATATCCTCATCCGTATTAAGACCTACCCTTTCCTGACGTAACGGCCCACTATTCCTTTCTTTGTTTTATTACCTGTAAACCCTTTGGTCTTTTTCGCCTGTTCTCTACTTTAATCCTAATTGTTTTTTAGCAACTCGAGTTAAATTTTTTCCTGTCCCCGCCATCACGTTATACTGTTCTTTGTTTACCAAACCTGCCTTTAACCTTAAAAAAATGTTTCTTTTTACTCCAATGTTGTGTTTTAAAATTGGTCATCCATTTTGGATCCTCTTTTCTGGACCTTATTTCCCTATAAGGAATTTTTTTTTTCTGTCCGTCAATTATATTCCTTACAATGAGGTATAAAACCTCATCAGCCCCGACCTCACTTCATTTCTACCTCTCTAATTACCTCCTCAGCCCTAACCTCACTTCCCCGTCTAACCGCTCTAATTACCTCCTCAGCCTCGACCTCACTACCATATCTAACCGCGCCAATTACCTCCGGGTGCCTTCCTAATCCTTCATAATTGGCCTTTTCCAGCTGTCATCGCCCTGTCCATTATTCTGGGAAAAATTTTTTCCCTCCATCCCACACCCCTTATTAATAATCTCCCCGGTGGGCTTCTTAATCCTGCATAATTGGCCTTTCTGAAATTAGGCATGTTATGCTTATTGCCACTTAAATTTCCAACTTCCAATTTTAAGCTAAATCTGATCTCATTATGGTCGCTTTTTATCTAAATCCCCACCGACCTCCACATTTGTAGCTAAATCGTCTCTATTTGTCAGCAATAGATCTAGAATATTATCTCCTCTAGTAGGCTCCTTGATTGCTTGACTTAGGAAGTTATCCTGGATTATTTTAACAATTCCATCTTCGTCGTGTCACCTATATTAAAACCCCGTCTATATTCCTAAGAAATTTAAAAACTCCCACCACGCATAGTCGAGTATAACTGCAGGCCTTGTTTATTTTTCCCATATAGACTGAATCCTCTTTACATAAGTTTTTTGGGGGCCTATACACTACACCCAAACCATTTTCTCAGTTCCCTCCGTAACCTCTACCCATATAGACTCTATGCTGTCCCTCTGTTTTTATAACATTATTAAACAAAAAACTGCAATGCTCTCTTGCATAAAGCGCAACTCCTCCACCTCGTCTGCCTACTCTGTCCTTGTGAAATAACTTATACCCACTATCTCGACTTTTCCGGATCGAATACCTTTCCTGACATATCCAACCATGTTTCTGTTAATGCTATTATATCAAAATCCTCTACACTATTTATTCCTCTCAGAAAACTATCTTTTTTTAAAATACTCCTACAGTTTGTATAGTAAACCTTCAAGCAACTCCTCTTTTTTTTGTCAATTTTCCCTTATCTTTAACTAAACCCCTCCTCTCTCTCTTCTTACGATTCACTTTTGTTCCCTGCTTTCTGAAACTCCTCCTAGTGTCGCAAGTTTCCTTTACCCCGACCCCAGTGTCTACTCCCCGGTTCTCTATCTTAAAAAAGCCTGCAGTGCACCTACCCCCCCCTTTCAAGGGATTCAGACAAGATCTGACTCCTTTCCTCGAAAGTGCACCCCATCCCTGCGGGTAGAGGTGGTATGCCCAAAAGAGGTCCCCAGTTGTCTACAAAGGCCCAACCATTGTCTTTGCAATGAGTGCCAGCCGGCAATTCAGGCAATAGCCCTGGAGTACCACAAGTCGTCAACAAAACGTCTTGGAAGGACACCACACACCACAGGGAACCCACCCCTGTCCCTAACTTTACCTACAGCTTCCTTGAACCACCGTAGCAATTCCTCACTTCTTACACACTCAACATCATTTCCCCCAGCACTTAGGCAGACGATGGGCTTTTTCCCTTGGTCCGCCATGCACTCAACTATCTTATCACTAACATAACCTATCCCTTTCCCTGGGTAACTCACCGACTTCATGCGCATCCCTTCCCTGTCACAGAACCTGCTGTCGAGATGTCTAACTTACTGTCACAACAACCAAGATTTTACCTTCGGGTAATGTGTATCGTCCATGTCCTTACTCCGTATCTTCCTCTTGCGCCCGAGTCCTGAATGCTTCGTGCCACAACATGGTCATTGGGTTTTCCTTTTTCTCCTTGGGGTGTGCACCTGGCTCAACCACCGTCCATTCATCCTCCTTGGTGCTTATAGAGACCACTCTTTTAGTAGTAGCCCGAGGCACGTCACCCTCGGTACCCCTCCGGTCATCCCTCGCTGTGCCCCTCCCTCAAATCTTTTCCCCCCCTCCACACTTAGAGTGTATTCTATCTCCTGCTTCCCACCAGCTTTTCAATCGCTCACTTCACTTACATACCTTTTCAGTCTCGTCGCCTCCAGACAGACTTAAGCGCACTGCACACCCTTACTACACTCCCTCTCGACACTTCTTTTCCCCCCTCTACCTCCTCGGTTCCAAATCGGCTTCCTTCACTTCACCCTCTCCTCCACTTCTCCCACTCCACCACCTCCACAACACCCTCCTCCACAACACTAAAAACACCATCGTCTCCACTAGCCATGTCGACGCTAATCTCTGCACCTGCCCACTTAATGGACCTGACTCAACACACACGGAGCTGCCTTCTCACACGTCTTGTCTCTCCAAACGACAAAGACTGGAACTCCTCACACGCCCTTCTCTCTCTCTCTCTCTCTCCTCTCTCTCTCTCTCTCTCTCTCTCTCTCTCCTCTCCTCTCGCTCTCTCTCTCTCTCTCTCCCCCCCCCCCCTGCATCTTCTCTTCTTCTTCTTCTGGTGGGGAGCTAAACCACGGTTTTCAGTCGCAGTTCAAAGCCTATTTTCCGCTGGCTCCCTGAGGGCTTGTGGGATTAGGCCCTAACTCTCTGCTCTTTTTACCCAGCCTTTTCTAAAATCTTTAACCCTTCATATTCTTTCGTTGATTCCAGTCAAAGAAGAGTAACCACTATTCTCCTCCTCTTCCTCCTCCTCCTCCTCCTCCTCCTCCTCCTCTTCCTCCTCCTCCTCCTCCTCCTCTTCCTCCTCCTCCTGTTCATCCTCCTCCTGTTCCTCCTCCTCCTGTTCCTCCTCCTCCTGCTCCTCCTCCTCCTCTTTCTCTTCCTCCTCCTTCAGAAAGCTAACGTGTGCTTTCAATTCGTGTTGCTGAGGAGTGTGTCAAAAGAGAGAGAGAGAGAGAGAGAGAGAGAGAGAGAGAGAGAGAGAGAGAGAGAGAGAGAGAGAGAGAGAGAGAGAGAGAGAGAGAGAGAGAGAGAGAGAGAGAGAGAGAGAGAGAGAGAGAGAGAGAAAGGAGAGAGAGAGATATAAAGAGAGAGAAAGAGAGAGACGTAAAAAGTGTTTTTTTTAGTGTTTGGGAGAGAGGCAGGTGTAATACAAGGTGGAGACAGGTGGAAGTTAAGACGCACAGGTGGAACAGACACACAGGTGGAGTAAACAAACTAATGGAATAGAGAAACAGGTGGAATAAAAGGATTATTATTCATTTTATTGTTATTATTATTACCACCACCACCACCAGCTCCTTCACCACTACTATTTCTATATATCTCAATATAACTCAATTCAAACAAAAACGTACAAAGTATTTGAGATTAATCAATAAACAAAGTATCTAAAAACATTGACTTAGGAGTCAGCTCAGATACCACTGTAGTCTAAAGAAATAATAAATTTCCCCATCTAAAATAACACAATTCATGCTTAATAACTCAATCAAAGTTACAAACACAGTATTCGCAATGATCGAAAATAACTCACATAATTACATTACAAAATATAATAAATACAAACAATTTCAAATGTATCAATCTCTAATGACATTTATTTACGTACCACTTCAAATATAATTAGTAGTCTAACGCAAATAATAGATTTCACCAGACTCCAGACACCAGATAAATTTCAATAAAATTTAGAAATCATAAATTCATAGAATGATGACTCAAAAATATAAAATGAAAGTAAACAATTTCAATGAATCATAAAAATGTCTAATGACATTTATTTAGGAATCATCTCAATATAACTACTGCAGTTCCAACGCAAATCATAAATGTCATCATGACTAAAATATGACAGTTCATGAAAAAATATATAAATCATCAATTATATACATCTAAAATTTCATAAATATCTTTACATACTACTACAGGCTATAATTGTTCATAAAATTAGTCTTCAATGGTGTTAAAGTCGTATATTTGCCTGATGTCTCGTGCGTTGGGACAGTGTTGCACGACATGCTTCTCAGTCTGTATTTGGCCACACGGGCACACACGCTCGTCCATGGGCAGCCTCCCTCTACCTAGCCTGTTCCAGCGACCCGTCTCGCACGCCAGTCTGTGTCCGCTCACCCTAAACCTTGTGAACGCAATCCAATGCAATATCGTATGTTTATATCTATACACAAAATATACATCAAAGCTTGGATTCAATTCACAGTATGCCTTACGCTTATACGCTTCGCTGTTAACAATGTTTGCTACTAATTCCAATGAACTGAAACTCGAGGAATGCCAGTGGTCGCTGGCAGTTTTAACTCAAAGGTTGGTCTACTGTGTTATGGCTCCGCGACTAATATTTTCATAAATCAATTTCGCGATAAATATTGATGCACCGCATCTGAATACCAAAAAATATAGTTCTTCTGTTGTTCTACTAATTGTATGGATGACATGCATTACGATGGAACGTTCTATAACAGCAATTTAATGCAAATTACTCTCCTCGAGTATCAAAGCTTAATATATATTTTACATGTATATTGTAGCATGTTTTATTGGGCGATGTTCACACTGTTTTCTAAAACAGTACTGCTGCGTCTGGCAAACGCTTGTCAAAATACAATAAGCAATGCTATGGAAAAACGAAGAATATAGAATGCCGAAATCTTTCTGTTGTTGCAACAATGTAGGTTATAATTGTGGAGGGGGCAAGCCGCGCATTGTGGCAGGAAGATTGAATCAAAACATTGCGACTTCACGCGTCGACTCATTGCACTTCCAGGCTTTCTATCTAATTGACACACAATAATAACAGGAAAATATGACTGCCTAGGTATAGATAACTTCTAAACATTCGTTATTGACTATATAATATCATAGAGTAACATTTTCATCGCCTCTTCAACTATAACCTGCTTGGTTATTTGGTTATATACATGTTTTACAGAATCAGGCTTCTATACAATATACATATAGAAGAAAATCGTTCTTAATATTATACTTTTGTGTTTTAAGTGCAGTGGAATAAGCCCATATTTTGTTTTCCAGTAGACCAACTTATTATCAAAAATGTGAGTTAAAACTGCCAGCGACCATTGGCATTTCGAGTTCCAGTTCTCTCTAATTCCTGTCTATCTTCTTCCGCTTCCTCCACGTCACTCGATAAGTACTGTCCAATCAGCCTGGATGTCGCCGTGTTGCCGTCTATCGCTAGGTTTATTGCCAACATAAAGGGGTCATCTCTCATTGTCTGTCTCTCTCTCCACATCTTCGGAAAAATGTATTTGCTTATTTTTTACTTCTTGTTGTAGGGGGAAGTAACCACTCTCTATATAGCAAACATCGTTACATGTGGACCTCCTCACCCCAAACAATTTTTTCAGGCACCAGTTGTACAGTTTAACCATAGGCTTTAGGTCAGCACACAACCAGGACTCACTACCGTACAACAGCGAGGACATGAGGGCCACATCCAGAACACGACGCTTAACCACAATGGGAACATCATCGTTTTTGCGTACGAACAACACTAATTTTAGGACATGGGGAAACTTAGATACTGTGTGAGCCTTGACTGCGGAACTGGAGCTCCGGAGCCGTCAGCCGTAAATGGTGACCCCAATAAATATACTCTCGCACCGCTCCACCATCAGGTCGTCCACACGCAGGGGTTCCAAGTCCTTCTCGCTGCCGTTTACCACAAAGAACTTAGTTTTTACCCTCATTCATTTTCATGCCATATTCGTTACATAATATATGTGTATCTGCATCTTTTTGGTCATAGTGGTTTCTACTGGTGGCAAGGAGAACTGTGTCGTCTATAAGGACTAAAATATGGAGCCAAGACAAGAACCCGTCAATGCCTGCTCCTCCCTTTAATTTAACCACCCTGATAAGGTCATCCACAAATATAATGAATAACAAGCCTGAGGTCGGGGAACCTTGGCGAACCCCCAGTGTTACCGTCGCCACTACCTAGCCAATAACGTTTTCCGTGGGGGAGTACAATGCGAGCAGCGCCGCCAGCATCACCGCGCCACACCTCAGCACGCTGCAGCACGCGGAACAGCACATCACGAGGGACCAGATCATACGCTTGGGAAAAGTCTACGAAGGTAATATACAAAGTGTATTTCTTTCTTCTGGCAAGGTCACATAATAATCGTAAGGCAACATGTGCTCTAAGCAGCCTCGTTTTTTCCTGTGCGCCTGCCTGTTCCCTGAATGGTCTGAACCACGCTTTCATTCGTGAACATAAAATCATATCATATAGTTTTGCCATGCTATTGATTACGCTTATGGAGCGGTAATTTCTTGGAGACGATGTATCACCTTTCTTAAATATACTGAATGTTTTAGCGCGAGTCCAAGCAACCGGGTAAACACCAACACTGAGATGTTTGTTAAGAATGGTTGCTATAACATGTAACCATGGGCCTTCATCATTTGAACACTCCTGGGCTGACACCATCGGGCCTGCACGTCTTATCCGAGTACATTCTCTGGGCCTCTCTCGCCACCTCATGAACAGATATTGGTTCGTCCAGCACTGGTATAGTAACGGCGGTAGTTATGTCGCTCATGGAGCGCTGTGGATTTATTGGCGAAGTTTGTGTATTCTCAATAAATCATTAAAACTATTGATCTGAAAGTTATTCATCCAGTGTATTTTATGGGGAATATTTCACCTTCCAATTCACAGCCCTCCATATCGCAAGGTCATCTTTATTATTTAACATTCTCTCCCATCTATCCATACTCCCATTCACTACGCCAGCATGTTGGCGATTACAACGCCCGGCACCCCTCACACACTCGAACAAAACCCCTGTCACCTGCTTGTCAACAGTTCCACCAGATAAATCTTCCAATGCACTCTCTAAATTTCTTTGCAATAACTCTTCAGTAACACTTTCATATGGATCGGTTTCACAAGCTTTACTTCATTGACCATTCCTGAAGTCCCCCGTGCCCTCCTAAACTGTTTGCTGTGTTAGCAAGACTCTCCAGGTTCGTACACGGCAGCAACAACGTTATAGCCAGGAGGCGTGATCACTAGGCAGGCGTTGTTGTTTTAATGACAGACAAATCCATCATTTGGGCAACAGCCTGGACTCAAGACACAAATATCTAACTCGGACACCCATTCATTACCTTTTCGGAACGTTTTATCACCTACGTAATGCTGACCCTGATATTTTAAATTATTTAACACCACCATCCCATCTCAATACATATACTAGCCAAAATATGCGCATTATCATTAGGGACATGCACCGGTCTGGTATACGGGGTAGGCATACAACGTGCTACAGCCAGGCAGCTCCACCAGCGCTGGAATAACACTGGCAAGGCTCCTGAGCCAAGCATTAAAATCACCAATTAATACATAGCTATCAACACATCGCACATTTTAATTTTCTCCAGTACCGATGCAATGAGGTGTTCGTATAATATTTCGAGTCTGGTGGGGGGACATAATAAAAACCACGCAAGAGTTGTGGTGCGATATAAAATTTCATCCCAACTGGTCTACAACACTCGTATCCACACGGGCAACCGAACCGCCAAACAATTTTTCACCAATTCCACAATCCTGCCACGATGCGGCGACCCTCACACAGTGCTTCGATAACTTACCCGTCAGGGTGGCGCGGTTGTAGAGTCGTGGACTCGCGTGTAGAATCCCTGCATTCGGTCAGCGGTTCGAGTCCACCAGTTTGTCCTGGCGTGGGCGCTTTGT
The DNA here is from genome assembly GCA_016584305.1 of Chionoecetes opilio. NCBI lineage: Eukaryota > Metazoa > Arthropoda > Malacostraca > Decapoda > Majidae > Chionoecetes > Chionoecetes opilio. The sequence goes on along the minus strand of JACEEZ010021507.1, from coordinate 131 downwards.
ATAGTCAATACCTTGTAGTTGTACTTGCAAGTGTCTAGATAGGATCAAGTATCTTATATCTTATATGCTTCGATAATTTACATACCCTGGGAATGACACTCGCAGCTCGGACTTTAATTTGTTTAGCTGAT
>JACEEZ010021506.1:62500-76006 GCA_016584305.1 Chionoecetes opilio | reverse complement strand
TATATATACTTTATTATATATATAAATATCATATATATATATATAAATATATTAATATATAATTTATATATTATAATATATATTATATTATATAATATATAATATATATATATTAATATATTAATATAATTTATATATTATATATATATATTATAAATATATATATATTATATAATAAAATTATTATAATATATTATATATTTTATAATATATTTTATAATATATATCTATTTAATATATAATTTATATTATATATTATATATATTATTATATTTTTATATAATATATAGTAATATATATTTTTTAAAATTTTATATATATTTTTATAATATATATATATATATATTTTTTTATATATATTATATTTTATATATTTATTATTTTAAAATTTTTATAATATTTTAAATATTATATTATATATATATATAGTATATATATATATAATTATATATAATAATAATATATAATATTTATATATTTTTATATATATATATATAATTTAATAGATATATATTATTTATATATACATATATATTATTTTTATATATATATACTCTTATAATATTTTATATATATATATAATATTTTATATATATATTAATATATTTATTATATATTTTTATATCTTTATTATATATATATTCTCAAATTTTTTTATATATTTTCTATATATTATATAATATTTCTATATATTTAATTATTCTTATATTTTTTTATATTTTTAAATATATATATATATTATAATTTTATATAATTTTTTTTTAAAAATATATATAATTAAATTATATATTTTTATATATTAATATTTATATCTTATATTTACTAATAATTATTTTATAATATTTATTCATTATATTATATATCTTTTATATATATTATATATTTAAATTTATTTCTAATTTTAAATTAATTTTATATATATATTTATATTATTTATTTTTATATATATTTCCTTTATTTTTTTATATATATATAATTTATAATATATTATAATTTTAAATTTATTTTTTTTATATTTTTAATTATATTTTTTATTAATAAAATATATATATATATTTTATATTATATATTATATATATATATATATATATATATATATTATATTATATTATATATATTAAAATTTATTATAATATATTTATTATATATTATATATATATAATATATTATTTTTATTTATATATAACTATTTAAATTTTAATTATTATATATATTATATATAAATTATATTTTTATATATTTGTATATATATATATATATATGTTTTAATATATTATTGAAAATTTTATTTAGTATATTATATTTATATATAATTTATGTATATTATTTTTATTTTAAAAATTTTTAATTTTTATTATATATTTTTATTAATTATTAATTTATTTATTATATATATAATTTAAAATTATTTATTATATTATTTTATATTATATATTATTATTATTTATTTATATTTTTTTATATATTTTATATATATCTATAATTATTGTATATATAAATTATTTATTATTATTATTTTTTTTTATTATATATATTTATAATTTAGTTTATATTATTTTTATTTTTTCTATATTTTTAATATAATTTTATATATTTTATATATTATTGTATATATATTAAAATTTATTATATTAATTTTTATATATAATATATTATTATGTATATATTATTATATATTATTATATATATATATATATATATATATTGATTTTCTTTTAATTCATCTAATTTGGGGTGAAAAACACTCTATATTTTTTTATTCAAGTTTCCCCCAACACTTCATATCACTAAATGTTAAATTAATATAATTTTAATCTAAAAAACATCTAAAAAATTTTTTAAAAACAATAAAATATTTTTTTTTTTAAAAATTATTTTTTAAAAAAATAATAAATTTGTACAACGGACCTTGGGTTGTTTCATTTTGGGCACTGCACACACAAAATGTTAATAAAATATATTTTATTTAAGGTTTTAATTTTAGAAAAAAAAAAATTTTATTTTTCTTAAATTAATTTTTTGATTTCGCTTTTTTGCATTCCCAAAAAAAATTTTAAATTATATTTTATTTATTAGTGTATTTTAATATATAATTTATTTTTTTAAATTAATTTTAATTTTTTAAAATTTAAATTTTTAAAATTTTAAAAATATATTATATATATATTATATATATTGGGTATAATATATATTATTTTATTATAAATAAAAATATATAATATATTTTAAAATTATATATATATATATATTTTTAATTTATAATAATATATTATATTATATATATATTATTAATATATATTTGTTTATTATATATATTATAAAAAAAAATTAAATATATATATATATAAAATTTTAATTATATTGGCAATATTAATATAAAAATATTATATATATTTATATATTTATAATATTTTATATATATATATATATTTGTATATTTAATTTTTTTATAGAATTTAAATTTTTGGAAAAATTTAAATTTTTTTTTATGTTTTTAGAAATTTTATATAAAATTATGTATATTTAAAAAATGTTAAAAATTTTAATTTTATAAATAATATTTTTTTTATTTTTTAAATTTATATAAAATTATTATATTAAAATTTAAAAATTTTAATTTTTATATATAAATTTTTTTTAATATATTATATATATAAAATATAATATATATATATATTATATATTTTTTTAATTATATAATATATATAATATATATATTTTATAATAATATTTTATAAAAATATATATTTTTATATTTTATATATATATATAATATTTTTATATATTAAATAATATATATATATATATTATATTTATAAAATATATAAAATAATATTATATATATATTATTTTTTTATAATTTTATATATATATAAATATTTTATTATATATATAATATATATATTAATTTTTATATATTATATTTAAAATTATATATTAATTATATTTATTATATATATATATATAATGTATATATATATATATATATTAAAATATATATATATTTTATTTAATATATATAAAAGGGTTATATTATATATATATATATATATATTAAAAATATATAATATTTATTTTTATATTAATATATATTTATATATATATATATTTATATATTATATATATATATATATATATAAAATTTATTTTTAATATATATATTATATAATATATAAAATTATATAAAATTATTTATATAATATTATATATATTTTATATAAAAAAATTTTTTTTTTTTTTTTATATATAGTATATATAAAAATGTATATATTTATGTAGTATTATATGAAACGTATAAAATAAAATAAAAATATAACATATATTATATATATGTATATGTAAATATATTATATATATGTATTTATATAATATATAATATATATATATATAAAATTATATATGTAGTATGTATATATATATACATTAGGGTCAAAAAACCCCTTATTTGCCCAAAATCCTGTACCTAGTCTTAAAATATCGTCTTGTAAATACCCTACTTGATATTTTTTTATTATTTTTTAAAAAAATAAGGTGGTCCACCTCAAGACTCGAAGACATTTTATTTCGGTAAATCGCCAAATGTTGCCGACAACATATTTCTAAAAAATTTAACAAAGAAATGAGCATCAATATAATAGATAAATGTTATATTTGGGTTTTTATTGTGTCCATCTACAAAACATAATACTCTATGTAATGTATAAAACCCCGATAAAAGATAATATTCCTAGTCTTGTTGTGTCGTTTTTTTTCAGTTCGGGGGACTGCAAGACCATTCGAGGGCCAAAAAACCCCCCAAAAAGATTGCACTGTTGGGGTGTATCTAGGTTTTTATTTTCACTTTTTTATGTTAAAAACAGCCATTAAAAAACCTCCAAGTCCCACCAATGTCTGATGCCCGTAGGTGCTAGTTGGGCTACTACAACTAATACTATCCTACACTATTTTTATCTCTCAGGAGGTGACTCAGACCCAGTTTTAGTACGGCACATATGCGCAAGGTAGTCTTCGTTACGGGTTTTATGTTTAGTTTGGTTACCTTTGATATAGAAAATAAAAATCAAACCCTTTTCTTTTCAGATTCGAGATGGTGAAACTCAACAGCCCCCCCTGGGAAAGGGATAGACTGCCCAGTACTATGTGGCGACACGGCCAGATACACATCCCGAGTCTGCACTGCACGGCAAACGATGATATCATTGGTCTGGGTATGCATCACGAGGAGGTTCCGTTTTAAGTGCACGCTTCCAACTGCCCCCAAGCCTACGCTGCTTATGTGGTACGTACATAGAAAGGGATCCAAAGAAAAAACGAACCCAAAAGGGACTCGGCTAAAATAGTCTTCTCGCAGATTTCACATTTTTTTAGAAAACAAAAGTGCATATGATTTCAAATATCAATCATGTGAAAAGAAATCAAACTTTGGGTGACAAAGCCAAAACAAACCTACCCACAACGACGTACAACGCCAGCTACCTTGAGAAATACAGCAAAAGAAAAACATGTTGCTCAAAAATTTTTCAGTATGGCCTCTAAAGCGAAAGTTAATCAAAAATCCAGGACGTCTCTTTCTGCATCTGAAGGGGGACCGTTCAGCAAAATTTGGGGCTCTGACAAGGTGTTGCTGATAAAATTCGACGCAAACGACAAAATTCATAACTAGAAAAGGATCGTATAGACAGGAGAAAAAAAAGATGGCATCATCTCATCATCAGATCCGTTACTTGCTGAAGAAAAAGTGTGTTCCAGCTGAATGACAGTGACATTTTCAACTACGCTTCATCAGTCACTCATATCTCACCGCAAGATTCATACTGGAAAAGTCAGCTTTCATTTCCCTGGGTATTTTAAAACGACGGGGAAAACTTGTTTCTCTCGCCACTAGGTAAAATGACGCCGCACAAAAGGCAGCATTCACCACAGCACTGATAGAGGAAGCAGGAGTGATCCTGGCAAAATTCAAAATCCTACTCAACCCTGATAGGTCCGGCTTAAAAATTGGGGCAACAACGCAAAATCTTTTTAGGGGAAAATGGGTTCCCCACAGTTTTCCCCACTACTTGGGACCAAACTACTACTCCTTGAATAAAATCAAAAATGTGCTTGAAAAGCGTTTACTATCGCTGAGGGACTTCTCTGAATAAAATTTTTTTAGAGTTCCCTCTACCAAAAATGGCATAGATCGAAAGTCTGGTGATACATTACTGACCTGACGCTACCTTGTTAGAATCATGGAAATGTGCGATCTATTGTAAACATGGCGTTTGACACAACAGCATCAAACCTGGACTGTCTCTGCGGCATGTGTACAATACAGCAACATCTTGTCGAGCACTATCTGGTCAGGTTGTAGACACCACGTCAGAAGGTGATTTTTGTCACATGTGTTTACAGACTTCAAAATTTAAATCTCAAAAACACCGATGTCCACTTTCCTCGCTTTCGCAAGAAGTTTGACCTGTCCCCATGGTTGTGTCAGAACTTTCGCGCTGGAATAACTCCTTCACTGATGACTACCAGTTTGATCAAGACCTCAGGCCCCGTGTGCCGAGTTGCCAAACGCAAAATTACGTACGGAGAGACGACTACCCGGACTCATCGAACTGTGCATATATTTCCCAAACGAAATCGGGGAGAGCCGGAAGTACGTTTTAAACGACCAGGACACTTCAAGGTCAGGTGGATGGCCAAGCTGTTGTCTCAATCAAAATATGCTTACTTTACCCAAAAAGGAAAATTGCCGCCAGGTACAATTACCACGGACCCAGGCCCAAAACTCAGGGAATTTTGGGGACTTTGCTACCCTTATCTACTCTAAATGGTGTAAATTGTAGTTCAGCGACTGATGCCCCTTGGAAATTTTCTGAAGCTAATCCTGCCTTTGATACGAGGCAGTGAACCAAATTGTGTCCAACAGTGCAGTGCAGCATTCCCGGGGACCCCCATGGGACCTTTCAAAAGAGATGGTTCCTCCAGCTCTCCACACAAAAATCCCGCCGTAAAGACGTCCTTGCCAGCAGTCTCTGGCTATCAAACCCCAAAGAAAAGCTGCTCGCACCTCAGAACCGTTTCGGAAAAGGGTTTCGGGAAAACCCAATTCCCGCGATATATCTGCGACCCCCAAAATCTTTCCCAGTTAGTTGGTCCAGATTCCTGTACACATTTCACTTTGCTGCAGCTGGACACTCCTTCCCGACTGAACCTTGAAAAATGGCAGATCACCCCGCGTTCCAGAATCGGGAGCCAATTCTGGGAATCAATGTGATCAACGACTGTGCAGAAAGTGGCGTTAAACTCACGCAGACTTCCAGCTCGGCGAAGAGTGAAGAACATTACCAAAATGTACTTCAAATCGTTGACGGGCCGCAGTATGAAAGCTATCGCGAAAGCGTTTTTGTTAAACCCTGTAAGCCTTTAAATGGACACAAAATTTAAATTTATAGCTTAATAATTTTGGAGCATGGACTTACCTTAAAAAAAACGTATAAGAATATACAAGGTAAACCGAGATAACCTAAGTCGCCCTCAATTGCCACTGCCAATGTCGCCAGACACAATTAAATTTCGAAATTTTGCATCCCTACAACTTTTATGTGCCCCTGAAGACATGTATGTATGTACTAATTAAACTATGAGGACAAATTTTTTTAACTTAAAAAGTAAATTTAAACAGTCCTATAATAATAATAAAAACTGTTTTTTTTACGGTAGTTCATTTTTTTTGGGTTTTAATTTTTGTGTTTTTCCCTCTTTTTGTTGTGTCCAAACCCTATTGGGACCTTCCCCGGCAGTTTTTGTGTCCGCCATTGTAACCCTCCCCCCTCCAAGCCCGGGATCTATTGGTCTTGGGCTTGGTTTTGTGTCCCCCATTTTTCTCTCCCACAACAGGCCCCCTCTTTGGGCTTGGTTCCAAAAAAAAACAAAAGCGTGTTTTCCCCCCCGCCCTACCGTCTGTGTACCGTGGTGTGTTTCCACCCGATTATTTTTTTTTCTTTTTGACGGTTCTATATTAACTCAATTTCAGGCTGTACCCCTTGGGCCCGTCTAGTTTTTTTCCCTCCCGCTGTGTTAGGGTCCGGCTTACGGTGTCCTTCTTCGTGTCTGCTCCACCCGACACGCCCCCCCCTTTTGGACTTACGGACAAAACGCATGTTACGGTATTTTGTATGAGTGTTGTTTAGTTTCTTTCGTTCATTTTTTTAATTCTTTTTTGTTCCATCAGTGATACACTGACACTCCTCACCTTACACTGTGTGATATCCTTTTTATTCACGTTATCCTGCATTGCTTTCCATTTTTACGTACTACTTATATTATATTATTATTATTATTATTATTATTACATGCAATACCTTTTGTGTACTACTCTCTAATATTTTCATTCCTTTCTTCTTCTTTCACACATTCTCCTGTCATCATGCCTACTGACCTACCAGCACAAACTTCAGTCACTCTGGTGCATGAATTTCCTTCCTATCCTAACTTTACCGGCGCAAATATCCCAGTACATATTCTGCTTAAGGATATAGAAGATGAGATCGCACGTCGACACATCACTGACGATGTTCTTAAAATCGCTCAACTAAAGCCCCGCTGTGACTTATCGGACTGCCTCGCAGGACAATACCTGCAGAGTGATTTATTTCTCACAATTAAGACCTATGACGAATTCAAGACCACATTTAACAAATATTTCAATGGCAGTCAGAAATCCGGTATCCTTGCTCCACTTTTTATAATTGCCGACACTCACAAAAGGCAAGAACACCCAATTCCAGTCATGGCAGCTTTGCAAAAATCATCTAACGTCAAATTAGACTTGATAAGACAGCTGGAATCTTCTGAATGGGTTGATGAGGATGGGAAAATGAGTTTGTCAGCTGTAGGTAACCGTTTTGGATACTACACTTACATGTTTCTCATACACCCTTCCACAGCAAAACAGACGTCTGATAAACAACTTAACTTTGCTCCACAAGACACCTTAACTGAATTTGCTTCAAATTTTGAGGACTCTTCCTCTCTAGTGTTTTCAGCTAATGCACATTCTTCGATGTCTGCTGCTGTATCTACACAACACAAACACCACCAACCGCGAAGCACTTCTCGTCCTCCTTGCAACTCATACACTCCTTCCAACTCAAACACTCGTTCCCCCTCAAACACTCGTCAGAGACAACGTTAATTTTCTTCACATTCACGATATTCCCGGTCTTCTCACTCACCTTCTGCTTCTTACTGCTATTATTGCAAACACAAAGGACACACGATAGAACGTTGCTATACACGACAACGTCATTTTCCTAACCAGCAATATTTTTCCACCGCTTTTGTATCACCAGGGGCCTTGTGGTCAAAACCCCCTTTGACTAACGGGGAAGGGAAACACAATCTCCTCGCTTTTTCAAAAGAAAAATACCCCTAAATGACATCACCCCAAATTTGGGCACTCCCCCAAAGCCCCCACAGCCGCTCACACAGAAAAACCCTTTAAAATCCCTTTGTACCCCATTTCTAACACTTTGGGAAGACCCAATGATTTTTTTCAAGCTGAAGTAAACCCACCCACTATTTCCCTTGTTTTTGTTGATAAGGTCCCTTCAGTAAATATCATGAACTAAACAGTGTTTTTGATAACATCAGATCGGGTGCAAAATTCGCCCAATTCAAAATTTTTGGAACCCTTTTAAAACCAAACAACTTTGGGTGGTATAGTGGCACAGTTTCCCCACTCCTCTAGGAAAAAGTTATGTTTAACAAAATAACAGCGCGCCAAAACCCTTTGTTCCCGGGGACACCCATAAAAACAGCGTTTCCCATAGGGGAAATTCAGAAAATTTTACTCTAGGGCCCAAGCCTCCCTGCCCTTCCGAAGAGAAAATTCTTACATAGGGCAGCTTTTTTTAAGGAAACGGGGCAGTCCTCAAGCCTTTAATGAATTTTTTCAAATCCCACTTGTAAATTTAAAATGATAAAGGGCATTTCAAAAAGTATCCCCTTTCCCTTTCCCCCCGCGAGAAATTTGAACAACACGATTGGTATGTCTATCTTTTATTTTCATAATAAATTGAAAGGGGAAAGCCTAAAAAAAGACCCAAATTTTTAAATTATTGTATCTCTACCAAGGCAAGGGGCCGTGGAAGAAATTAAAGGATTGTGGATGTTACGGGGGAATGAGTGCAAAAGTGGGGGGAAATTTCCCCCGGGTTAGGGGAAATCGTCGCGACAGCCGCACCCCCAAACATTTAAAAAAGGGGCCCCAAGGGCGAGGGTGTAAAAAAACCAGCACCCCCTAAATGTCTGAAACGCCCAATTGGATGCCCTCCTCAATTAAGAAAGAAAAAATTGCGATAGGGACTTTTAATCCTCGCCCGGGCCCCTTTTAAAATTTTCTGGTGTCGCGGTTTGGCCCGCGACGATGAAACCCCCACCGTAAAACTTTCCCCCCCAAACCCCCCCCCCCGCCCCCCCCCTTTCCCTCGTAACATCCAAAACCCTTGATATTTTTCCCCCTGGCCTCTCTCCCTTGTGTAGAAAAATAAAATTTAATTTTAAATTTTTCTCTTTTTTGTTAGGTTTTTCTTCCCAAAAACCCCTTATAAAAATAATAAATAGACATCCAAATGCGCGTTTTTTTCAAATTACCCCGGGGGGAAGGAAAGGCGATATTTTTTTAAATGCTTCATCTAAAATTTATAATTGCAAGTGGCATCTGAATTTTTTTTAAAACAAATCTTGATGGACCCCCCCGTCCCTTTAACACCCTGCCAATTAATATTCTCTCTTCGGAAGTCAGTAGGCTGCCATAGAGTACATTTTCTGAATTTCCGTATGGAAGCGCTGTGTTATGATGTCGCGAACAATGCTTTGGCGCGCTGTGTACCTATGTCCTGACTTGCCACCTGTCAGCCTAACTTACTATATAGCAGACGGTATAACCATTCCAGCTGACGCTCTCATTGGCCGTCCTGCTCTAACCAACAATGAAATTGACCTCTATCCACGCTTGCATGGAATCTATTGGCGTGAACGTTTCATTCCAGAGGTCCTGAAACAATCTAGAGCTTTTCCTGACTCTGTTCATACTAACATTGTATCCTCCCCTACATGCGACTCTCCTGAGTCTCCACAAGCTCTTGATTCCACATGCACTCCTACTGACAAATCTCTGATACAAGTGTTTTCCATTCCTAGTTCTCCACTTGCCATGCCTAACTAACATTCACCATCCAGACCACGTCGTCGTTCCACTAGTCACCCTTCTGGCTCAAAACGTAAACGTAATACTTCCGTCGCGTTTATATCCACAGACGTTTCTACGTCTAATAACACCACTCCACTTCCAGAAACCTCACTTCAAAAGGTTTTATAAGACACAGCTGAGCACTGTCACGCTGTCATCTCATCCAACGTTGAGCTTCTACCACTCTCATGCACACTTGTAGACGTTCGGGTAAAAGGCGTTTCGAACGTCGATGCCATTTCTCTCCCTGAGTCAGTCAGTCATTCTACTCTAGCTGTTCCCTCAGCACTGTGCCGACTCAAAACTCATGGCAAATCAAACCTTTATGTGGTTAACTTTACCAAAGTTCCAATCACTCTCACTTGTAGTACACGTCTTTGTTCATTTTACGTCTACCCAGCTGACGTTCGTGTCATTGAATGTTCACAAGAGACCACTAGTTCAGTTAACTCCATTTCAGTTCAAGAGTCTCCAAATTTGTCTGACCTTCAAGCTCATGTGCAAACCACAGACCATCCAGATTCACAGGATGAGCTTATTCAACTCTTGACCGACTTCCGGAGTATTGTGTCTCTCCCCGGTGAGGCACTAGGTAAAACCAACGTCGTCACTCATAACATCAAACTGATTAAGGATGCCCAACCTGTCTACATACCAGCTTATCGCATGGCCCACAGTAAGAATGCCATTGTCGATCGCATTGTCTCAGAAATGCTGACTGAAGGAATCATTGAAAACTCGATCAGTCCTTTCAATAGCATTCATTGTCGATCTGAGTTCCTTGTTCCAAAGAACTCAGGCGAATGGCATCCTGTAGTCGATTTCCAGGCTCTCAACAAACTGACTGTTCCTTCTCGGTATCCCATGCCAGTCCTCGAGGATATTTTGCAGAATTTAGGTGATCATAGCACTGTTTTCTCCACTTTAGATTTGTGCTCCGGCTTCTGGCAAGTCGAACTTGACGCAGAGAGCCGTGAATACACTGCTTTTTCTACACCCTCAGGACATTACCAGTACTGTCGCATGCCTATGGGTCTTCCTGGATCACCCGCGACGTTCCAACGCTTGATTAATTCCATATTCACTGGTTTAATGGGTAATACGCTTTTTTCCTACCATGACGACTTGATCGTTTTCTCTAAATCTGTCCCAGTACATCTCCAGAAACTCAGAAAAGTTTTCACTCGTCTTCCGGACGCAGGCTTGAAACTTAAACTCTCCAAATGCGCGTTTCTACGCAAAGAAACTACTTTTCTTGGCCATCTTATTAACGCTGACGGTATTCAAACGTCAAATGACAAAGTCAGCGCTGTCACTAATTATCCTACTCCAGTCAATGTAGATCAAGTCCGTAGTTTCATAGGACTTAGCTACTATTACCGCAGATTTATCAGAGGATATGCCGCCATTGCTTCTCCACTCACCTCACTCTTCAAGAAAGATGTGCCCTTCCAATGGTCTGAAAGTCAGGAAAACGCTTTCGCTGTTCTTAAGCACGCTCTCACTTCTGCGCCTGTCCTTGCATACCCTGACTACACTAAACCCTTCATTCTCAACACTGACGTTAGCTACACTGGTCTCGGTGCTATACTCATGCAAGACCACGATGGTAAACAACGCCCCATCGCGTATGCCTCTCGTCTACTTAACAAGGCAGAGAAGAATTACGCGGTGACCGAGATCGAAGCCCTTGCAGTCATTTGGTCCTTAAAGAAGTTTCGTTACCTCATTCATGGCTGTCCTATCAAGGTCCTTACGGATCATAAACCCTTATTTCACCTCTTCAAGGGTAAGTGCCAGTCAGGACGCATGGCTCGATAGCTACTTACAATTCAAGATTTCATGCCTGAGTTTGCGTACATTCAAGGAAAAGCTAACGTTGCTGCTGATGCTCTTTCTCGCAACTGTGCACTTACATGTCCTGTTATCACGCAAACATCCACATTTGACACGCTTTCTCACGATGATCTCTACACTGCTCAACGCAATGACCCCACATGGTCAAAGGTCATCTATTACCTTGAATCAGGTGATGACTCCAACATTCCTCAAGTTCCTTCTCTTTCACATTACCTCCTTCAGGAACAGTTGCTGTACAAAGCAGCCACACTTACAGGCAAGCATGAACCGTCTCGTCTCATCCACCAACTTGTCATTCCTCCAACTCATGTCCAGCCTGTCCTTAAACTCATTCATGACACACCCAATGCTTCACATCCTGGCAAGGAAAAGTCACTTGCACAAGCTCGACTTAAATTCTTCTGGCTCACCATGTGAAAGGATATCAATGACAATATTGACTTGTGTCATACCTGTGCAATAACTAAAGGTGGTATACATGCTCATGTTCCCATTCATAGTTATCCTGTGCCTTCAGCACCATGGGAAGTTCTTGGCATTGATTTGTTAAAGCTACCTCTCACTGAACGTGGAAATCAATATTTAATGGTTGCTGTTAATCATTTTTCACGTTTTTCCATTCCTGCTCCACTGCCTAACAAATCAGCACAAACAGTGGCACGTGCATTTCTTGATCATGTGATTTGTCCTTTCATTACGCCCAAGGTTCTGTTGTCAGATAACGACACTGAGTTTGTTAATCAAGTTCTTGATTCCTTGTGCCAACAGTTCAATATCAGGAAGTGTAATGTTCTTGCTTACCGTCCCCGTGCTAACGGTTTGGTTGAACGTTGTAACCGTAAAATCCTCAACACTTTACGCTCCCTTATTCCTGACACGGACACCCTTTGGGACACCTATACTCCTCAAGTGATGGCTTCTCTCAATTCCACCATCAACAAGTCTGTCTCTGAGACACCACATTACATTATGTTTGCTCAGGACAAATATCTTACTTATGATTTTTTGTCTCAACCTTCTAAGCCTATATACAACTATGATGACTTTGTAAGGACTAAGGTTCACACGTTCCAACAAATACACCAACGAATACAACAATCCCTTGCTCTCTCTAAAGCTGATATGCTCCTATATCACAATAAGTCAGCTTCCACCTTCACACTTGACGTAGGTGACATTGTGTATTCCCTTGTTGCGGTCAAACACTCCAAATTAGACCCTAAGTTTGACGGCTCCTTCCGGGTCATAGCTCAGGAACATGGGAATAAGGTTCAGTTGCTTCACTTAACTGACGGCACTACGAAAGTTGCCCACATTGATTCTCTTAAGAAAGTTTTCTCAGGCCTTGACTGTGAGGACCCTAACCTCGTTCCTCCAAAGTCTCACCTCACTCCATCACTGCC
>JACEEZ010021506.1:57500-60000 GCA_016584305.1 Chionoecetes opilio | reverse complement strand
TTTAAAATGCCTAACCTAAAATAAAAATAAAAATTATATAACAATAATATAAACACTACACCTACCAATCAACTTAACATTAACAGTAACCCACTGTTAAGTTGATTGGTGGGTGTAGTGTTTTTATTACAGTTTTATAATTTTCATTTTTATTTTAGGTTAGGCATTTTAAATGCGCATATCATTATAATTTCTTTATTTTCATTTATAACAATTTTTTGTTTCCGATTTTAGGCTGATGATGGCTTGTGTATAGCCGAAACGTTCAAATAAAACAATCAAGATGTTTTTACCCGCGCTGGTTTATATCTTCATTATAAGATCTCGTTTCCCTCATGGAGAAAGTATTGCTTCTAGATTATATATATATAAAATATATATATAAATATATATATTATATATATATATATATATATTAGCCGCAAAGCCGCCCTCCGGGCGGCCTTTTTGGCTAGCTCCTTCGGAGGTCTATTGGTGGGCCTTCGGCCCACCACCCCCAGATAGGAGGTATCCAGATAGACCCATTACCCAACCACCTCGGCCCCCCAAACACAGACTCTCCAGATAGCTCCTTCTAAATTTCCTTCTAACTTTTCCTGAAATCATGGATGTAGAAATGTATGTATTAACGCCAACCCATTTACATCATAGCCCTTCTAACTTTCCCGAAAGCAAAGCCGCCCTCCGGGCGGACTTTTTGGCTAGCTCCTGCGGAGGGCTATTGGTGGCCTTCGGCCCTTTGGCCCCCCACATGTGTTGGTGGGCCCTTTGGCCACCAAAACACAGACTCTCCAGATAGACCCATTAACTACCACCTCGGCCCCCCAAAACAGACTATCCAGATAGCCCCTTCTAACTTCCTGAAATGTAGTATTCTCCCCACCCATTCACTCACCCATTACCCATCACCCCCCACCCATTCACTCACCCATTACCCATCACCCCCCACCCATTCACTCACCCATTACCCATCACCCCCCCACCCATTCACTCACCCATTACCCATCACTACACACCCATTCACTCACCCCATTACCCATCACCCCCCACCTATTCCCTCACCCATCACCCATCACCCCCCACCCATTCATTCACCCATCACCCCACACCCATTACCCACACCCCACCCATTCACTCACCTATTACCTATCACCCTACATAAAGGGTTTTCCCCAATTCTCGCAACCCACTATTTGTTCTTCACAGTTCTCGCTAATAGGCTGCTAAAAAAAAAAAAAAAAAAAAAAAAGTGATCGGATCATCCTATAAGTGGGCTTAAAACCTTCCCCTGGTCAACCTGATTCCAAAACTGTGACATATGATGGGATTCCGCCATAGGGGGCGGCACCTATCGCGGACAGACAGACAGACAGACACCACACACACACACACACACACACACACACACACACTTTCGCTTATATTATTATATATATATATATATATATATATATATATATATATAATATATATATATATATATATATATATTTTATATATATATATATATATATATATATATATATATATTTTATATAATATATATATATAATATATATATATATATATATATTTTATATATATATATATATTATATATATATATATATATATATATATATATATATATATATTCTATCTATATAATATAAACGAAAGTGTGTGTGTCTGTCTGTCTGTCTGTCTGTCTGTCCGCGATAGGTGCCGCCCCTGTGGCGGAATCCCATTATATTGCACATTTTTGGAACCAGGTTGACCAGGGGAAGGTTTTAAGCCACTTTATGGATGATCCGATCACTTTTTTTTTTTTTTTTTAGCAGCCTATTAGCGAGAATGTGAAAAAAAAGTGGGTTGCGAGAATTGAGGAAACCTTGAAGTAGGGTGATGGGTAATGGGTGAGTGAATGGGTGGGGTGATGGGTAATGGGTGTGGGGTGATGGGTGAGTGAATGGTGTGAAGGGTGGGGTGATGGGTGATGAGTAAGGGAATAGGTGGGGGGTGATGGGTAATGGGTGAGTGAATGGGTGTGTGGTGATGGGTAATGGGTGAGGGAATAGGTGGGGGGTGATGGGTAAAGGGTGAGTGAATGGGTGTGTGGTGATGGGTAATGGGGGAGTGAATGGGTGGGGGTGATGGTAATGGGTGAGTGAATGGGTGGGGGTGATGGGTAATGGGTGAGTGAATGGGTTAGGGGTGATGTGAATGGGTTGGCGTTAATACATACATTTCTACATCCATGATTTCAGGAAAGCTAGAAGGGGCTATCTGGAGAGTCTGTGTTTGGTGGGCCGAAGGCCCACCAAACACAGGAGGTGGGCCGCAGGCCCACCATTAGCCCTCCGCAGGAGCTAGCCAAAAAGGCCGCCCGGAGGGCGGCTTTGCGGCTAGTACTAATATAAGCGAAAGTGTGTGTGTGTGTCTGTCCGTCTGTCTGTCTGTCTGTCTGTCTGTCCGCGATAGGTGCCGCCCCCCGTGGCGGAATCCCATCATATGTCACAGTT
>JACEEZ010021506.1:40000-47500 GCA_016584305.1 Chionoecetes opilio | reverse complement strand
TAAAGCCCCGCTGCTTGTGCCTCGTAATGCCCCGGGGTCCCAGGGGATACCCAGGAGAAGCCACAGGGGCAGGTGTCTAGCAGAACATCGCAGCCCCGTTAAGTTGCACCTCACCCCTAGCCCCGCCGCGTGTGTCTCGCGCAATGCCCCGTGGTCCCCGGAGGGCCCTGAATAGAAGCCACAGGGGGCGGGTGTGTTGCAGGGACGTCGTGACACCGTAGAGTTGCACCCCGCCCCGTGGGGCAATGCGGGGCGATCCTCCGTCGCCCCGCCGCGGCCCCGGGATCCCTGGGGGGCCCAGAAGAGAAGCCACAATGGGCGGGTGTGCTGCAGGGACATCGTGACACCGTAGAGTTGCACACCGCCCCGTGGGGCAATGCGGGGCGATCCTCCGTCGCCCCGCTGCGGCCCCGGGATCTCAGGGGGGCACAGGCGGAACCACAGAGGCAAAGCCACAGGTGCAGGTGCTCTTGCAGGACGTCGGGGCACCATAGAGTTGAGTTGCACCTGCCCCGGGGGACAAAGCGGAGCGGCGGCGTTTGGGGCGTCGATTAAAAGGCGCGGCGTGTGCCCCGGGGCGCGCAGAGTGGAACTCAGCAATCTACTCGAGCACGCGCGCCGCCCGAAGAGACCTTGACGGAATACCACGCGTAAATTAGCTCGCTACACTTAGACAATACACTAGTCTCGTATAAGAGGTCACCGCGACGCAGTAATGCGTGTGCACGCACGCAAGGCTAGACAGATTCTGCTCCGGTCCTTTATTCAGAGCCCGGCGAGAGTTCTACCACTGAACCACTGAAGTCATGGCCTCTGTTCTCGAGGCCTCCAGCGCATTTAGGCCTATCTGCTCACCCCTTGCCCTCTGATAAGGATCTGTGGGGTCAACAAGATTTCCTCACTTCTCCTCTTTGGACTACCATTATCAGCCATTCTCTCTTCTCCCCCATTTATCCTTCCCTCCTTCCCTATCTCTTATTCCTCTGTCGCCGAGCCTACATAGGGCCAGATTGTCAAATGTTCTCTCGGTGAGAATGTCTTCGTCACGTAATTGGTAGCGTCAAACGGTCTTTGAGCCGCGAGGATATCGTCGCACCGCGTGAAGGTAAACAACGAAGACATCGCACAGACCATGTCTTCACCATTCCCTTCGCTGCGCAAGATTGCCTCTGACTTTTCATCCTTAAGAGGTAAGATAGACATTTCCTGACGTTATATTACTTTTTAGCTGTTTATGACGAAATTACCTTTTGCGTAAGTAAACAGAGTGGTGTGAAGTCTCATGTTAGAGTAGAGTATGCCAAAATATGCTTGCGCAGAGATTTCCTCTGTACTTTTCATCCCATTAAGAGGTAAGATAAGCACATTTCCTTGACTTTATGTTACTTTTTAGCTGTTTAATGACGAAAGTAACCTTTGTGCGTAATAAACAGTGGTGTACAAGCCTCATTGTTGAGAGTATGCCAAAATATACTTGCGCAGAGATTTCCTCTGTACTTTTCATCTCATTATTTGATTGAGGTTAGGTTACGTAATCAATGCCCTGGTTAGGTTAGTTAACTAGCTGGGTAAATGAGGGGTGCAAGAGGGAGGCATTTTGTAAACAAGGAGACATATTCCTCCCCCTACCTAAAATGTTCTATATCTCCGAAACTATTGATTTGCGACGGAAGGCTCAGAGAGAAAATGTCTCTTAGAATACAATAAGGTAAACAAAAACCATGCTGCCTATTGTGTAGGGAAGTTTGGTGCCATCGTAAAATAATACCGAAAAGGTTATTGTTATTATAAGAGAACAGCGACAGATGAAAACTCGTTCATGTTGGCTAAATGGGCTATAATGGACGTGAACTGTGCAGTCGCTACCACCGTTACCATTTGACATATTTTTATTAACTTTTGCTAAGTATAATGTGCATTATTAATCCACTTCTGCGTGCGTTACCTTTAAAACTTATATACATATTGAAGAAATTATAAAGTTGTCTAATAGTGCATACAGACACACCCTTCCACGTCTGGCACATCCTTAAGGAGCTGAGGTTAAGTTTCGGTATGTTAATATTCTCGTCAGAGGGTCGAGGGGGAAGGAGCCCCTCCCGTTAGAAGGTTATGTTCGGTTAGGTTTGGGTAATAATCCTCCCAGCAGGGCGGGGCAGAGTGGACCACAGAGTGGCTTGCGAGCGGGCGAATGCGGGGCGGGAGTCATTTGCAGCCCATGCAGAGACCGCGCAGTCCTCGTCCATTGTTACCGCAATTTTTTCCTTTCGTATAATAATTTTTTAATACAATAATAGCTAGGTTAGGTTATGTTTTGTAGAGTTATTTAGGTAAAATAAGCGAATCGAATGGTGTGCGATTGATTGCCATATTCTGCAGGAGTTGGTGGGGACAACCAGCCGCAGCAGCCGGCAATCAATCGCACACCATTCGATTTTCTTAACTTCGCTTCGGTAACGCACGCAGAAGTGGATTAATAATGCACATTATACTTGGCAAAAGTTAATAAAAATATGTCAAATGGTAACGGTGGTAGCGACTGCGCAGTTCACGTCGACTATAACCCATTTAGCCAATATGAACGCGTCTTCATCTGTCGCTGTTCTCTTATAATAACAATAACCTTTTCTTCACCAGTAGCTACGTATGCTAAAACATTAACAACAAATCCCCATCTCAAATTGCACTGTCAACGCCTCATCTTTGGGTTAGGGTTGGGTGAAGCAGTTGGTTGCCCCATCCGTGCGCTATATGTGTTGTCAGTGTTCGACGAAGAGGTCTAACCAAATGCCAGTTTGGTTCAACAAAAGTCTGATGAAACGCCCCGTGCGATACCCGCTTAAGCTAACTTTACATAACCACATAACCTCAGTATTATTTATTAATAACACACGTCTCTCATTGAAGGACATCTATGAAATACAAAAGTTGCTGGTTTGCTACAAAGTTGTGCTTATACTTCAATTAATCTGACATAGGTTAGGTTAGGTTAGGTATGAAAGTATTTAGAAGGTAGCACTACTGTGTTCTAATTTGTATTATTGGTTACAGATATCTCAGAACATGGCCGACTATCCCGACTATCCTGACTATCCCGACTATTGGGATCAGGTTGATCTGGAGAATGAGATAGATGCCCAAGGTATTGTCGGACGTGGACGTCGACGTCGCAGAGTTGCTACAGGTACAAATGGTGTTGCAAGTTGATTTATTATATTTCTTAGTTGCCTTTTCTCAGAAATCTTAATGTTTAGGGATATCACCCTGGCATATGTATGTATGTATGTACGTATATGTGTGTATATATATATATATATATATATATATATATATATATATATATATATATATATATATATATATATATATATATATATATATATATATTATATATATATATATATGTATATATATATATATATATATATATATTATATATATTATATATATATATATATATATATATATATATATATATATAATATTGACAAAAAATGCTGATTTCAAGAATGATTGTCAAATCATATTAAAGGACACTAATTTTATTTGACCAAATACCATTCCAGATCGGATGAACCCCTTCACAGCAATGAGTGATGCTGAATTTGTTGATCGATTCCGCCTCAAAAAAGCTTCCATGTCTGATCTCATTGAGGAAATTAGAGATCAACTTCCTGCCGCAAATGATTTGAGAGATAATTTTTTCCCATCAATACAATTTAATTTTGCAATGGTGTTATTGAAATTTATACACTCTGCATATTGAAACTACTGTGCATCTTACTTCACTGGTAAGCCAAAAAAAACCCATTACTTTCATGATGTGGAGATCATATTACTAGTGTACATGAGTTGTTTGCTAAAGCGGTATGTATTTTCTCTCCCAACAGGATGTCCTGTTCCACCATACCTCCAAACACTGATTGCGATACGATGCATGGCAACGGGAGATCACCAAAGGACATTAGGTGACTGCCATGATGTGTCACAAACGACAGTCAGCGAATGTCTGAAGATAGTCTCCAGAGCATAATAAAAGTCTCCAGCAGGAGACATTATATAATACCTCCTTCTGGCCCAAACCTGAACCAAACTATTCAAAGATTTTATGACATCAGTGGGATGCCTGGTGTTATAGGAGCAATCGACTGTACGCACATTGCTGTATTGAAACCGTCGGTTGAAAATTCAGAGGTGTTTCGTTGCAGGAAAGGTTATTTTTCTCTTAACGTTCAAGCTGTGTGTGGGCCAGATCTACTGTTCCAAAATGTTGTTGCCCGTTGGCCTGGGAGTGTCCATGACAGTAGAATTTTTGGAAATAGTAGGCTCTACACTGAGGTAGAAACTAATTAATATCCTAGGTATCACCTACTTGGCGATCGTGGATACTCCTTGAGAAGATATCTGTTAACTCCAGTGTCAGATCCAAGTAATGCACACGAGACAGCATATAACACCAGTCATTCCAAAACAAGAAATACCATTGAACGTGCATTTGGTGTTTTGAAAAGGAGATTTGGATATTTAGGGATGAAAGTAAGAACAGATCTAGAAACTACCAAAGCTATGATTGTTGCATGTATGGTACTGCACAACATAGCTGTTAAAATTAGACTGGTTTTGCCTCAAGATGGGGCCGGCCTCAACATCAATTACCATGACCATGATAATGTGGTGCCGGTACAGGTACGTGGAAATCTTCATGGGAGATTGAAACGACAACAAGTAATTAGGGATTACTTTTAAGCAGATACGGGGCATCATCACAGGAGTCATATATGGAGATGTTTCATATTTTCCTCCCACCCATTCCCAGGCTACATAGGTTTCTCTATAACCCCTCCCCTTTATTATGCTTTGACATAGTGCCATATGACCTCTGATGTCTGGCAGTTTCCCTTTTTCAACATTACTTACTTACTTATTATTTTCTTCATAGCTAATTACATGACTTGTTGTATGATAACTTCTTTGCTTTTCCAATTGTTGGTGCATGAGTCAATACATAGTAACACATTACTATTTGATAGTTAAATTTTCCTGTGACCTGGTGGTACCTTTTCAGATGAAATTAAACTAATTTTCTTTTTATTGATATGAAGCACTGTCTGGTAATACAGTCAGCTACCACCAGATATATGATTATTGTATTTTTTCTGTATAAATCATCATTAGTATTAATGTGTAAGTGAAAATATTATTAAGGGCTAGCATATAGTTTCCTTTTTCTTTTCCTTAAATAAAAAAATAAGAAAAGAAGGAAGCTACAAGAGGCCGCGAGACCTACACTTGGTAGTTCCTATTACATTTTTTGCAAATGTAGCCCCGACCTTTCCCTTATGTGTTAGTATGATGTACACATCATTCTATCAATCCATTACATTATATAGCCTTGATCCCAAAAGTCCACCTTAAATAATTTGCACCCGAAAAATACGTCTGAATAAAGAAACACGTCTGCTGTGTACAACATGTTACAGTTTATTTAATATTTCCAGTTTTCTTTTTGCTGTTTCGCGCTTTATTTTTGATTCCTCAATTCTGATCAGCATATCTTCTATTTGTAGTTCTACAAGACATGCCTTCCTCTCGTTGATCTTGCTTACATCCTCGTGTCCTTTTTCCTGGTCATATGTGGCATATGCGTCACCGTCGTACAAGGCCTCCCGGGTCACGCCAACCAATAGATTGCGTTCTGCTGCAGAAATGGGGCTGGTCCTGGCCGGTCCGGTTCCCTCTAATGCTTCCACGATTCTAATGATTTGCTGTGAAAAAAAAAGGTAGAAAGTAACATTAAAATCAACCGACAAGAAGGATAAATTCCAGTACCTTAATACCTGCCATATAACAAAAATTTATGTAATGGATCACTGTTCACACCATATTAACAATTTGGGTAAAGATTAATTTTATTAACGTTGCCATATCTCGTTTACTACCGTTAGGATGACCATAATATATGTTACAGCATGGAGTGGTGTTATTACCAACTTCTGGAAATCAGTGAAAAATGGCTTATTGACATTGACTGAGTGACGATCAGCTGGGAGGATCCAGGCATAAACCAAACATAAACCTAGGTCTAGGTAATGTTTTATTGAGTTTATTACGTTAGATTACCGAGAAATCTTGTTTGGCATCGCCCGGTTCCTCCAAACTGATCGTCAGCCAGCTCAGGCGGCGCGCCTTTCACTGCCTCACCTTTATGGAACTGTCGCCGATAGGAATTTTCGCAGAAACACTACCGAGAACTTTCGCTGACATTAAACTTTTTGGCGACAGTTCCACTTATGATAAAATGAAAAGGCAAATAAAAACTATTTCATTATTGGACACCACATTTTATGTTTGTCCCCCCCAAAAAAATTAAAGTTTGACATTGGTAACGTAATCCTGACCTAACTCTGGGGCTACGCCCCCCCAGACTCCCTCGCTTGTTCACTAACCTAACTGAGACATTGGTAAACTAGCCGACATAAGCTAACCTAGCTTTTCAAGCTGTTGCTGGTATATAATCCCTGAGTGTAGAAACACTGTTAAAAGTGAATTAAATGTACCTATATACATTGGAGGTTATAATGACAAGAACTGCGCGGTCGCTACCGCCGTTACCACTTACGTTTTCTCTATTATTTTTTGCTCAGTATACTGTGCAGTATTAATTCATTCAGCGTAACCTTCAAAACTGTTATACATAATTTTTATTAAAGAAATGATGCAGTTGTCTAATAGCGCGCACACACACACCCTCCCCGTCCGAAGGACCACAACCCTTTAGGAGGTTAGGTTAAGGTTAATAAATTTATATAATCTGTCCGGGAGCTCGAGGGGGGCAGTCCCTCCATTTGGAGGAAGGTGCAGTCAGTTCGTACATCAGTTGTTTCGTATACCAGTAGAGTCGTACATCAAAAAAGGTTACTAAAGTCAGTACCAGATTATTATAAAATGCTGTATAAATTGAGACAAAAAGCTCTCCTAAGACTGCTATGCTTTTGAATTAGGAGGCAAACTTGACAACTAATTATGAAACGTCACCAGGTATGTACGGAAAAACTCAAAATCAGTGTACGGTACAAATCTACTGTTTCTTTACTGAAACAATTAACAACACCTGGGTACGAAACAACGTGTACGAAACTCCCTGTAACGTTTGGAGGTTAGGGTAATGATCCTCCCGATAGGTCTGGGCAGAGCGGACCATTTAGCGGCTGGTGGGTGGGCTGGCGAATGTGTGGCTGGGCACTTGTTTTCGTACAATTAGGTCACTTCTCTGGTTTCTGAGACGAAGGATTACTTCGTTAATACACAGCTAAAAAGTAACAAAGTCAAAGAGATGGGCTTACCTGCTAATAATTGGATGAAAATTACTGGACTCTGCTGTGCAAAAGAGCGTACGATGTAAACAAACCACTCAGTTTCGAGTCAGTTGAAGGTCGCGTAGCGCACAGACGCGGCATACAGACTCCTTCTGACATACCAACCTTACCGTGACGGGACTAC
>JACEEZ010021506.1:0-37500 GCA_016584305.1 Chionoecetes opilio | reverse complement strand
CTCCACACCACACACACACACACACTCCCTTTGGTATCAATGTCGTTCGATTATCGAACCCGTGCGTGATTCTTTTCCGGGCAGGAGAGACAGCTTGATTTAAAAAATAATAAGAACCCTTCGATTGTATTGTTTACAAGTAAACAATTGAACAAGTAAAAACACTAGCATCAACACACACACACACACACACACACACACACACACATGGAGGGTAGAGTGGTTTCGTTCGTCACCGCAGGGTAAACATACATGGATCGACCCAACTCAAATTAGGCCTTTTGTTGACCTGACCGAGGCCGGAACGAACACGCCTCGTAGCTTCCCTCATATCAGATTTTACGAAGGAACCCCCACGAGGGTCACTGCCTCTTTAATCTCATTCCCTTAATTAATGGTCATATACGTATATCTCGTTTGCAGAAATGTTCTTCAGTTACAGGTTAGGAGTTGCGAGGGAACTCTTGTTACAACATTTACACAATATATGGAGCATTACCTGGACCCAGTCAGATGGACATGTTGAGTTCATGATTTTGAAAGTTTAAGGTCAAATGAAAAATAGAAAGTTAGGAAAAAATCTGAAATGTCTCCCGTTTTATTCCAGTGTTAGAGCACTAACCTGTTCTTACAGTTTGTTAAATATTTTATAATTTCAACTTTAATGATATTTTTTTCAAGAATTGCATTATATTTGCAGAGTGAGAGCATGCGGCGTGAAGGCGTGGTGGAGGCGTGCGTGGTGGCAGTGGTTGTGGCTACTAGCACTGTTGTCACTGGAAGATCCTTTCGTTACCCGGAATTGTTTTTGACTCCAGTATCATATGCTGAGCATCAAAGTAGCACCAAGAGCCCAACAACAGTGTCAGATGAAAATAAGAAAGACTACAGGGATTCTGATACAAGGGGAGAGAAGGGGTCTGGACAGGATGCTATGAGTATATTTGGCAGAGCTATTGGGGAGGACCTTAACCTAACTTCTGCTCAAATCGGGGCGCTGAGAAAACTGCTGCTTTCAACCAAGGTGGCGCTGTCTAACGCCACGATGAACACTTCAGAAAGCAACAGGAATGTGGGCGAAGAACTTCAGTGGCAGTGTTTCTTAGAGTGGCTCAGGGATCACAACTTGAAAGCTAAGAAAGATACGAGGACCTGCAATAAAGATAAAAAGGAGCCGAAACCTCTAGTTAAAGGGAAAAACAATAAGAAGTGCATATCATTGCTGCTACTGGTTGTACCAGCACTGTGCAATGGAACGCATAGCTGCGTCAACTTGACGGAGACGTCCATGGAGGAGCTGCTACATCAGTATGTGCTCTTTGAAAGAAAACGAAAACGACAAGAACAGGCCGATGATGCCGTAATCTACATCGTCGTGGTGCTTGCATTTTACTCCTTTGGAATTGTTTTTATGATCGCCAGCTTCGTGCGGCAAGAGCAGCGGGAGCTGGAGGAGGCGAAGATGTACAAGCAATACGTGAAGCTGGCTCACGACCGCTGGCTAACGACGAGGGGGAATATGGCCAACAAGTTAGCCTTGCAGGCTCTTAACACCTTCAACGCCATTCCTCAGACAACCAACGTCAGCAAGGTCACTTTTGTCTGAGTTTAGTGGCAAGAAAGTACCGTCCTGCTGTCTCTCGCTAACATGAAGAAAGATGAACGATTACAATGGAAATTATATTATGATAAAAGTTTGTACTATGTAAGGTTCAGATTTGAAGATAAGGAAACCAACTTTGCAATGCATTACATAATAAAATACTAAATTATAGATAAAGGCAAAACTTTGAGGAAACACCTTAGCTAATACATAAATAGCCGTTCTGAACATAAAGAACAGGTATCAAGCATAGAGTAAGATAATGATACATGTTTATTTGGGACCAGCAGGGTTATCGTGCCCGGGCCTAACAACTTGGTGGCTACTAAAGTAGTTTATAATTAAATGCTTAGGAATTCGGAAAACAGAAGGGAGATTGGAGGGTAGGAAGGTTCGGGTCCACATTCAGTACCAAGCCCCAGGTATTGAGTGTTTTGAACCTGACTGTATTACACGTATTGTACACACATACATGTACACGTATTGATAGACTGCCCATTGGCTTCCCGGTGCCGTGAAAGGTACCCAATGTTGAACTTTTCTGATATTGGCGAATTATTCAATGAAAGAACTCATTTGTGCGAGTTGTGCAATTTTGTATATGAAGTACTTCATGTTTATTGTAATTTCATATGCTCCTCTCAAGTTTATTTGTTTATTTAGTTTTATTATGGACAAAACAAAATAAGATGTTCTTTTGTACAGATTTTTGTGTGTATTGTGTTATGCTTTGTCAATAAACTACTACTACTACTACTATAGTCTATTCACTTAAGCTGGATTCTTGGGAGCTGCTCGCTGCCTAGACGAGTTTGTAAGGACGTCGCTGATTGGCTGATAGACTCGGGCTGGGTGGCGTTGGTGGTGGTACTTGCCTCGCCGCAACCCAAAACCCTTGCCTTGCCTTAGAAAAATATTCATATTTCTTGGCTTTACTCATCTCTTACACAAGATAGGCCTATTTTGTTTTGCATCAGTGAATCAGGCAGTGATTGTTCAACAACAACACGCCATTCATAACTCAATAGGGTAAAAAATAAAGTCATGACTGACTATCACAAGAGTAGGTGGACTTTTAGGTTTTCAGTGCATTGAAATGTTGTAATCCTACCCGATATTACCAAACTACCAGATGATATTTATGAAAGCTGAGCCTATCATCGTGTTCATAATACATTGCTGCATATCAAGAGCATAAAAAAATTACACTAAGACTTCACTAATATTAAGATAATTGAAGGAAAGTAAAAGAGTGTATACATTTTTTTTCTTGCTTAGTTTGCTTCAACTCGCTGTAACTCCATAAATTTTGGTCGCATTCAATTTTCAAGAACTGTTTCAAAATCCTTATACTTTTCCGCTACCTGTGGTATGTAGCACGTACCAATAAGGAAAAGAGTAGATGGTCAAAATGGCTAAGAAAGTTAAACTGTTTCAAACTGGTGCCGTGACGGGTGGAGCCTCTGATAGCTCTCCTGAGAAAAAGTCTCTCCTGTATAGGAGCAATGCTCACCCGTCACTGTGCCAGTTTGCAGTAGTAGTTTAAATTTCTTAGCCATTTTGACCACCTACTCTTTTCCTTATTGGTACGTGCTACATACCACAGGAAGCGGAAAAGTATAAGGATTTTGAAACAGTTCTTGAAAATTGAATGCGACCAAAACTTATGGAGTTACAGCCAGTTGAAGCAAAATAAGCAAGAAAAAATGTTTATACACTCTTTTTCTTTCCTTCAATTATCTTAATATTAGTGTAGTCTTAGTGTAATTTTTTTATGCTCATGATATGCAGCAATGTATTATGAACCCGATGGTAGGCTCAGCTTTTATAAATATCATCTGGTAGCTTGGTAATATCGGGTAGGAGTACAACATTTCAATGCACTGAAAACCTAAAAGTCCGCCTACTCTTGTGATAGTCAGTCATGACTTTATTTTTTACCCTATTGAGTTATGAATGGCGTGTTGTTGTTGAACAATCACTGCCTGATTCACTGATGCAAACAAAATAGGCCTATCTTGTGTAAGAGGTGAGTAAAGCCAAGAAATATGAATATTTTTCTGAGGCAACGCAAGGGTTTTGGGTTGAGGCTAGGCAAGTACCACCACCATCGCCACCCAGCCCGAGTCTATCAGCCAATCAGCGACGTCCTTACAAACTCGGCTAGGCATCGAGCAGCTCCCAGCCCAGGAATCCAGGCTTAAGTGAATAGACTATAGGTACTTCATACATACCGAGCACTGTCGACCACTGTACAAGATTAAGATATTTTTTAACCTGAATTGAAGTAGCTGATTGTTTTTTCATTCATCCTTATGTGTTTATGTACATATATATTTTTCAATGTTATAAGTTTCGTTTATTATTTTTAGTGTAAACAAGACACAAAACATCACGCAGAGAGTTTCGGATGGATGCGAGGCTGCATCCGTTACGTGTCTGTCACAACTAAAAGATGCAATATTTCTTTCTTCTATGAACGTTTGTCATGCTATCATGGTTTGACCAGTACCCAACACGTGTTATATTCAGTAATGATTTTCTCTTAGATTTTCGACGGCATGTAGACTAAGTGAACATCATAGGAACATCAGTGGGCGACGAGTTATTTTCTTGAAACATTTGAAATATTTATTCACAGCTTGAAGAAACATCTCGACTGCAGCCTTTACTATGTCGACTTCAGCGTCACCAAGTGCGTTAATCACAGTACAACCACGTTCTCTCAGTTCATCACTTATCATGCATATCAGTCTCTGTTTATTAACATCTACTGACAGGACCTCCACCTTCTTACCACAGAATATTGTCTCAGCAATGAAGCTGTGTTGGGGTTTAAAGGAACAGTCACACAATGCAAGTGACGTGATTAAGGTTTGTGAGATGTTCGAGTCAGCCGAGAAAACAGCGGCAGCGCACGGTGCGGGCAGGCGTGTGGCGGCAGCGGAGGGGCTTCAGGAGGCCTCTCCCACCGAGGTAGCGGCGGGGGCCAGTCGGATCTCCCAACAGAGAGACGTATCAGCCATGGCCTCAAATGACAAACGCCCTGCGAAGGGCTGCCGTAACTGTGGCCGCAAGTGCGGAGGGGAGAAAAAGTGTCCAGCCCTCTTCGTCATCTGTCACAACTGCGGGAAGACTTCACTTCAAGCGCGTGTGCTGGTCCCAGACACACGAGTCGCCACCCAGCACCACCGGAGGCGTCACGGTGGGTGGCTCCGGGGGACTGTCAGCCAGCCTGTGGGTGGGTGTGTCGTACAGTGACTCACCGGGCGCGCTCGAGGTGATGGCGGTGGCTGACACGGGCGCACAGGTATGCGTCGCGGGGTGCCACTTCATGGATGCTCTTGGCCTGTTCCCGAAGAGGCTCCAGCACCCCACCGCCAACATCAGTCACCTCGCCGGGGGCCGTATCAACGTCCTAGCAGCAAGACGTGTGAGTTCACGCTGGGACACGTATCAGCCAAGGCAGCCCTGTACTTCGCCGAGGGTGTACGTCAGCTGTATTAAATTTTGTCACTGCAGGTGTGCAAGGACCTCAGCCTTGTGCCCTCAAACTTTCCCAGCATGTTGCCAACAGTGGGTGGTGTGACCGAGGAAGACGCACCAGAATCCCCAGCCCGCCCCACCGTGTCCCTGTACGAACTGACAGAGGATAACGTGGACCACCTGGAAAAGTGGTTTCTGGGGCACTTTGGGCGCACTGTGTTTGCTGTAGAACGCTCGCCGCTACCAGAGATGAGCACGCCTCCCCACCATATTCACCTGTAGCCCGACGCGCAACCCTACGCAGTTCATGCCTCCGCCACGATCCCTCACCACTTTTACGACGAAGTACGCAGGTAGCTTGATGAGGACGTGCGGAGGGGCATCATCGAGCCTGTTCCGGTGGGGGAGCCGACGGAGTGGTGCTCGCGCATGGTTGTGGTGCCCAAAAAGGACGGGCGGCCACGCAGGACTGTGGACTACCAGCGGCTCAACAAGGCGTGCCGCCGCGAGACCCACCACACCCGCCCGCCTTTCGACATGATTACCAGCGTGCCGAAACACACATTCAAGACTGTGACAGACGCGTACTTGGGGTACCACCAGCTGAAGGTGGGACGGCAGCTGAGGGATTCCGTGCCCGCTGTGAGAAGGCACTACAGCGTCAGCGACAGATGGGCGAGGATGCTGCGGGACAGAGAGCGGGCCATGATACTCACAGGAGATTTAGCGGCGGAGAGGTGGAACCAGACTGCCCACGATTTGCGTCCACTCGCCCTCAGTCAGTGGGTCCGGGTGCAGAACCAGGAAACGGGGCGATGGGACCGCTCAGGCGTCATCGTAGACACGTCTAGCCCGAGGCAGTACTTGGTGAGGCTGGATGGCAGCGGCAGAATCTCCCATCGCAACCGGCGCCACCTCCATCCCGCTCCCGCCATGCCCGACAACCCAGTGACCCTGCCGGTAGGAGGGCCCATCCCCGACAGGATGTCAGCGACATGTCCCAGCAGGGCAAGCCACAGCGCGCCAGGAAAGTCCCCTCATACCTACAGGATTATGTGCCCTAAGTGTCATATTGTTTTCCACTCCTAAGCAGTCCAATTATTCCTATTCATATGTAGGATTGCAACAGTGTTTATGTGTCATCCCAAAGGGGATTTGTTGCAATGGAAGGGTAGTGTTGGGTTTAAAGGAACATTTTCTGTGTTGCAGGGACCGCCCGGAGAAGCGTGGAGATTCCCGCCAGTGAGGCCTCAGTCTTGGCGCGGAGTCTCTGTCTTGTGGTCAACAATAAAGCTCTCAAGGATCTTTCGGCGTTTATTACCCTGGGCCACGCTCCAACAAGCTGATAACAGGATTAATATTGTGCCTCCTTCTCTGATGTGTGTTATCCTTAATGGTCGGCCCTCCATCATAGCCATGAAAGACAACAGTCAAACCTGAAACATAATGCCGGATGGTGAAATCAGCATATGATTGGGCTATTTTACCAAAGCTTTCTCCATGCTGCCATGGTATTCGGTGAAGGAGAGAACCGCCATCAAGGACATAGTGCTCTGTTTTTGGTTCTGACTGTAGGATTGGACCTCCTGCTCCCTCAGTTATTATGTGCAATAATTGTAGCTTATTAGCTATTCGTATAATGTTTGGGGCTTCAAAAAGGGCAGGAGGGAAAGGGCTGAGCTCGTAACACATAACGTCTTGCAGTGATAGTTCCTCAGTTTGAGAAACTACCATGAAACGTTGAAAAAGAAGGGTAGAATCAATGGTTCGATCAGGAGCAACCTTGATAGCAGATTTATGTCCAAGTGTTATGGCTTTATCCTTCCTAGTGAACGAGAACTTGAAGGCAGGCTCTCCGATCATTATCTGCATTATCTTGCATCCAACAGATTCGTATTTTATGCACAGTCATGCCTTCCTCAACCACAACACCGGTGACAATATTTTTCAATGAAGAGTCTGGCGAAAAAGGTGTATATATTGAACGCTTTGAGCTGATCTCCTCCACCTCAGCAGCATCTCTTTTCATCCTTGCCTCTGTCAAATTATTGTGCTGTTCAGATGTCATGTATGACAGGTTTGTGAACTCTTGCATTGCGAAGTTGTACTCTGCTGTAATTGGGCTTGACATGGTCCAGAGCGCCCTCTGATTTTCAGACATTCCACTTCAATGTGTCATACTACCGCCACAGGTCTTCAATTAACTCATCAGTGTCGTCTCGATGACTAGATCCCCACTGAGCCTTGCCCAAAACTTGCTGCTGCGATGGATGACATGAAAACCTTGTTCGAATTTATTGAATACTTATGGGTGATTGATATGAAAATTACCCATGTCTTGGACATATAAATAAGCTGACTTCAAGTAATTGTAAGGCTCAGCTGCAACAAATATCGGCAAACAGTCAGAAACAGTTTGAAGGTGCATCACCCACGAACCTGTTTGATCAGCATTTATCAGTGATCTAGCAACCTTTACCATGCCTTGGTAATTCAGCCACAGCTGACTTGTCTTGGACCGAGCACTCAGTTCCATCTTCGTTGCCCGCCGTTCTTCGTATATTTTACCAAGTGTCTCTTATGCTAACACAGTGTCTAATGTCATTTCACCACAAGTGCTGTATATGTTGCCTCAGACTCTTCAACCATTGCTGCGAATCCAGGATCTGCCACCTCTGACACTACCATGCGGTTAAGACATTTGCCCACCAGAAGATGGCCACGGAATGCCCTCTGCAGTGATTTCCCCGTCATCATATGGCCTAAGGCAGTGGTTCCCAAAGTTTTTGCACTCGCGACCCCTTTCCCAAAATCTTGAAACCCACATGACCCCCTGTTGCAGCAGTTTCATTTATATTTTTTTTTCTGTGAAAGAAAGGGAAATAAACAAAAACTATTTGAGAGCGAAAAATATAAATTAACACAATAATTCCTTCAATAATCTCAACATACACAGTTTTCAATAGCTAGCCAACCCAGCTAGTGGGATGATTGAAAATTACAGCATTGGTCCAGCTTTGGCATAATATCTATAATAATATAAGCGAAAGTGTGTGTGTGTGTCTGTCTGTCCGCGATGGGTGCCGCCCCCTGTGGCGAAATCCCATCATATGGCACAGTTTTGGAACCAGCTCGACCAGGGGAAGGTTTTAAGCCCAATTATGAGATGATCCGATCACTTTTTTTCTTCTTTTTTTTTAGCAGCCTATTAGCGAGAATTGTGAAAAAAAAATGTGGGTTGCGAGAATTGAGGAAACCTTGATGTAGGGTGATGGGTAATGGGTGAGTGAATGGGTGGGGGGTAATACAATCATGATTTCAGGAAAGCTAGAAGGGGCTATCTGGAGCGATAGCCCTCCGCAGGAGCTAGTCAAAAAGTCCGCCCGGAGGGCGGCTTTGCGGCTAGTAATAAATAAATAGCAAGCCACAGAGAGACTCGTTTCGTGCCTCCCACCATATATGAACACAAATTTATGATAATAATGCTCAAAACACGCGTTTTGCACTGAAACAAAATCAAGAAAAATATATAAGCGTAAAAAAATCAAATCGATGAGTTAAAAAAATATTCTCCTAAGCCATTTCTAGCAAGGCTTTGCGACCCCCCTGTCAAGTCTTTGCGACCCCCCAGGGGGTCGCGACCCACCGGTTGGGAAGCCCTGGCCTAAGGTAACTTCACCATAAACTTCCCTTAAAATATCCTTGATTTCTGCGCCCATCCATCAGTGTACTAATAGCTCCTAACAAATTCATAAATGTATGGAAAAATTTCAATTTCTATACGGTTCACTTTATATACGGTTTGTGTACAATTTGCGACACTTCGAATGCACTTTACAGCCAGCTGTCACTTTAATGGAATCACCTCTCCGAACACTAGCTTCATTGAACCCATCAGCACCCTTGTGTCGAATCGTTACCATGTCACCGCCATCTTCTGTTCGGCATATCGAACAGAGCTGATCACTGTTGGGTACATTCATATTTAACCTGGAAGAAAGACAAAAAGGAGAAATCAGTGATTGTACGAGTATTTTCTTTGCAAAAACGCTAAGACATGGCCAAATGCATAAAATATAATTATATTTGCTTAATTATTTGATTTGCCTCTGAAATCGTTGAAACCTGTAGCACTGCTATTCCATTACAATCAAATGAATGAGTTTTTTTTTTTTTTTTTTTTTGCTCCCGGTGCCACGTACTTCACTAATAACAATTTAACCCTTTTTGTTGAATTCTTTGACCCCAAAAACCTAGGGTTAGACACCAAAATCAGCTTTCTGGGTTGAATACCCATTGAGATACAGCCACCGTAAACTCCCAGTAGCCATGTCGGACGCCATCTTGAAAACAATATATTTCTGGAAGCAGGATTTCACTAGATTTTAGTATGTTATTAAGCATATTCAGATGAAGTTGAATCCGTTAAAAAACATTTGTATGAATATTTTGGGGATTAGGTGGTTATTTTTCATATATTTACCCGTCTATACATGAAGGTGGCAATTGCCAGTTTGGATATATCATCTAATTTTAACATTTTAGTTTGTCTAAAGAATGGGCTAGTATGTTATAAGACTAAGTAATTACTATTAGTTACTATCTTTACAATTTTTTTGAGTTGTAATTTCAAAGGAATTGGATAGGTGCAATATGTTGTCACCATATGGGGTTACAGTAGGTAAGTAGAGGGTAAATTTAAGCGTAATAAATACATTTACGTACATCTATTGGCATGAAGTCTTTAATTTGATATAGTAAAGCAATATGTTTCGAGATTTTTTAAGTTACATTATTTATGTGATAGTTAAAAGTTAATGAGTCATAGGTAACACCAAGGAACTTTATTTGGTTTGTTTTGGAAATTATTTTGTTATTTAATTTAAGTTGTGGAAGATTTAGTATTTTTTTGCACGTAAATAACAAAGTGAGTTTTACTGTTGTTGCTAGTAAGTATATTGCACATGCACCATTGATATCGTTTTTCTAGTTCATTGTTGGCATTGAGGACAAGCTTTTCTGGACATGGACCAGTTAAGTACATTGTCATGTCATCAGCAAATAAAATTGTTTTAGATTCAGTTAAAATATCTGTAATGTCATTGATATAAATAAAAAATGATATAGGACCTAGGACGCTGCATGAGGAACACCAAGAGTGACTGAAGTATTGGATGACTCTTCACCATAAAAGACAGTTTGTTGATGCCTATTTGTTAAATAATCTTTAAACCATGAGAGTAGTATAGGTCCACGGATACCGTAGTGATGCATTTTATTCAGAAGAATTTCATTTTAACTGTATCAAATGCTTTAGCAAAATCAATATAGGTAGATAGAACAGAAAGTGTATTATCAATAGCGGCAAAAACATCCATAGAGCTGATGTTCAAGGCTTGAAAAGTGTTACGCTTGCGTGTGAAACCAAACTGAGCATGGTTGAGAATATTTTTATTTTCTAAGTAATGCATTAAATGAGATTTCATTAGCGTTTAAATACTTTTGCAAATACTGAAAATTGAGATATTGGTATATAGTTTTTGGGATTATTAGGACCAGATTTGTGGGTAGGGGTAATTTTTGCAATCTTCAACATATCAGGAAAAGTTCCAGTTGCAACAGACTGAATAAAAAGAATAGCCAAAGGAAGAGAAAATAGATCAGAATTTTTTTGGATAACATAAATTGCTTCATCATGTACACCAAAGTTCTTATTACTTAGTGTCTTAATTACTGTGTTTATGTCATAGGTGGAGATAATAGGATATACCATAGAGTTTGGGTAATTGCCTTTAAGATAGTCTTTTAGGTTTCTATTGGATTGGGAAATTTTGCTGTCAAGTTCTGGTGCGATACTGGGGAAAATAGTTACTAAATGCTTCTGAGATATCTGATGGGTTATTTAATATGGAGTTATTATAGTGCAGGGTCTTAATGATATTTTTGTTGCAGGTATTACCTTTGATCTCATTGATTGTTGCCAGATCAATCTTCTTTGTAATATTTCTGAAATTACAGAAGATTTGACGATAATGATTAGATCTAGCAGATCGAATAACTTGTGTTAGACTATTTCTGTATTGTTTGTAAATGTTATGTGAAATTGTTCCTTATTTATATATCTTAAATACGTAGATTACTTTTTATGTTTGATTGAAATAGGTATTCCTTTTGAGAGCCATGGATTTTGTAGTCTCTTTGCAGTTACATATTTTGTTTTAATTGGAAAACATTTGTTATAGAGATCACAAATATTATTAAAGAAAACGATAAAGTTGTCATTTGTGCTTGGTAAACTAAGAATTTCTTCCCAATTTATCTGTTGTAGCTCACTGGTAAAAAGATTGTGATTATTGGTATCATAGATTCTGAAAGTAATCTTATGTTTGGCATTGAGAATTGATTGTTAGTTAATATCAATGAATATAGGAAGGTGATCTGACATGCTGTAATGGATGATGCCAGTAAAGAAAATGGTGTAAATATGTCCAGATATGATCTAACAGAGAGGTTTGGCCAAGGTCAGGACCATCAGGAAATCTTGTTGGTCGGGATACGTGAGGGAAGTAGTTAAAGTAATCGTCCAGACCATAGACCACTGTATACCTGGACTGCGCACGGAATATCGGCCTGTTGCACATGGGCCTGAACTTGCCCTGAAGTCGGATGGTCGCTCGGATTCATATATATATATATATATATATATATATATATATATATATATATATATATATATATATATATATATATATATATATATATATACGCATCATATAGACTGGTTTATCAGTATATATGATATACTGTAATCTTCGCAAATGTTTGTTCTATAATATTAGCAAATAAAAAACAGTAAAACACGCTAAAAAATGCCATTACGAGACTCTGAAGAAATATGCATGAACTTAATATTCACTTCAACTCTTCGCCATTTAAAACTTTGCGAGTCAACTTTTATCATGAAGGGTATCAATAGAAGCGCAATTGTATTAGCTTTCCATTGGTGTATTTCGTTTTCTGATAACGCTAATTTATGCATGGGGGTATTTCATTTAACTAAATAAATAGAATCATCAATCGGGTAATTTTCCCGATTGATGAGGTTATTTATTTAGTTAACGCTAATTTACACATGGTGCTAATTCAGTTATCAGAAAACGAAATATATAAGTAAATAAATAGCATCATCAATTGGGAAAATTACCCGATTGATGATTTTATTTATTTATTTAAAGCTAATTTATGCATGGTTCTAATTCATTTATCAGATAACAAAATATATCAATGGAAAGCTAATAAAATTGCGCTTCTCTTGATACCCTTCATGATAAAAGCTGACTCGCAAAGTTTTAAATGGCGAAGAGTTGAAGTGAATATTAAGTTCATGCATATTTCTTCATAGTCTCGTAATGGCATTTCTTTAGCGTGTTTTACTGTTTTATATTTGATAATATTATAGAACAAACATTTACAAGATTACAGTATATCGTATATACTGATAAACCAGTCTATATGATAGTCCATAGACCACTATATCTCTTTGTCGGGCGGGCGCAGGCCGCTATGCAGCTTGTAATTTCAAAACATTGTCGCGTGAACAGTCCAGGTATACAGTTTAAGGTCTCAGTGAGAATGTCTCACGGGTGGAATGGTACTACATATCCCACCTTATCCCATTACGCCACGCCTTGCCCCGTCCAGTCCGTGCAGCGGGTCGCCCACCTTATACTGCCGATCACGTAATATATATATATATATATATATATATATATATATATATATATATATATATATATATATATATATATATATATATATATATATATATATATATATATATATATATATACATCATCGATTGGACACCCGGGACTGCGGCAGAGTTCTCCTTCCTACACTGTTCCTTCATTGTCTTGCCAGGGCGCATTTACGTGAAGAACAAAAAGCGTAGGCTGTTTTAGGCGTATAGTCTGTAAACACACGACAGCTGCATTATTCATAACCGAAATTGTAGGATACGAGACAATCGGAAATGTCTGCAGGTATACATAGGTTAGGAAACAGGAGTGTGTTGAGTATGTTCCGGCCACAGCCAAGCCCTAGGCGCCGGAGATAATGGAACTGGCCTCGATAGCCATTGGATGCTATAAGAACTGGCTTGCCTTGAGTGATCCATGACTTGTTTAGGCCTATCCTGGGTATAGGAATAGCAGTGCAATAACTGTTCTTAAGCCCGGTTCCCACCTTCCTGCTTGTACGGCCGCCATACAACAACAATGACGTCACCATCATCACCGCTTGAGTGGTATTTGTGGTAACCGGGCACAGTTGGCAACTCCGCTCGAGCGGACACCGCCGAGCGGGAGAGATGACTTGAATTTAACTTTGTACGGCGGCCGTACAGCGGTACGGCGGTGCGGTAGACTTTGTTGTGACGTCATTGTGACGTCTTTGTTGTTGTACGGCGGCCGTACAAGCGGGAAGGTGGGAACCGGGCTTTAGAGACGCGACTGATCAACTCGTAGACAGTACGGACGACCCTACACGGTGTTCCTCACTCTCTTCACTCAGTTATTTTCTCTATAAGCACATTCATATGATATTATTATTTCGATATATACCTTGTGCAGTGTGCACATAATAGCATGTATATACGTATATGTGATTGTCTGTATTCATACCTATATGTATGGTAATGTGATTTCATGTGAATATCACCAAAGGCTGGGAAGAAGGAACAAATTTTGGGGAGACGATAGAGAGAAAGGAGGATGTGGAAGAGATAGAGGGGAAATGTCTTTTTCTCCCAACGGGCCCAAACAACTGGTAGGGGTGGAGGGGGAGAGGGTGGAAGGAAGGGAACTTGGGTGGGCGGGATAGATGGTGGGAGAAGGAATGTAAGGAGGTATAGATCAGTGTTGCTTTCGTCCACCTACACAGAATCACACTGTTATCACATTGCCTTCTGAAGATACCTGTAGACAATCCAGGATAATTATTGCTGTATTAGCCTGCCTATGCTACAGTGTTTAGCACCGAAGATAATGATGACGATGATGGTGCTGATGATAATGGTAATGATGATGGTGATAATAATGGTGACGATAGTGATAAAATTTTAGGAAAAATATCAGATGCAAATATGAAACATGTGGACCCTGAAGAAAAAGGTGAAGGAAGGAAGCGATGGAATCGCAGTCAATACCTTGTGTTGTCCGTTGTAATGTTATTGTGTATGTATTATTGTTCTCATTATTATCATTAGCATTGTCGTTATTTTTATCATGATTATAATTATTAAGTACTATTGCTTTTATCACTATTATCACTATTTATCTTTTATCTTAATTTTATTATTATTGTTATCATTGTGGAAATTATCCACCGACCGTCCTCTCAATTAGAGAGAACTGCAACTCCGAAATGCCAGGGGTCGCTGGCAGTTTTAACTCACAATTTGGTGAAAAGTTGGTCAACTTTAAAGAAAAATATGGGCTTATTCCACTGCACTTAAAACACAAAAGTATAATATTAAGAACGATTTTCTTCTATATGTATATTGTATAGAAGCCTGATTCTGTAAAACATTGTATATAACCAAATAACCAAGTAGGTTATAGTTGAGGAGGCGAGGTAAATGCTACTCTATGATATTATATAGTCAATAACGTATGTTTAGAAGTTATCTATACCTAGGCAGTCATATGTTTCTGTTATTATTGTGTATCAATCAGATAGAAAGCCTGGAAGTGCAATGAGTCGACGCGTGAAGTGGCAATGTTTTGATTCAATCGCCCCGCCACAATCTCCCCGCCACCACTCCCCGCCGCGGCGTGTCGCCTCCACAATTATAACCTACATTGTCGCAGCAACAAGCCGATTTCGGCATTCTTTATTCTTCGTTTTTCCAAGGCATTGCTTATTGTATTTTGACAAGCGTTTGCCAGACGCAGCAGTACTGTCTTAGAAAACAGTGTGAACATCGCCCAAATTTTACATGCTACAATATACATGTAAAAAATATATTAAGCTCTGTTACTCGCGGCGAGTAATTTGCATTAAATTGCTATCTTAGAACGTTCAATCGTAATGCATGTCATGCATACACTTACTAGAACAACAGAAGAACGTTCTTTTTTAGTATTCAGATGCGGTGCAGCAATATTCATTGCGAAATTGATTTATGAAAAATATTAGTCGCGGAGGGAAAACACAGTAGACCAACCTTTGAGTTAAAACTGCCAGCGACCACTGGCATTTCTCGAGTTTCAGTTCTCTCTAATTGGTGAAGTGGTGGTTTTGTCTCCCCCCCCCCCCCCTTGTAATGGGGGAAGTGTTGTTCGCTCACCGTATACGGGAGAGTTGGAATGTTATATATATATATATATATATATATATATATATATATATATTATATATATATATATATATATATATATATATATTATTATAATGGTATTGGGTAGAAAATAAGGTAATTCAAGTAAGATATAAGTATTGGGATATGATAAATGAACATTCCCAGTGGTATTAACCATTATCACCTTATATATCAAAAAATACTGGTTGAGTTCGGAGCATTCCGTTGTAATGTTTCGCTTTGGGATTGACACGTAGTAGATATTTCCGTGGCCCGCCGTGCCGCGGCTTAAGAGAGTCAGTAGGAAGGTTGCCAAAGCTGGTACGATTTGGTACTTTTGAATCCGCCAAGTACATTTGGTACGATTTTCAGGAAAATGCTGAATTTCTGGTATTATTCTATAAGGAGCTCATAAACCGTATAATTCCGTAAGGAGATAATTTCCTAACGAAGAGGCAACGTCGCAACATAATCGAGTATAGGATACACGTGTGTGATACGGAGTGAGGGACACGTTTAGGACATGTATGTGATATGTACGGAGGGAGGGATCGGTTTTCGTCACGTCTCAGTCAATCTGTTAACTTTGTTTCAGTCTCTCACGGAGGAATTATCGCTATTGAAGTGTTTCCCTAAGTGCACACTGTAGGTGATGTGAAATAGGGCGTGCTAATTCAAGTGTTCTTATAGTGTAGGCACATTTGTAAATTTGTGTATTTTTTTTGTTAAAAGCAAAAACTCGCTTGATTTTGAAAGAAGGTATTATAAACTTTTTTAAAAATTAGGGTGGCATTTTTTCTGAACATTCTAAGGGTATGAAATCCAAGATGGCGTCCAAAATGGCCGCCGAACACTAATAATGCGATATCTTCGCAAGTACATGTGATACAATTACAAATAAAGTGTCTAAATATATGTTTTCTGAGACAAGGAATCTTATTGAGTAGAGGAACCAACAGGAGTATACCTGGAGTGGCGGGTTGGAGGCGACAACAGCGTGAAGAACAGGAAGGCGTAATGGTGATCACCTCATGAGACTTTGCCCTTCGGGTGTCCAGGACCAAAGCCGTCTGTATGTAAAAGCCTGCGCCTGGGAGAGCGAGATGGACGTGACGTCAGTAGCAGAGTCTGCTATGCGAGTCAGTAGGAGCCGAGCTTTCTGCGTGTGAGGATGTACGGGCGGTACGGCTCTCATTGCACCCACCTTTCACCCACTGTTAACTCTTCGCCATTTAATATTTTGCTCAAAAACATTTTACATGGAGAATATGAATAGAAGCGGAATTTAATTCGCTTTCCATTGATATATTTCGTTTACTGATAAATGAATTGGCAGCATGCATAAATTAGCGTTAGCTAAATACATAACATCATGAAATCGGGTAATTTCCTATCTAATATATGTTTTTCAGTATAAAAGATATACTGTTATCTTTGGAAATGTTTGTTCTATAATATTATCAAATAAAAAACCGTAAAACACAATAAAGAAATGCCATTATGAGACTCAAGAAATATGCATGAACTTAAACTCTTCGCCATTTAATATTTTGCTCGAAAATATTTTACATGGAGAATATCAATAAAAGCTGAATTTAATTAGCTTTCCATTGATATATTTTGTTTTCTGATAAATGAATTAGAACCATACATACATTAGCGTTAACTAAATAAATAACATCATCAATCGGGAAAAATTACCCGATTTCATGATCCTTTTAGTTAGTTAACGCTAATTTATGTATGGTTCTAATTCATTTATCAGAAAACGAAATATAGCAATGGAAAGCTAATTAAATTCCGCTTCTATTGATATTCTCCATGTAAATGTTTTGAGCAAATATTAATGCGAGAGTTAAGTTCATGCATATTTCTTGAGAGTCTCATAATGGCATTTCTTTAGTCTGTTACGTTTTATGAAATATTATAACATTTCGAGATAACAATATATCTTTTATACTGATAAACATGTGCTTCATCACAAAGGGGTTGTGGAAAGAAAGGAACAAATTTGGGGAGACGATAGAGAGAAAGGAGGATGTGGAAGAGATAGAGGGGAAATGTCTTTTTCTCCAACGGGCCCAAACAACTGGTAGGGGTGGAGGGGGAGAGGGTGGAAGGAAGGGAACTTGGTGGGGGGGGGATAGATGGTGGGAGAAGGAATGTAAGGAGGTATAGCATCAGTGTTGCTTTCGTCCACCTACACAGAATCACACTGTTATCACATTGCCTTCTGAAGAAAACCTGTAGACAATCCAGGATAATTATTGCTGTATTAGCCTGCCTATGCTACAGTGTTTAGCACCGAAGATATGATGACGATGATGGTGCTGATGATAATGGTAATGATGATGGTGATAATAATGGTGACGATAGTGATAAAATTTTAGGAAAAATATCAGATGCAAATATGAAACATGTGGACCCTGAAGAAAAAGGTTGAAGGAAGGAAGCGATGGAATCGCAGTCAATACCTTGTGTTGTCCGTTGTAAGGGTTATTGTGTATGTATTATTTTTTCTCATTATTATCATTAGCATTGTCGTTATTTTTATCATGATTATAATTATTAAGTACTATTGCTTTTATCACTATTATCACTATTTATCTTTTATCTTAATTTTATTATTATTGTTATCATTGTGGAAATTATCCACCGACCGTCCTCTAAATTAGAGAGAACTGCAACTCCGAAATGCCAGGGGTCGCTGGCAGTTTTAACTCACAATTTGGTGAAAGTTGGTCAACTTGAAAGAAAAATAGGGGCTTTTTCCCACTGCACTTAAACACAAAAGTATAATATTAAGAACGATTTTCTTCTATATGTATATTGTATAGAAGCCTGATTCTGTAAAACATTGTATATAACCAAATAACCAAGTAGGTTATAGTTGAGGAGGCGAGGAAAATGCTACTCTATGATATTTATATAGTCAATAACGTATGTTTAGAAGTTATCTATACCTAGGCAGTCATATGTTTCTGTTATTATTGTGTATCAATCAGATAGAAAGCCTGGAAGTCCCAATGAGTCGACGCGTGAAGTGGCAATGTTTTGATTCAATCGCCCCGCCAAAATCTCCCCGCCACCACTCCCCGCCGCGGAGTGTCGCCTCCACAATTATAACCTACATTGTCGCAGCAAACAAGCCGATTTCGGCATTCTTTATTCTTCGTTTTTCCAAGCATTGCTTATTGTATTTTGACAAGCGTTGCCAGACGCAGCAGTACTGTCTTAGAAAACAGTGTGAACATCGCCCAAATTTTACATGCTACAATATACATGTAAAAAATATATTAAGCTCTGTTACTCGAGGCGAGTAATTTGCATTAAATTGCTATCTTAGAAACGTTCAATCGTAATGCATGTCATGCATACACTTACTAGAAAACAGAAGAACGTTCTTTTTTAGTATTCGATGCGTTGCAGCAATATTCATTGCGAAATTGATTTATGAAAAATATTTAGTCGCGGAGGAAAACACAGTAGACCAACCTTTGAGTTAAAAACTGCCAGCGACCACTGGCATTTCTCGAGTTTCAGTTCTCTCTAATTGGTGAAGTGGTGGTTTTGTCTCCCCCCCCCCCTTGTAATGGGGGAAGTGTTGTTCGCTCACCGTATACGGGAGAGTTGGAATGTATAATATAATATATATATATTATATTATATATATATATAATTATTATATATATATATATATATATATATATATATATAATATATATATATATATATATATATATATATAATATATAATATATATATATATATATTATTATAATGGTATTGGGTAGAAAATAAGGTAATTCAAGTAAGATATAAGTATTGGGATATGATAAATGAACATTCCCAGTGGTATTAACCATTATCACCTTATATATCAAAAAATACTGGTTGAGTTCGGAGCATTCCGTTGTAATGTTTCGCTTTGGGATTGACACGTAGTAGATATTTCCGTGGCCCGCCGTGCCGCGGCTTAAGAGAGTCAGTAGGAAGGTTGCCAAAGCTGGTACGATTTGGTACTTTTGAATCCGCCAAGTACATTTGGTACGATTTTCAGGAAAATGCTGAATTTCTGGTATTATTCTATAAGGAGCTCATAAACCGTATAATTCCGTAAGGAGATAATTTCCTAACGAAGAGGCAACGTCGCAACATAATCGAGTATAGGATACACGTGTGTGATACGGAGTGAGGGACACGTTTTAGGACATGTATGTGATATGTACGGAGGGAGGGATCGGTTTTCGTCACGTCTCAGTCAATCTGTTAACTTTGTTTCAGTCTCTCACGGAGGAATTATCGCTATTGAAGTGTTCCCTAAGTGCACACTGTAGGTGATGTGAAATAGGGCGGCTAATTCAAGTGTTCTTATAGTGTAGGCACATTTGTAAATTTGTGTATTTTTTTTGTTAAAAGCAAAAACTCGCTTGATTTTGAAAGAAGGTATTATAACTTTTTAAAAATTAGGGTGGCATTTTTTCTGAACATTCTAAGGGTATGAAATCCAAGATGGCGTCCAAAATGGCCGCCGAACACTAATAATGCGATATCTTCGCAAGTACATGTGATACAATTACAAATAAAGTGTCTAAATATATGTTTTCTGAGACAAAGGAATCTTATTGAGTAGAGGAACCAACAGGAGTATACCTGGAGTGGCGGGTTGGAGGCGACAACAGCGTGAAGAACAGGAAGGCGTAATGGTGATCACCTCATGAGACTTTGCCCTTCGGGTGTCCAGGACCAAAGCCGTCTGTATGTAAAAGCCTGCGCCTGGGAGAGCGAGATGGACGTGACGTCAGTAGCAGAGTCTGCTATGCGAGTCAGTAGGAGCCGAGCTTTCTGCGTGTGAGGATGTACGGGCGGTACGCTCTCTTGCACCCACCTTTCACCCACTGTTAACTCTTCGCCATTTAATATTTTGCTCAAAAACATTTTACATGGAGAATATGAATAGAAGCGGAATTTAATTCGCTTTCCATTGATATATTTCGTTTACTGATAAATGAATTGGCAGCATGCATAAATTAG
The DNA here is from genome assembly GCA_016584305.1 of Chionoecetes opilio. Lineage (NCBI taxonomy): Eukaryota > Metazoa > Arthropoda > Malacostraca > Decapoda > Majidae > Chionoecetes > Chionoecetes opilio. Next base: position 17,017 of record JACEEZ010021506.1, on the reverse strand, counting down.
CGTTAGCTAAATACATAACATCATGAAATCGGGTAATTTCCGATCTAATATATGTTTATCAGTATAAAAGATATACTGTTATCTTTGGAAATGTTTGTTCTATAATATTATCAAATAAAAAACCGTAAAACACACTAAAGAAATGCCATTATGAGACTCAAGAAATATGCATGAACTTAAACTCTTCGCCATTTAATATTTTGCTCGAAAATATTTTTACATGGAGAATATCAATAAAGCTGAATTTAATTAGCTTTCCATTGATATATTTTGTTTTCTGATAAATGAATTAGAACCATACATACATTAGCGTTAACTAAATAAATAACATCATCAATCGGGAAAAATTACCCGATTTTCATGATCCTTTAGTTAGTTAACGCTAATTTATGTATGGTTCTAATTCATTTATCAGAAAACGAAATATAGCAATGGAAAGCTAATTAAATTCCGCTTCTATTGATATTCTCCATGTAAAATGTTTTTGAGCAAAATATTAAATGGCGAAGAGTTAAAGTTCATGCATATTTCTTGAGAGTCTCATAATGGCATTTCTTTAGTCTGTTTTACGGTTTTTTATTTGATAATATTATAGAATAAACATTTCCGAAGATAACAATATATCTTTTATACTGATAAACATATAATTAGGTAGGAAATTACCCGATTTCATGATGTTATGTATTTAGTTAACGCTAATTTATGCATGCTGCTAATTCATTTATCAGAAAACAAAATATAGCAATGGAAAGCTAACTAAATTCCGCTTCTATTGATGTTTTCCATGTAAAATGTTTTCGAGAAAAATATTAAATGGTGAAGAGTTTAAGTTCATGCATATTTCTTGAGAGTCTCATAATGGCATTTCTTTAGTGTGTTTTACGGGTTTTTATTTGATAATATTATAGAACAAACATTTCCGAAGATAACAATATATCTTTTATACTGATAAACATATAATTAGGTAGGTAAACTTGTCATCTCGGTGGCCTCGTACAGACTCAGTCCGTGACGTCATAAATCTCAGGCGCAGGCCTTTATAGATTGAGACGGCCTTGCCAGGACGGTGGTGATGGTGGTGGACAAGGCCGTGAGGGAAAACACTGAAGCAACCACATTTTTATTTCATGTGACTATACTTGAAAAACACTTCAGCCTCCAAACTTTGACGCTATGTGACTATACATATACTTGAAAAACACTTCAGCCTCCAAACTTTGACGCTATGTGAATATACATATACTTGAAAAACACTTCAGCCTCCAAACTTTGACGCTATGTGACTATACTTATACTTGAAAAACACTTCAGCCTCCAAACTTTGACGCTATGTGACTATACATATACTTGAAAAACACTTCAGCCTCCAAACTTTGACGCTATGTGACTATACATATACTTGAAAAACACTTCAGCCTCCAAACTTTGACGCTATGTGACTATACTTATACTTGAAAAATACTTCAGCCTCCAAACTTTGACGCTATGTGACTATACTTATACTTGAAAAACACTTCAGCCTCCAAACTTTGACGCTATGTGACTATACTTATACTTGAAAAACACTTCAGCCTCCAAACTTTGACGCTATGTGACTATACTTATACATGAAAAATACTTCAGCCTCCAAACTTTGACGCTATGTGACTATAATTATACGTGAAAAACACTTCAGCCTCCAAACTTTGACGCTATGTGACTATACTTATACTTGAAAAACACTTCAGCCTCCAAACTTTGACGCTATGCGACTATACTTATACTTGAAAAACACTTCAACCTCCAAACTTTAACGCTATGTGACTATACTTATACTTGAAAAACACTTCAACCTCCAAACTTTAACGCTATGTGACTATACTTATACTTGAAAAACACTTCAACCTCCAAACTTTAACGCTATGTGACTATACTTATACTTGAAAAACACTTCAGCCTCCAAACTTTGACGCTATGTGACTATACTTATACATGAAAAATACTTCAGCCTCCAAACTTTGACGCTATGTGACTATAATTATACGTGAAAAACACTTCAGCCTCCAAACGTTGACGCTATGTGACTATACTTATACTTGAAAAATACTTCAGCCTCCAAACTTTGACGCTATGTGACTATACTTATACTTGAAAAACACTTCAGCCTCCAAACGTTGACGCTATGCGACTATACTTATACTTGAAAAACACTTCAGCCTCCAAACTCTAACGCTATGTGACTATACTTATTTGAAAAACACTTCAGCCTCCAAACTTTGACGCTGTGACTACACTTATTTAATAATTCATCATTGCGAAGTTCTAAATTAATAGTAGTTGCTGATGTAATGCCGTGATTCATGTATTGTGTAGTCTGGTTGGTGAGAGCTGTATCGTGCACTGTTCCGTTGGTGAGGTAGTACAGGCAGCATTAGTGGTGTTTTGTGGTGCCCCAGAGACAAGTGAAGTGTTTGAGTGAGGTGCGTGAAGTGTTGTCCGAGCAGCATCTTTGTTGTTGTGTTTCGCTATATAGGAACCCTGGTGGCAGTGTGGCCCTGACGCTAATGTCGCCCCCGGGAGCTGCTTCGACGGTGATAAAGGCCGCACGGTAGACTTTTGACAGTGATGAAGCCAACACGCGGCGCCGCACTGCACGCCCTCAGTGTTGACAAGCACCTGTTGTACTGGTGTTCCTTCTTAATGTGTGCAGTGTGAAATGGTTGACGTGTTTGGGCCTTGTATCGCTGTTTTTTTTACTATGTTGTAGTGTGATGATGTTACTTCCACCACCACTACTGCTGCTATACTACTACTATTTATACTACTACTACTACTGCTACTGACATTTTAATAGCTGCAACAAATATCTTTACTTTTTCTTCTTACTATTTTTCTTATTATTTGTTATTGTTATTGAATCTATTTTGTATCATTATTATTAAAGTATTTATTTTTATAATATTTTGTAGATAGATAGGTATGTAGTGATTAGTGGTGGGCAGGAGGCGGATCGACACAAGGCCATAATTATGTAAATTATCGATTGTTTTGAGATGACATGTAATAAACTGTTTACAATATACACTCAATAAAATATGGTTGAAGAAAGCAATGTAAGGACGTATTTTTATCCTCTTTTATTTTTCATTAAGCGCAGTGGATCTGTTCTGCAAACATAAATTTGTATTGCATTATTTTCTTCCCTTTGTTAGTATCATTGAATATAACATGTTTGTTTGCGTAGGCTGAAGAACCTTGCAAAATTAATTGATACTGCCAGTGTTCAAAAGAGCTCGTGTTGTGGCCGGAATCGTATAGTTTACCAATTGCACTAAAACTGTAATACAATATACACGCCATGATAAAGAGAGCAACCAATAAAAAAAATAATATTCCCGGCCTCGTTCTTCCCTGCGTGGCCGCCGTTCTCACCCAAACTATTACTCAACTCTAATTAACAGATAACATATTTGAGGGCCTCCGCATCGAAAAGGGGTCAAGCGACACCACGGCCGTTTTGCTGATTTCACCATATAGCACTATTTACGCCCTTCCTCTATCAGTTGGAAGTGGAGAAGACCCCCTTACCACACTGGCAATAGGGTTGAAAGTCGTATTCAGTACAACATTGCTGTATCCGAAAGGGCGTCAGGTGCCTTGGCTCAGGCATTTGTCCACATCGAAAGGGTATCATCTCCCGTTCAGTGAGTGAGGCTGGTTGTGGGAGGGCTAGTGGTGGTGGGGTTTAAGCGGGGTAGGGAGTTCAGCCAATCAGCGCGCGCTAGGCGCGTGACGTTCTGTGCTTGGTGCGTGACGTGGCGCGCTGTGAGTGGCCTGGAGCCGCTCGCAATCTTTGTATCCCTTTAGTTGTGTTTACAGAAATTGCTGTTGCTATTATTATTATTATTACTGTATTATTATTATGCTGTTTTGCTCACCGTCATTAATTTTCTACTATTAGTACCAATATTAATATTAGTATTAATGTTATAATATGTGACAGGAGAAGCATTCAGAGTTCAGCAAAAGTGAACATTATGCAACTGTAATAAACATAATATCGAGTATATTATTATATATTATTTTTCAACATTTCCAATATTTTTTATGAAATTCATAATCGTCATGTGACGAGTTACATTTTGATACCAAAATGAGCACTGTACGTCAATTAGAAACGAAGTTACAGTTGCCACCACTTTGTTGAACTTTGACCGCTCCTCCTGTAAAATTTAATTTTTGGCGCTTAACCCCCTTTCAATGCGGAGGCCCTCATTTAACCTAAAACATTTAATAAATGAAGTTATTGTTATTATAGTCACCTTTATATACAAGTTCCAAGCAGTACATGCTGAAAAAAAATTATTTAAACCACATTACGTTAATTTTAGTGTCAAATTTAGGCCGTTTTGCTATGGTGGCGGCCATCTTGGATTTCAGGCCGTTAGAATGCTCAGAAAAAATGCCACCCTAATTTTTTTTTATGTTTATAGTATCATCTAACAAAATCAAGTGAGTTTTTGCTTTTAACCAAAAAATACACGAATCTTTTTTTCATGACAAATGTGCCTACACTATTACTGCAGTAGTAGTTTTCATCAGAAATGCAAAATTTTACCTGATCTTGTTTTTTAGTTAGTGTTGCATAACTATTAACCATGGAACTATTAGAGTGGTGGAGATTAAAGAAAAAGACCTTGGATTAGAGGGGAAAAAGAGTCCCAGGAAGAGGAGGAAACGCAATTATAAATAAATCAAGTAGGTAATTGGAATTTCGTAAGTATTGGTACGTTTCGTGTTGATCTGGTATTTTTCAGTAGCCTGACTCGGTAGGGCGGGTCATACGTAGGTGCCATCATGAATCTGAATGAAATCCTCTCGTGAGGGGTGTCTAAATTATGTATTTTTATATAAGGAATTCAAATATGAGCTTATTTTTTGGATAGAACATCTCTTACCTACATCATTTTGTATTTTATTTTTTTTCAATTTTACCCTTTACAGCCCCTTTATATACTATTAGAAGACATAAAGCATATCATGTATATTGATAAAGTCAAATCAAATTTACATATTTGTTAACATGTCAATCGCATGTATATCACTGAATACAATTAAAAAGATTATTCTCCTGACTTCTTGAACTTTGCCAGGTTGCACAAGTCCTGTTTTGACTCATTTTTGGACATCAGCCTTCTGCTGGTTTCCTGAGCCCTGGTCCCTGCATCCCTGCTATTCATAGCAGAAACCTCAAGTCACCATTTTAATAACCCTCTCAATGCTTTGTGTGTGGCAAGGCCAGTTGAGCATTTCCATGGGTGTGTTGACTATGTTTTTCACCTCGGACGTGCTTAGAGAGCAGGTGAGAGGTGGCTCTGACACATCTTCTGACCAGCTGATCAGGTCAACTATGCTGAAAGCATCTTAATTAATGTCAGGTGTCCTCTGGTCCTAACAGAGGAGTCTCCTAGCTGAGTTTCTGGGTCCCCATCTCCCCTGATGGCCAGGATTATTTCCACCCCCCAAATCCTCTCCTTCTGATCCTCAGAGAACAGCATTGTCTGGAAGATGGCTTCACTGTGGGCATACCAAGCAGATCTTTTCACAGTTGACATCACAATGTCCAGCACCTCCTTCCTCTGTGACTTATGGCAGTCCAGTTGAAAGAGGATGTGCCTAGGCCCTTCAATCCAGGAGTGTTTGACTTTCACGTTGAACCAACATGGATATTACACTCCAATGATGAATTCCACAATGAAGTGCAGATTCTTCAGGTTCTTCCCTTTAAGTCCATGTTTTGACACCCAGAGCCTGAGAAGTCTATTAGCTGTTGTGAGCCAGCGGCTGTGGTTTACTGGTCCTATCTCCAACAGAGCCAGCCCTGCAGGAAGCACTCCATCCCTGACTGCACATTAGGGTGGTCCAAAAAACTAAATTTTAGAAATTTGTCTGGGCATGATGTTCTTGTTTCAATTAGTAATACACGTAATCGAGTGAAGTATCGCTCCAATCGGAGAATATTTAGAGGTCCCCCCGAAGAAGAAGTAAACAACAAAAAACTTCAAAAAAAGGAAAAGCTCATAAAGAATAAAGATGTCAGTGTCATCCCGAGTATTGGTATATCCATACTACCTACTTGTACATACAAGATTATACTTTGTTCAGGGTTCACTGAAGATAATGATGGTAATTTTGGATGTCAATTAATTTGGTAAGGTAACTAAAAGAAAGTTGTAACATATACAATTTTTTTATTTAGACAAAAATCTTCCTCTCAAGGTTAATATAAGCAAAACATTGTTGTTGTTTGATCAATAAGTACTGTTCCGTTTGAACACTTGTACAGTGAAAGCAACACGGGCAAGTAAATAATGTAAATAATGAAAATAAAGGTAATACACTGTCCTTTTACTCCATATATGCTGCTTTGGAGGTGGAAGGCTGCTCCCTCCTGTGCTTGGCCACCACTTTCAGGAGGTACTGTTGCTGGACCTCGTCCTTGGTGATGATCGAGTTGAAGGAGGTGGCCAAGGCGATACCTCTCTCCGCCGCGTCGTTGACCACCTTCATCTGCGAGACGTTCCTCTTCATGTCCAGGAAGGTGGCCTCAGTCTCCCATGTCTCGGGACTCTTCTCCAAGAGGGTTCCCACTTCTTCCACCCGTCCAGGAAGAAGGCTATCCAGGGTCCTCCTAGTCCTGGAGGTCACGAGGTCCTTCAGGTCAATGTCCGGGGAGAACCTCTTCCCGTCCAGTCGCTTGAAGCCTTTTCTCTCACGTCTGAACAGGTTCCTGACCATGGCCTCCTTCTCCTCATTGCTGATTCTCTCGTCCATGAAGGACAGAGCCACAAGGTCCTCCGAGACGTACCAAAGGTGACGACGGAAGGCTTTGAGCGCCACGTCCGCCACCCCTGGTTTGGGGATCCCTCGAGAGAGGTCTCGCATGAAAAGGAGGTCGTTGAGGGGAGCTCGTTGAGGGACCATGGCCTCATTCCACTTTGTGGCGTACAGGAGGGCCACGAAGAGGGAAATGTCCTCCATGGCCTGCAGCTCGTGAGCGGTCAGCTTTACTTGACCTCGGAAGAGGAAAACCTTCAGAGCGTAAATTCCCTTGGCCATCCACCTGGCTTGGTGGAAGGCACCTGGAGCCCGGAACCTGCAGTCTTTCCCGAGGTCTTCTCCCAAGAACAAGTACGAGAGCCAGAGGAGTTCTTCTTAGTCCTCCCTCGGGTGAGTGCCGCTCTCTAGAGCACTCTTCAGCTCGTAGAGGGCTCGCTCCCTGTGCTCTGAGAGCTCCCTGGTCAGAAGAGCATGGAGGCTATCCTTTTCCATGGCAGAGCTCCAAGAAGACTGGTCAATTAAGCTCCAACGATCCCTAAATCGAACGAAGAGAGGGATGTTCGGTCCTCGGGAGGGTCCGTAGGAGCTCTTGAACACGTCCCCCATGACGACCTCCAGCACGTGGTGTCGGCAGGCTACCCAGAGGAGCTCGCGTCCAAGGCCTTCCTGGATCTTCACGCAGGCTCCTTCATACAGCCCAGTGTTTGATGCCGTCGTGTCGAACACCAAGCTCTGAACTCTGGTCTGCAACTGAGCCTCCGAGATCGCCTTGAGGACAGCCTCTCCCTGAGCCGTGCCTGTGCTGCGGGGTATCTTGGGGACTCCCAGGAGATGTTCCCTCCCGCCAGCCGTGACCAGGATAGCGATTCGGTCGACCTGGTCCTTGCCCGACAGGTCAGGAAATAACTTCCCGTCCCAGTGGACAAGGACAGGAATCCCCTCCGGAATGTTTATCGTTTCCGACTTGGCGATGGCCTCCCGATTCCTGATTCTGTGGTGTCGGATGGTGCTGCGAGACAAGGAGAGACTCCTCAAGTCCTGTCCGGATGCCGTTGCAAAGGCTCCCATCGTCCCCATCGCCACCCGGTCCGAGACCTTGAACCGATCCAAGGTGGAGGTGATGTCCACAGAGAGCAAGGCCGTGGATTTTGCTCCCTCGACTTTACTCCGTTTCGGGTGACTGGGACCGGTGAAGTCTACATCGCTGTCGTCTGTTTCCCCGGCGGCGGAGGACGAAGACGAGGTCAGGCGGTCAGACAGTACGACGGAGGTCATGGTTTCCTTCTCCTTCTTCGAGCGCTCCTTCCTCATCTCTTCTGCCCGCTCCCTCTCCTTCTTCCTCTCTTGGGCCTCAACTGTGACGCAGTCTAAGCCCGTCATGGACGAGGTTGCTCGGTCCTCCCTCTGGCTGCGAAGAAAGGCTTTGTCCTCCTCCACGGTCATCCGATCGAGGGCATCACTGCTCGCCACGTCGAAGAGGTCCTCCAGGTCCCCCTTGAACATTTCCTCTTTCATCCGGGCGGTCTCGGATGCCCGTTTCCGATGTTTTGGGAGGGACTCGTACTTGGCCACCAGGCTGAGGAGCTTCTCCTTGGTAGTTCGGAGAGCGGAGGTCGGGATCCCGGCCCTCCCCCAGATCAAGAGGACTGCCTCTATCACCTCCTTGGCGGCCACGGGTTTAGTCTTCTTCTCGATTCCGTGATGGAAGTAAAACTTGCGGAGCACCTGCCCTTTAGAGGGCAGCCTGGCACGTGTTATCTCACATTCATGGTGCCCAATAAGCCACCATGCACGCTCCCTTGTAGAAGTCATCATGCACCTGGGGGAAGAAAAAAAGAGAAAACTTTAGGGGAGAGTTGCAAACATAGTCCGATCGGCACGAAATTTTGCATGGACATGTCTAACAGGAAGTGAAACAAGATCGACATCATGCTCGCTACATTACACAACATTTTTATTTTCACTATTTTTTTGGACCACCCTACTGCACATACAATTGTATAGTGCTGATCAGTTGAGAGATCTTGAATGACCTTGTCAGGCAGCTTGATCAGTGGAGGGCCAACGGAGATACGGGTGAAGTTTGGATTGATCTCAAAGTCTGTAGCAGAATCAAGGAGCTTTCCTATTGGCCCGCCATGGCCCGGATAATTTTTTGTCTGACAGACTAGGGCCATCAAGGCCAACAATCAAATGGCACAGGGGAGGTTCACCAGTGTGTAAGTTGCACACCAACCAGACCAGCCTTCTCCCCAGGTGCAGCTCCAGCTTCCGCATTACTCCAGCTTTCACACCAGTGTTGACACTTGTAGTCTCTAATGGCCAACAAGGTCTTATCAAAACCCCTCTCTTTCAGCCAAGCAAACATGACCATAGCAGTGCAACAAGGTGCTGCTTTGCTTACTTGCGTCTTTCATTATTCCTTACTTCTATGCGTATTATTATATATGGCAGTATATGCCAAACTGTATGCTAATTTTAATTAAGTTGAATGAGACCTATTTTTCTCTATATATTTAGATGTCTTATATATTTTATGAAGTAGTTAGAACAATACTGTATGAGAGAAAATGTGAGCAGCCACGGCATAACAATTGAAGAGGCGTATGATGAGGTAACTACAATAACAAATTGATCACCAATATAATAATAATCAACTGCAAATTGATGTAGGTTAGGGTTATCAGAAATGAACTCTTTCTTCATATTTGTGTTCTACACACCAAAATACGTTATTTGAACACCCTTCTCCATTAATTGAAAAAAAATATATAGTATGACCCGCCCTACCAGTGACTCGGTACCATTGGTAAAAGTAGATTGGCAAGCCTGGTCAGTACACTTCCAGATCCTCACAGATCAACATCTCTTGCTTATCTTCTCGATTAAATCAAGAAGAATTGTATATACCTTTTGTATATAATAAGTGTAAAACCATAGGACGTATCTTATCGACATAGCAATTACATCCGCCACAGTGTTGTTTGAACCCGCCTGACGCCCTCAAACCAAAACATCAGCTCCACCCCTCACCTCAGGCCCTGATCACGCCACGACCAGCCCGAATGCCATGGTCAGGCAGTATTTAATAACGTCATTCTACCCTATCAACCATCCTATCCACCGATAAGTATCTTAGTTAGTACTGGCTGGGGTATTTTGTCGGGATGAGATAGACAATGAATGGGTTTTCTGAAGGTAAGAACTGATATTTATTAAATATTTGTGACATAAAATTTCCACAATGGTGCCCCGATTGATGAATATTGATGTTCATGCGATTCAGATTGGTCATTGTGATACATAGGCATGAGCTCATTCCAACAGGTGGTTAAGAAAGCGGAGGTGATGTGTTTCGTTGCGTCATGAACGAGCCAACAGCCGTGTAGCTACCATACGCCAGTTAGTAGATAACATCAGAGGTTACGTAGCACTAGTTAGTTGTAATAATAAAATGGTGGTTGGCAATCGGCCTGATTACGCGTTTTGGCAGACCAAACTGACGGCACTTCTACCACTTAAGATATATTAATTATCAATTATGAATTATTTTAAGTTACGTAATTTTGCATTTAATATTTTATTTGACTTCATTATCAACTAAATCACGGCAGAATTAGCTAAGCATTCATTATCGGCTACATTAGAAATGCTCACACGAATATATAATAAGTGTGAGGACGCAGTTAAGGCTATTCCTATTAATTATATTAGTTTAAAGACTGGTCTTCCATTTTAAAGCAGCATTGGGAAAAATATGAAGAGGCCTACTTCGTATATGAAGTTGAATTTAGAGAAGCTTGGGATAAAGAATTAATTAACCAATGCTTGACCAAGTAAGAACAAGAGTGTGCAAGATATCTTGATAAGATACTTGAATATGAGTGATTACTGGAGTGCTCATATTCCAACAACAGCTAAAGCCTCTTTACCCCAAATTAAATTACCAGATTTGTTACTACCTCAGTTTACTGGGGAAAATTGCTTCTCCTTCTGGGATAAATGTAAATGTATTAATGATAGAGCTGGCTTAACAGATGTGCATAAATTAACTTATTTGTTGGGTCAGTTGAGAGGTCCTGAATATTTACTGGTAAAGGAATTAACAGCCTCCGGGCTTGAGACAAGGGAGATCTGGCTTAAGACCAAGGTACAGGTGTTTGGAGGTTTACTAGATGAAACAGTACAGTCTGTTCATGCTTGCGGCGAGGACATTGAGATCTTGGAAAGTTTTACATACCTTGGTAGCGCAGTCCGTAATGACGGCGGGTCACGTCAAGAAGTCTTAATTCGGATTGGCATAGCCCACGGTGTTGTGGACTCGCTCAGCAGGAGTATTTGGCGTTGTCGGTACCTGTGCAGGAGGACAAAGATCCGGATCTTCAAGTCGCTTGTGATCCCTGTCTTACTCTATGGTTGTGAGATATGGACACTAAATAGCGACTTGAAGAGACGAATCGATGGCTTTGAAAATCAGTGTTTTCGAAGAATCATGGGGTATGGCTGGGATGATTACGTGTCAAATCAGCGATTACACCGTGAGACTGAATCGAGGTCTATTACCTGCATAGTCTGTCAGCGCCAACTTCGGCTATATAGGCATGTGGCACGCTACCCTGAAACCGATCCTTCCCATCGGATTTGATCTGTAAGAGACAATTCGGCGTGGAGGAGGCAAAGGGGGCGCCCACAAGGCTCGTGGCTGGGGCAAGTTGATTATTTTTTCGAGAGCTGCTTGGTATGAGAAAGGAGCCTGCATGGGGACTCGCGCGTGGTGACCACCGGGAGTGGCGTCGTAGGGTGGGCGAGGCGACGCGCCCCCTGGCGTATGCCCCCAATGATGATTGATTGAATTAATTAACAGTTGAAAAAGCCAATTATAATGTGGCCCTCAAGATTCTCAAAGATAATTTTGAAGATAAAGACTTACTAATAAAGAATCTATTTTGCAGGTTTATGGATCTACCAAGTCCTCAGCATAATTTAAAGGGATTGGAAGATTTCAGAGTCACTTTGAACTGCACCCTAAGAACAATTGAAGCTCATAAACCCTTGATTAAGTCAGAATGGTTGCTCAGTACTATGATATGGAGAAAATTACCAACCAGGATGTGTGATTGTTTATGTCAGAGGTATAATAGTAACTACTTCACGGTAAAACAAATAGAAGAGGGATTATTACAGGAATGCAAACATTTGCAGGGTATTGAGCGGGAACTCCCCCATAGGGAGATCGAGAGTGTTACACCTAAGGGTAATCACCTATATCAGCCACCCTTAGAGTTCAAAGATCCCTCGTCAGTGGGTATTTATCCCGCGCCTGTTAAAGTTACGCAAATCACGTTACGTTACGCAAGTAGTTAAAATGGCAGTCAGTAATAAGAGTAGTTCAGCAACTGTTCCTACTGCAGAATTGAAGGTGAGCCACAATGGTATTTCAGTCATTGTAAAGACAATGTTTGACAGTGGTGCACAAAGATCCGTCATAAGTTGAGAGATATTTGAATTATTACAACTACCCATAATTCGCAAAGTGAACTTAGCCATTTCAGGTTTTCTTGCCAATACAGAGGCTCAAAACTTTGATATAGTTCAACCCCTAGTCCAATTAGGAAAATATGAATGTAGGGTAGCTGTTGTAGTAAATAATATTGGTATTAGTTTAACTCTTAAAGGACTAAAAGACACAGCTGAAATGCTAAGAGAGAATGGTGTTAGATTAGTTAGTACTGTAATACCTTCGAGGACGTTGATGATCCATTCCAACTAAGAATAGGCGCTGATTATTTTGGGCGTTACCTAAGGAAAGTCATCAAAAGATATAACGCATAACCCCTATTAATAACCATAATTTGAACCACTTTCTTGCCCACACAAATTAGTGAGTTATTAGAGGCAAATGATATTCCAGTTCATAATAAATGTATTGCCACTAAGGAATATCCAACCAATAATGTTTTGCGAGGAATTACTACCCTCAAATTTAACACAGGATTCATGGTTTAAAGGCCCTATCTGGCTGAAAGAATGTAATAATATACCTAAACAGGTATCCACTCAGCCAGACATATCTGAAGATATAATAAGGGAACCTTGATTGATACCAGATCCTGTGAAAGACATTGAATCCTCGCTCCATTACCACCCTTAATTCCCTGCGACTCCAACCCGATGTCCTATATATGATCAAGCCACAGCTACCTCATCCCATCATACGCACAAAGTGACCTCTGAGAAAGAGAGTCATATACAACTTTCAATGGTTGTAAAATTACCCAACAAACCTCATACAGCACTTAAGCAGCAGCCAATGACCCTGGAACAGGTATCACTGTCGTGTGTATAAACACCCTACCATACTTAGCATATACTTTCGGGTTATCTGCCATTATAGACAAGTAACACGTGCATGGCGTCATATCTCATGTACAACGCAAGTGGACGAGAGAGAGAGAAAAAAAACAAGAGGGGATAGGTAAATGGGAGCGTGAGTGGGAAGGCAGGGGTACGGGGGTGGAAGAATGCAAGGAGGGAGGGAGGGGAAGCCGGGAGTGGAGGATGAGGGCGTGGCTTGATACACGTCACAAGTAAGTCACCTCAAACCTTCCCCTGTCCGAATGTCTACTCGGCTCTTGTCAGCTTCGCCGTCAAAGGCAGGAGTAAACTCCTTCATTAAACACACTTGGCAATGCACTCTACTGCCATAACTTAGGGGACGGTGTCAGACAAGCTGTGCCAAACTTTCATATTGATCCAACTGTTTGTTCAGAAGATATTTGCGTAAAACGATGCCTCATATGGTTTGAAATGAATAGTAGTCGCCTATCTAGGTACCCCTGAGCTTCCCGCTGAACAATTGAAGCTACTAAAAACATTTGAGGTCAATGGTGATGAATATACAGGGGATATAATAATTCATGGAGATAACTCTCCACCCATTAGTGTATAACTGTATATGTCTGCATATTCACATGTACCTCTACCAGGGCTATTAATTAAAAAATTGCCAAAGACCAAAATGCCGAAATAGTCCTGGACCTGTAATAGAGACCCGTTTGCAACTCAATGTACAGAGTTTTTCTCACTTAGAATGACCTAATGGGACCCTAGTCTTGCAAAATCACAGAGGTGTTCGTGCGCTAGGTGGTAGGTTACCGAGCTATGGCGGCCATCTTGGATTTCATCCCTCGGCCATAGGGTGAACCATAACTTATATACTAGTTGGGCTAAAATCATGTGTAATGCCAATTTTCTTAGGTTTTCCAGCACAAGGAATTAATTTCTGTACTTATTCTTTACATCTGACATAATTTTGATCCTCAAATCTCGGATGGCTTTCCCATACAAGGGGCAAATGCCGACTAGTATTTGCTTTAAAAACTTTCGATACATCTTGTGAAAGTTTTTCCTGAATGTAATTTTTTATAGATATTTTATTTATTTCAATGCAGGTTCACAGCACAATGTCAACTATTGAGAAAATACAAAAATGAATGTCAGAACAAGTGTAAACAAAATGTCTGAAAATATAAATAATTTGAAGGAACACACATATGCATACATAATCAGTTGCAAGGAATGTAGGATAGCTGGTTAGGAAATAATCAGTAAAAATAAAAACAGTATTGACAGAGTTTCAGTTTTTACAAATGCTGTTGCCATTTTTCCCATGACAAAATAGCACCTATTTCACTTTTACAGCATGACATCTGCATCGAAGAGTGTCACACTTGCCCAGACAATTACAAATGCAAGTAAGAGAGTGTGGTAAGGAATTCAGGCCCTTGGATGGCAATAGGATTCCAGATTTGTCCTTTCATCCATGAGTCAGTGCTTCCAGTGGTCTCTGCGGTTCATGAGCTTTTGCAAGAAGATGGCATTCTTATTTGATAAGATACGCAGCTCTGGTGATATAGTTTATGATGACTCCGCTTGTAGGTGGGAGCTGTTCAATAGGGCATGCGGACGTGGGGTATGCTTCCAGTTTCAGTTAATCAATGGTGGTGGCTGTTGCTGTAGACCGGACACCGGTTATTTTCAGCAGGGGTAACATATTTCTCAAATATGACATATGTCTCACTAAAGTTGGTCAGATACTGAAATGGATCACAGGTTATTGCTGCATGCGTGGTGCCAGCTTTGCTCATGCAGTCATTACCTGTGAGGATATGAGCTTTGATCACCACCTTGGCAAGTGGCACACCCAGTTTGGAAACGGCTTGATGTAGGGGCAACATGCGACGTTTCTCACCAGTTCCATATTGGTGCCAGATTTCCCTCAAGCCCAGTGTTTGGAAATATGGTGTGTAGTGGAGAAAGAGGGTAGATGTGTCAGTGTCATTTGACACCACCACAATTCGTTCATATTTCTTAATACGAACAGCCCTATCGATATGCACCACAATTCTGGCATCTGTCTCTTCTATCTAGCTCTAGTAGTCTCTAGTAGTTCTGGGATTTCGCTAGTGCCTGTGATGGCTGAAAGCACTTCGCCATCACCCACCAGAGAATTTGCAATAGTGGAAGGCTGACCTTTAGTCACATTTTTGCATACCAACTCTCGGGTCAGCAGCTGGAGATTATGCTTGTTCTTTTCAGAGGCCCAGAACTTTTTGGTTTGCAGAGGAGTGGGAGTGCTGCTGTTCATGCCAATGATGTCAATGCCTAAAGTATACTTATAGTGTCGCAAGCGTTCTCCTTCCTCTAGTTACATTTCAATATAATTATCAAAAATAAGATGGATGAGTTCTGCCTGGTGACATATTCATGTTAATGACTATATTAAAGCACTGACTACCTCACCGAAAATTCCCAAGCCTGTTACTGACATTGCCCGTATCTTTGAAATGAAGTCAATGATGACATGAGTAGAAAATGTTTTGTGTGGGCTCCACTAGGTCAAATTACGGTCGAACAGAATCTCATGTACTAGCTTAGACTTGTCCACGTGAGTTGGAAGGGCCCAATCAAATAACGGAGATGATTTGAGCAAGTAATGAGCAAGAATCTCAGTAAGTGGCATCCCTCGTTCTTTTGCAATTTCCATATTCCTCTGAGATGCAGGAATTTCTTTAGAAGACACCTTATGCACCATTGTAATCTCCTCTGCCTTGCTTACAATCTGAGGTTGATCAGAAAAGCTTGGCAGTCTTTGTTTTGATATTTTAGCAGTGTTAATTTTTACTTTGTCTACCAACCTTTCTTTTATGTAGGCTTTGTATAATGTCTCGCCATTTTCTATGCAATTGAGCAAACGCTTGGAGATGAGGTGGTTGACCGCTTGCTTTGGTAAGCATGTTGTGTAGCGGCACATGAATTGTTACATTGATGTCATATGGATTGTGTCGGTCTTGAACATAATCAAGAAGTTTTGCCACGTTATCATTAATTGTGATGCGCATAATTTACTAAGGGAGTGCTTAAGATGGCATTCCGTGTGATGCATGCTTGTGTAGGATGTGAGGATATTGAAAAGATTTGCAATGAAACCAATTTCATGGAAAAGGAGTTCAAACTCTGCCACTGCAGCAACATTTTGTGTAGCATCCAACATATAGTGACCACCAGGACCCTTCGAGACACGTTGAATAGTTTGTTCCACTTGCATGTCGCCGCCAACACCACAAAAATAACCTGGGCGATCTTGCACAACCCATTGCCCCTCGGCAAATCGGTGATATAGCTCAGGGTGTAGGTAACTACCACGTGTAGGTAAAAATAACTAACAGGAACTACCACATGTCGGTCTCACGACCTCTTGTAGATTCCTTATTTTCTTATGTTCTCATGTTCTTAACTCCAGTGTCTTAATCTGTTCAAGATACAAGGTCCCATAGTAATTTATACAGTCAAATTCTGCAAAAATTGGCATGGAATCGTCAGCTGTAGCTGCATGTAGATTCCAATTCCCTTCCCTGTCAGAAACTACTGCATTTTTAACAACAGCAACCATCCGCAGCCAGACTCCAAGAAACTGGCATACTTCAGACTTTTCCTCACATTCTTTTTCATATTCAAGAAAATATTTATGTAGAGTGTCTACCTGCTCAGTCAATGATACGAACTGCTCTGGACACCGTTTATTGGCAGCCAATGTCTTTGCCAGATCTTTCACTTGTTCCAGCACTGGGTAATCAGCTTCTTCCTTGTGTTGCCAGAAGCTTCGCCATTGCAATGACCTGATCACAACGTGAATTGA
>JACEEZ010021505.1:245133-254348 GCA_016584305.1 Chionoecetes opilio | reverse complement strand
GCCCGGGGGAAAGGTCCGGGTTAGATTCCCGAGCGGTGCAACCTTTATTGGTGAGATCCCCTACTCTAACAAAGTGTTTTGTACGTTTAATTACCAAAGAGTGAATAGGTGAAGAAAGACTCCGAAAAACTATAGCGGAGGGACCTACAGCTTATCGTGGGATCCGAACCACTGATAGTTAGAGGAAGGCGAGCGGAACGGAGTGGATTGTAGGAGTATAAAGTTTGCAGCAGCGTAATAAGGGGAAGAGTACCTCTGTAATAGCAAAGGAAGTTGCGAGGTCATGACCTCTTATATATTGGTGACCTATCTGGAGGCGTGCGGCAACGCGGTTGTCCTGGCAACCCCTAGTCACTTCCCATGCTTCCTCATACCAAGGGGCGGAGCTACGCCACCACCCGGGCCAGCTACCCTGACCGCCACAACACACGGAAAAAATGATATTTCATCACAATATATATATATATATATAATATATATATATATATATATATATATATATATATATATATATATATATATAGGCGTATTTTGTGGAGACAGTTCATAAGCAGAATTATACTTTTTTAAGCTCCGCCCACTTTTTTTCTACTCTTTTGAGTGCACTGCTAACCGACATGATACATTGTCGGCAGTAAAAATTTACTTTTCTTCGGCAAAGAAATACTCTTTTGGGTGTGGGTGGTGCCTTCAAGATCCTGGCGAATCAGAGCGCGCGTATGATAAATTCTTATCAGACCTGTCCCCGTAAATGTTTCTGTTTTCCATTAATTCTCATCCTATTCAACATTCATAACATGAACACCACATGCAAAGGATACTGTATTTAATTAGGAGTAGGTGCAACACGTTGATCGGATATATACATCAACTCAAATAATTAAGAACTCACAAATATTAAAATTCTCCAGCGACATCTGGGAACAATTCTTCCAATCCGTCGAATCAGTCAATGCGTCCGAATCTTGTTAATGTTTGTGGCACGCACGATAAAACTTTTGTATTTTGGCCATAATACACTAAAACAATAAACAATCTCTTTAGTAATAGTTATAACTAGGTAGACGTGCAGCTTTCTCTGTATACCAATCCATGTTAAATCCTTGTCAAAAACAGAAGTCTTAAGTGGAAAGCTGCATACCCAGGAATGGCCTTACATTAAGAAGGACTCCAGCTCATATACTTTGATAAATGTATTATTGCCGACCCTGACCACACTCCATACACGAGGCCATTTAACTCTGGGCAGCAAAGCTTGACCTCCCTGATGAGCTTGAGCTTCAGTGTTCACGCTGTCCTGTCCTAGAAGTAGAGCTTGGCCACCTTAATGGCACCCATGAGGCAGCAAATGGCGTCCAGACTTTCCGTGCTGCACTCTTGCGTCGCTCGAAGGGGATGCTTGCCACCTTGGACACGAAGAATGCCCGTTCCTCCCTTGGTGGGCGTTTTTTTTTTTTTTTTTTTTTCCGCACGCTTCTCGGCCATCACAGAGGCATAGACAGTATATTGATGCATATATGAAGTCTGTGTGTTCAGCCATCTCGGAGGAGTTCAACCGGACAGACTACGCACACACACACACATAGCTCTTCAATCGGGCTTTCCCCTATGCGGTTTCTGATCATACCTCAGGAATGGCCCTCCGGGGCATTCCTGAATTACTTAAAAAATGCAATGTAACTGGTACATTTGTCCTATCTTATACAGGAATGTCACCCAAAAAATGTACATAATGGATACGAACACCTCCCAGAGAGGCTCCTAGGCATCAGAGAGGCTCAGAAGGGCTGGGTGTTGTCCACACCGCAGCCTGGCCAGGTGGACTCTGTCCTCACGGGGAAGGGAGGACTCGCAAGGCAGCGTACAGGGTCTGAGCTACTCCTGGGGTCCTGTCTCCACATCTATATCTATCCACTTCTTCAGATTGCTACACACTTCTTGTTGCCATCACCTCTTCTTCTAACCCATTCTAGTTATCTCTACTTCTATGGGGAAAGCTGTACTTCTTTGTGTTTTGTGTATGTGTGTGTGTATATCAGCGTGCACCCTCTATGTTTCAGGCCATCTGCACGGAGGCGGGTCTGATGGCGCTGAGGGAACGATGGATGAAGGTCACCAGCGAGGACTTCAAGAAATCCAAGGAGAACGTGTTGTACAGGAAGAAGGAGGGAACACCCGAGGGACTGTACCTGTAGAAGGATACCTGTAGAAGGGCCGACCATCACCTTATATGCTCTCCTGGTATACTTTTTTTTTTCTATCTGTAATTTTAGATTCATAGCCAAGTTGTGTTAAACCGGAAGGAATGGGGAGTTGGAATAAATGTATTAATGTAAATACAATACTTTTTTTATGCACAATATTAAGGTATAAGAAACAGTACGTACTTCGTATATGAGGAAATTGTTCTAATATATATACTTCTTAGTTTAGTTAGTTTAGTTTTTAGCTAGTTTTAGTTAGCTTCTTGTTTATTTCTATTTAGGTTAGTTTTATTCAGGGGAAATGCACATAGTCATGCTTTTGATTTGTTGATATATATGCGAGTAGTAGTTCGATTATTATATTTTATATGCTATATTTTTTATTTTTTTTATAATGATGAAGATGGCTGAAATTATAGTCACTTGGACATCGGTTATTCTGAATACATAAAGTCTGATTAGGTTGATGATACAAGATACTATTGTGTTATGTATCTTCAATGTAAGCTTATTGAACTTTTGATTTTGCGAATGGGTGTTTTTATTTAGTTACTGAAACAAAGGAAAAAGAAAGATCCAGTTAAAACAAAAATTTGCTCACAGTGACCACAAACTTTTGTACTGCATTTTTTTTATCCAATTGGCATTCTACCAAACAGCTGGGAAATGAGTTTGATACTATTTGTGTGAAGAGGAAACAAAAGCTGATGTAGGGAGAAGTAATTAAGGTGATGGTATTTGATAAAAGAATGAAAGGATAGTAAGAGAGTAATGAGTTTGCATGCAGATCAATGTAGAATGAGAGTTGAGAACCAGAAATAAAGTAAAATAATAATTGTTTGATAGTGGAAGAGGTGAATGGAAGAGAAGGATCATGGCTTAATTAAACCTATGTAAGTATGGGAGTATGGAAGGGAAGATAAGATGCCAAGAGAGAGAGAGAGAGAGAGAGAGAGAGAGAGAGAGAGAGAGAGAGACAGACAACCCCTAAGGAAAGAAAGTAATAGGAATTGAACAAGCTGGACGTGTAATAAATGGCAGCAGTGGAAATGAGTTACTTGAGGGGTGAATGTGGGTGTGGAGAGAATGAAGGGTGAGAGTAATGTGAATGTATATGTACCTAAGATATGGTATGACTACTTAGGGAGAGGTGGATATGGTGAGTGAGATGATAAAAAGGATATTAAGAGAAGAATAAATGCTAGTAGTGTGAGAAGACGAACCCTTGTGTTAAATGGGAGGATATAGCAAGAGAGAGAGAGAGAAGGGGGTAAGGTGTGAATGAGGACAGGACAATGTGAGAATGACGTGCATGGACAGATGCAAATGGCATGGTAATTAAAATTAAATTGACTCTTTTAATGGAGACTTCTATCATGGTCACCCCTATTGAAGGATTTCCAAGGAACAGGCGACTAATAAAGCCAGTTCACATAAAACAGTGATACCAATATAACATCAGAAACATATATAATAATCTTATAACTCTCCATATATAGATAGCAAGTAGATCGATCTCGAGATTTGAGGCAGGAGCAGAAAAGAGAAAAGAAGAGAAGAGAAAAAAAGGGAAGAGAAAGAGGGAAAGAAATGGAAAAAGAAAGGAAAGGGAAAGGAAAGGAAGAAAAGAGAAGAGAGGAAAAGTGATAAATGTAAATGATATATTGTTGCTGTCCTCCATGATGCTCCGTCTTCGAATTACAGTTGGTAAGGTTGTGAGAGCGAGGTCTGTCTGGCTCTCCCAGTGAATGTACGATACATTTTCCTTCGGCTCGGTCTGTAGAAGCGTCTGGCAGCGCTACAATCGTATTTTGTGATGGCAAGCAGGGGCGGAGCTTAAAAAAGTATAATTATACTTCCGAATGGACGCACAAAATACGCCTTATATATAAATACTAGCTGCAAAGCCGCCCTCCGGGCGGACTTTTTGGCTAGCTCCTGCGAAGGGCTATTAGTGGGCGTGGGTCTATGGTGTCTGACCATCTGGGACTCATCATCATCTGGGACTACGGAGGGCTATTAGTGGACTGGTGGTGGGCCCTTCGGCCCACCACCAGACTCTCACCAGACTCTCCAGATAGCCCCTTCTAACTTTCCTGAAATCATGGATGTAGAAATGTATGTATTAACGCCAACCCATTCACACCACCCCCAACCCATTCACTCACCCATTACCCATCACCCCCCACCCATTCACTCACCCATTACCCATCACCCCCCACCCATTCACTCACCCATTACCCATCACCCCCCACCCATTCACTCACCCATTACCCATCACCCCCCACCCATTCACTCACCCATTACCCATCACCACACACCCATTCACTCACCCATTACCCATCACCCCCTACCTATTCCCTCACCCATCACCCATCACCCCCCCCCCCATTCACTCACCCATCACCCCACACCCATTACCCATCACCCCACCCATTCACTCACCCATTACCCATCACCCTACATCAAGGTTTCCTCAATTCTCGCAACCCACTTTTTTTTCTTCACAGTTCTCGCTAATAGGCTGCTAAAATAATAATAAAAAAAAAAAGTGATCGGATCATCCTATAAGTGGGCTTAAAACCTTCCCCTGGTCAACCTGATTCCAAAACTGTGACATATGATGGATTTCCGCCACAGGGGGCGGCACCTATCGCGGACAGACAGACAGACAGACAGACACACACACACACACTTTCGCTTATATTATTATACTAGCCCAAAGCCCCCCTCCGGGCCTTTTTGGCTACTCCTGCGGGGGGCTATTGGGTTTTGGGTTTTCGGCCCCCCAAAACCGCTCTCCAATAGCCCCGTCTACTTTCCTGAAATCAGGGATGTAAAAATTTAAATGTTTAATGCCAGCCCTTCACATACTCCCAACCCTTCACTCACCCATTACCCATCACCCCCCACCCATTCACTCACCCTTAAGCCCTTGAGCCAGCCCAAAAGAAATGCCCCCGGCGGGGGGAGTAATTCTCATTATGATTTTCCATTAGACCAATTCTCAAGTGCCCCAGAAAATTTAAAGGGACACTGAGAACGGTAGCTTGTGCCCGGGATGGACGCCACTTTGAAACCACCCACTCGAAAATGCCCATTTGGTGGGGTACATTGTTGCCGTGTACGGGACTTCTATAAAAAGCTTCGTGTGCGGTTGACGACTAAATATTCGTCCAATGTGTACCGTCTAAAAAAAATTAAATTAAAGCATTTTTTTATAGTTTAAATTATTAAAAAAATAAATTATCGAAAAGAAATCAATTTTTTCAATATTTTATTTTAAACTTGTAATTTTTTTTTTTAGGAAAAAACACTGGTATGATTTTCCAAATTATCTTTTTTTGCAAAAAAAAACCTTTTTATCTGTCTATAAAAAAAACTCAACAATAAAACAAATCATCCACCCCCGATTTTACAACAAATATTGAAAAGAGGCAATAAAATGACTTAGGCCGCCGCTGGCTTTTCTATTCTGACGATAACGCATTTAGGAATTCGTACGGAGAGGTTTTTAACACCAAAAACGATTCTAATAAAGCAGGGGGAAATTGTTCATAGGAAATCTGCACTTTGGGGGCCATCTTGGATTTCAAAAGGGCCCCGCCATTATTTTAATTATTCATTACTAGAGTTTGGAAAAGACGTAGGAGCTGTTTTTTAAACCCCAAAAAAAAAAAACGATGTATTTTCCCAAATAAGCAAGCGGGGGTATCATTGACATTCTTTTTTAGTTCAAAAAAAACACCGTATGTTTTCCCAAATCATACATTTTGCAAAAACCGTTTATTTTTTTATAAAGTTTTCAGGAAATTTGGCCTGCATTAAATAGAGAAAAACATTGCTATACATATACATGCACACAAATTTTAATCTCAGAGTCCCCCCATCAGAGTCATTGGCACCCTGACCCCACGATAGCATCATCCTGCACCTTTTGGAGCACCCCCTGCAGCTTACACCAACAGTGCACTTCAACCCATTCAGTATGCAGGAGCATCTGGGTCGACACTCCTTCTGCTGTGCATGGATGAGTTTTTAAGACACATCTGGGCTTAACCCCTCCATCGGTTTTTTGAGCGAACCCCCATCATCGGTTCCCAGCCTGTCCTGCTGATGGTGCTGGGCGTCTGGCGGGTTTTTTAAAGGCTGCGTCGCCCAGATACCCGCCTGATAGTTGGCCCTAAGCGTATGCTGCATCAAGGAGTTTTCACAAGGCGGAAATTTTGTCCAATTCGATCTGGCCCTTTTTTGCACAGAACTGTGATAAGGGATTTAATTAGCACCGACGATCTTCGTGTTCCGGGGTCAGTGACAGTGAAGGCCTGAATGCTATTGAAGACGTCTGTTGTCATTCCACGAAGACCCCGATCTGTGAATGCTTGAAATACAGATCATTTGCTTGCACAAGCTTCAAAAACCTTTATCTTTTCCCTTTGGGTAGCCCGAGCACAACAGTTCACACCCGCTCCTGCATTAAGCCCTGGCAATGCACTCAAACTCCAGACCCCAATACCGCACCACTTTCCAACGTCAAATCATTCTGACTCGAACCCTTTTTTCCTCGTCTGATGAAGAGCTGCTTCGATGGTTCGCTGAGTTGAACAAAGTTGGCTGCGGTATTGGGGTCTGGAGTTTGGCAGTGCATTGCCGGGCTTCATGCATGGAGCGGGGGGTTCACTGTTAGTGCTCTGGCTAGCCAAGGAAAAATAAAGGCTTTGAAGCTTGTGCAAGCGAATGATCTTTATCTTTAAACATTCACAGATCGGGATCTTCGTGGAATGTCCAAAGACGTCTTCAATAGCATTCAGGCCTTCACGGTCGCGACCCAGGGAAAACGAAGATCGTCGGTGCTAAAATTTACTCCGTTATCAAATGTTCTGTGCAAAGAAGGGGGCCCTCGAATCTGGACAATTCGCCTTGTGAAACTCCCTTTATCACATCGCTTAGGCCAAAGTCAGGGGCATCTGGCGACGCAGCCTTGAAAACCTGCCAAAAATCCCAGCACCCCAAGGGCATGGCTGGGGAACTCGATGAGGGGGTTCGCTCAAAATCCGATGGTGGCGGGGCTTTCCACTCCAGATGTCGTCTTTAATCTCTCTCATACTGCGAAGGGGTGGGCGACCGTCGATTGCTCCTGCATACTGAATGGTTAAAGGGACGTTGTGTGTAAACGCAGGATGCTCCAACATGGGGAGGGTATGCATCGTGGCTCAGGATGCCAATGACTCTGATGGCGACTCTGATGATTACTTTGTGTGCACTGTATATTTATAGCATTGTTGTTCTCTATTAAATGCAGGCCAAATTGCTGAAAATCTTTTAGACGATAAAAGGTTTAGCAAAATTATAATTTGGAAAACATCCGGTGTTATTTGACTAAAACAGACATGTTCAATGATACCTCCGCTTGCTTATTAGGAATTACTCGTATGGTGTTAAAATCAGCTCCATACGTCTTTCCAAACTCTGTAAGATAATTAATATAAATTTGGGGGCCCTTTTGAAATCCAGATGGCCACCAAAGTGCAGATTTCCTATGTAAAAATTTCCGCCTGCTTATTAGATATCGATTGTTAAAATCCTCTCCGTCGACATTCCTAACTTGTTTTCGTCAGAATAGATAATCCGGGCGGCCCAATCTTTTAGGGGTCTTTACAAATTTGTTGTAAACTCGTGGTGGATGATATTTTTTTTACTTGTTGATTTTTTTATAAAAGATAAACGGTGTAGCAAAAAAGCATAATTTGGAAAAAACATACCAGTGTTTTTTCATTAAAAAAAGTACAAGTCTAAAAAAAAAAATTTGAAAATTATGTTTTTTTTTTCGATAATTGATTTTTATAATAATTAAAACTATAACAAAAAGCTTCATATTATTTTTTTTTAGACGGTACCATTGGACTATATTGCGTCAACCGCACATCGATACTATATAGAAATCCAATACACGTGCAACAATGTACCCCACCAAATGGGCTTTTTAGCTGGTGGTTTCAAAAAGGGCTTTCCATCCGGGCACAAACTACCTTTTTTCAATTCCATCATGCATTTTCTGATCCCTGAGATATTGCCCAAGGGAAAAATCATAATGAGAATTACTCCCCCCCCCGGGAGCATTCACTTAAAAATAGGGCCCGGTTGGCTCAAGGACTATTAGGGCTATTGGGGGGGCCGGCCCACCACCTTGTTTTTGGGGGGCCTTCGGCCCCCAAACCAGACTCTCCAATACCCCCTTTCAAACTTTCCGGGGAAAATCATGGATGTAAAATGTTGTTTTCCCCCCCCCACCCTTTTTCACCCCCCATTCCCATCCCCCCCCCACCCATTCACTCCCCATTACCCTCAGCACAAAAAAAATCACTCACCCTTACCCATCACCCCCACCTATTCCCTCACCCATCACTCCCCACCCATCCCCTCCCCCCTTCACTCACCCTCACCCCACACCCATTACCCATCACCCCCCCATTCACCACCCAAAAACCCATCACCCTACATCAAGGTTTCTAAATTCCGCAACCCACATTTTTTTTTTCAAAATTCTCGCTAATAAGCTTGCTAAAAAACAAAGAAGAAAAAAAGTGATCGGATCATCTCAAAAAATGGTTTTAAACCCTTTCCCCCTGGTGAGCTGGTTCCTAACTTGACTTGTGGGATTCCGGGCCCCGGGGGGCGGCACCAATCGCGGACAGACGAAAACACAAACCAAAACTTTCGTTTATATATATTATATTATAATATTATATATTTAAAATATATATTTTATATTATATATATATATATAATATATATATATATATATAATAAAATATATAGTATATATATATTAAAAAGAAAGGGTTTTGTGTGTGGTGTCGTCTGTCCGGATTGGTGCCGCCCCCCTGGCGGAAAACCCCCTATATGTCCCAGTTTAAACCCGCTCGACCAGGGGAAGGTTTAAAGTCCATTTTGAGATATCCTCACTTTTTTTTTTTTTTTTTTTTAGCAGCCTTTGGTAATTTTGAAAAA
>JACEEZ010021505.1:232633-235133 GCA_016584305.1 Chionoecetes opilio | reverse complement strand
TCTATATAATATAAATATATATAATATACATATATATAATTCATAAATACATATATAAGATTATATACCAATAGATATAATTATATATATATATATATATATATATATATATCTACTATATATATATATTAATATATATATTATATATACATATATATATATATATAATATATATTTTATAATTATTATATACATATATATATATATATACTCATAAAATTTTATGTATATATACTATATATATATATATATGATATATATCTATATAATATATACTGTTTATAATATATATATAAATTATATATATATATATATATAGACATTATAACTTATATATTATATATATATTATTAGATATATATATGATATATATATATATCTATATATCTATTTATAATATAATTATATATAATATATATATATATATATTATATAATAATATATATATATATACATATATATGTATTTCTTATATCTATATATATATTATTATATATACATACTATATATATATGTATATATACAATATATGATATATATATGATATATGTATATATATATGTATATATATATATATGTATATATATTTTATATATATAATATATATATATATTATATATTATATATAAAATAATATATGAAACTCATGCCCTTTATATTTCTGCCCGTAATCATGCCAAATCTTTACTTCAACTTACCAAAAAATCTTTCATTCATAGAAAATGTCAAAATATTTCTGAATCAAATTCTTCTCGTGACTTCTGGCATCTAGCAAATAACATGTCTAACAATTTTTCTTCTTCATCTTTCCCTCCTATGCTTCACCCAGATGGCTCCACAGTAGGGTTGTGCGGTATCAAGAAAATACCGGTATTGCCGATACCTGTTTACGGGAATAATACCGGTACGTCCTCACACCGGTATCAGTTACGATACCGGTATACCGATACCGTGCCAAAATACCGGTATTACCGGTATCGATATTAGATTTTTTCGTGTTTTTTTGTTGTTGTCCATTCTCAGACAATTATTAACCTCTACAGCATCGACCCCCCTAAAATATAGTTTCCTATAGCGTCGGCCATTTCTTTTTTTACAATTCTTAACCCCTACCGTACAGCATAGACCCCCCTAAAATAAAGTTTCCTGTGGCGTTGGCCAGTGGCGGATTTAAAGGGGGACCGAGTAGGCCATGGGCTAGGCCCCGCTCCTGCAAGGGCCCCGC
The DNA here is from genome assembly GCA_016584305.1 of Chionoecetes opilio. NCBI lineage: Eukaryota > Metazoa > Arthropoda > Malacostraca > Decapoda > Majidae > Chionoecetes > Chionoecetes opilio. Next base: position 233,908 of record JACEEZ010021505.1, on the reverse strand, counting down.
ACCACAGAGGAAAAATAAGTTTTCAATAAAATCTGAATGCTGGACATTTCTTATTTGCTCGAACGCTGTTACATTACATATACCATAATATGCCACAAATTAGTACCAACATAATGTAAAATCTAGGTGGAAAAAGTTTCAATTAAACTAATATATATGAAATCGGGACCACATTTGGTAAAGTTCTAGAGTCCTTTCCCGCCCTTATTAGTGGTTTTATTTTCTCCAGACCTTCACAAATCCCTTCAGATACCTCTAAAACGTAATAATAAAGTGGGGGAGAGATTAAAAAATAAAAAATAAATTACTAACCTAACCTAACCTAACCTAACCTGGTAAAATTGTAGTCCTTTCCCACCCTTATATCTTGTTAGGAGGTTATTGGCTAGGTTGTAGTGAGGTTAGGTTAGAAATTTTATTTTGGGGGTCCAGGGCGAGGATAATGTAGGGGGGAGGTGGCGTTGAAGGGGGCATCTCTCCCTCACTGTATAATTACGTTTTAGAGGTATCTGAAGGGGTCTGTGAAGGTCTGGAGAAAAAAGAAACACTAATAAGGGCGGGAAAGGACTATAATTTTACCACACATTGCATTCAGGGCCCTGCACTCCCACTGGCCTATAGGGCCCCGCACACCATAAATCCGCCCTGGCGTCGGCCATATCTTATTTTACAATTCGTAACCCCTACCGTACAGCATAGAACCCCCTAAAATAAAGTTTTATGTAGCGTAGGCCATTTTTTTTTTACAATTCGTAACCCCTACCGTACGTACAGCATAGACCCCCCTAAAATAAAGTTTTATGTGGCGTAGGCATTTCTTTTTTTGTATCAGTAATTAGTATGTATAATGTAACCTCTAAATAAGAAAAATAACAATAATTTTATTCAAATTTCCTGGTAACATTTATTTTTGGACCAAGTTCTTGAGATTCCTGGGAAAGACAGTTTAGATAGCCAGAGCTGGGCTGTATTTGAATACATTTGTATTTAAATACTTTTGTGTATTAAGAAATCTATTTATAAATACATTAGTTTTCATGTATTTAAATACAGTAATTAAACACTTGAATGAGTATTTAAATACATTGTATTTATATACATATAATATAAAATGTAAATACTTTTTTATTCTATTTATATATTTTTTCAGTTAATTTGGCCATAAACCCGCTCAACTATCTGGTAATCCTGATGTTATAGTGAACCAGTGTTTCCACTTTCAGGAAATTCCTTTTTAAGGAAATTTAGGCCTGAGAAGGAAACTTCTAAGGAAAC
>JACEEZ010021505.1:162633-225133 GCA_016584305.1 Chionoecetes opilio | reverse complement strand
TGGAAAAATAAAAGCAGGAAGAGGGTTCCAGAAATGACCAGTGCAAGGGATGAATGGGTAAAGATACTGATTAACTCTTACATTAGGAAGATGGACAGAATAGGGATGAGAATGAGTAGAAAGTCTTGTGCAGCGAGGCCGCGGGAGGTGGGAAGGCATGCAGTTAGCAAGTTCAGAAGAGCAGTGAGCATGAAAATAACGGTAGAAGATAGCAAGAGAAGCAACATTGCGGCGGTGATTTAAAAATTGAAGACAGTCAATCAGAGGAGGGGAGTTGATGAGACGAATTTTTTTTTTACTCAACCCTGTTTAGGAAAGCTGTTTAAGTGGATCCCCTCCAAACATGTGAGACATACTCCATACATGGGTGATTAAGGCCCCTGTAGAGAGCAAGCAACTGGGAGGGCGAAAAATAAGGACGCAGACGCCACAGGACACCTAACTTCTTAAATGATGTATTAGCAAGATATTAGATGTGTGATTTCCAGTTCAGATTTTTAGTAAAGGATAGTCTTATAATGTTCATTGTAGGAAAAGGAGATAGTTGAGTGTCATTAAATAAGTGGGGATAGTTATCTGGTAGGTTTTGTCGGGTAGATAGGTGAAGAAATTAGGTTTTTGAAGCATTGAACATAACAAGGTTTGCTTTGTCCCAGTCAGAAATTATAGAAAAATCAGAAGTTAGGCGCTTAGTGGCATCTCCCCGTGAATCTCTTAGTTCATGTTGAGTGGGACGTCTAATTAACGAAGTTTAAAAATGCAGGTTAGAATCATCAGCGTAGGAGTGGATAGGGCTTTCAGTTAGACTTAGAAGATCATTAATGAATAATAGAAAGAGAGTGGATGATAGGTCAGACCCCTGGTGGGGAACACCACTATTTATAGATTTAGGAGAAGAACAATGTCCGTCTACAGTAGCTGCAATAGAACGGTTTGAAAGGAAACTTAAGATGAAGGTACAGAGAGAAGGATAGAAACAGGATGAGGGTAGTTTGGAAATTAAAGATTTGTGCCAGACTCTATCAAAAGCTTTAGATATGTCAAGGGCAGCAGCAAAAGTTTGACCGAAAACCCCTAAAGGAGGATGAACAATATTAATTTAGGAAAGCTAGAAGATCGCCAGTAGATCGCTCTTTACGAAAACAATACTGACGATCAGATAGAAGATTGTGAGCAGATAGATGCTTAAGAAACTTTTTATTATGTATAGATTCAAAAGCTTTAGAAAGGCAGGAAGTCAAGGCTATAGGAAGGTATTTTGAAGGATTATGAACGGTCACCCCTCCTAGGAACAGGTTGGATGTGAGCAAACTTCCGGCAAGAAGGAAAGGTGCAAGTAGATAGACAATGACGGAAAAGTTTGACCTGGCAGGGTGCAAGCACAGAAGCACAGTTTTTGAGAACAATAGGAGGAACTCCGTCAGGACCGTAAGCCTTCCCATTATCTATATAGGCCCGCAAGGGCAAATAAAACATCCTTACGAAGGTTCTTAATAACAGGCATAATATAATCAGAGGGTGGAGGAGAAGGAAGAACAAGCCCTTCATCAACCAGAGTGGAATTTTCAGCAAAGGTTTGAGCGAAGAGTTCAGGTTTAGAAATAGGTGAGACAGCTGTGGAGCCATCTGGGTGAAGCATAGGAGGGAAAGATGCAGAAGAAAAATTGTTAGAGATGTTATTAGTTGGATACCAGAAGTCACGAGAGGAATTCGATTCAGAAAGATATTGACATTTTCTATGAATGAACGAGTTTTTGGTAAGTTGAAGTAATTATTTGCCATGATTACGAGCAGAAATATAAATGGCATGAGTTTCAGGAGATTGATGGTTACGGTACCGTCTATGAGCCACCTCTCTATTTTGGACAGCATGAGAACAAGCACAGTTAAACCATGGTTGACAGGCTTTAGGATTAGATAAAGTGTGTGGAATGTACGCCTCCATGTCACTATGACCTCAGTTATGCGCTCTGCACAAAGAGATGGTTCTCTGACATGGAAGCAGTAATCATTCCATGGAAAATCAGAGTAGTACTACCTTAGGTCTTCCCACTTAGCTGAGTTTAAATGCCAGAAGCACCTCCGCTTAGGGTGGTCCCGAGGCGGCACCGGTAGGCGCCTCGCTACAGCCGTAGCGAGATTTGTAGCAGAATCCATCATGGCGGTGTTTGGCGGCCAGTTCAAATTTGGCGGCCAGTTAAAAAATGTAATATGATATAATTATGAAGTAACTGTGAGAAAATTTTATATTTCTTATTCGTTATTTATTCAATTTTGATTGCATATATCTTAAAGATGCATATCGGCGATTTTTGTGAAATTTTTAATATAATATCCAATTATTTTATCAACGATTTATCCAGCACCGTTATGTACTACACATGAATAGGTTAGTATGGGTGAAACATGACAAATCAACTGATTTAAGATACAAAATCATTTGGGCTGATCTAATTTTGAATATATCAGCTATATGACTACCTATCTCTATCATTTCTTGAATATTTTTTGTATGTATTGCACGTGATTTCATCCACCAGTTATATGCGTAAATAATTTTCGGAGGGAAATCACGTAATTTTATCATTCACTTATACACATGAATTTGGTTACCAGTTATCCATGTAGAAAAGACGTGGAAATTTGATTAATACAAGTGTACACAAGATTTCACCAGATTTCCATGTGTAACACATGTGGAATGCACGTGCTGTGCCCACTGGGTGACATAAATTTTCATTGTTGTGGAAAATTTTACGACAGTTCCAGATATTATAGATTAAATAAGGGAGAATAAAGGTTCTCTCAGGTAACGATTAGTTTTAGTGACCCTCTCCTTTTTCAGTCGAAACCATATTTTTCTGATAGATGTTATATTATTTCTGATAGATTGACGTGTTTTGAAAGGATCAGATATTTTTTTTTTGTCAGTCACAAGATTTGTTTTACCCTCCTGACTCCACCTGTGGAAAACAAGTGATTTTCAAGAAAAACAAGCTTCAGATTATTCCAAAACACATACAAATATACAAGAAAAATACAGGTAGATAAAAGTGTAGGTCTTCGAATAAATATATACTGATGTCAAAATATTATGTCAATTACAGTTTTGTATACCCTCTCTACCTGCCTTTAAGCCAAACCTGACCTAAACTCAACCTAACCTAACACATTATCATCATATTTGATAGGCTATATTTTTGGTTTCTCAAAATGCATAATATCCTCCTCACTACATGCTGAAGATGAAAACAAAAAACATCATATAGCCCAGCGCTGAGGGGTGATAACAAAAAAAGAAAGAAAAACATATTTTTCCGCCAAAAAATGTTTCATTAGGCAGAACTGAGCTTTTATTGCCAAACTTAATATAATGTTTTCCGTATAATTTCTTTTTCAGCATATATGTAGTAGGGATTATCACCCACTTCCGGACACCAACAAATCTAATTAATCACATATAATTATGAGTTTAAACTAGGTTTTTGTTTAGTTTTAGTTAAGTTTTGCTTAGGTTTTAGTAAGGTTTGATATGCGTCCAGTTTAGATTTTGGTTCGGTTTAGACCAGGATTTTTTTAAACGTTATTATGGTCTGGTTAGGGAAATTGATTGCGTGACTTGCGCGAAACACTTCTTACCGCTTAGGGATAATAGACACTTTTAAACTGGATTCCAGTGAAAATATATATCATAGTTATAGTTTCTGGAAGTGAATGAATGACATCTACAATACATGCTGAAGCATAATTTATACAGAAAACATGAGTATTAAAGCTGGTTGTTAGAGCCCAGTTGTGCCAAATATTAATTGCCGTTTAGTCTAGTTTTAGTTATTGGTAGATTATATTTGCATGGCGTACGATGCAGGCCGGCCATTTGACTCAAATATAACCTAACATAACCTAAATCATACATAATAGATATTTATAGGTTAGGTTTTCATCATTTGTATCACCATAGAGAGCAAACTGATCGGTAAATATTAGTTTTTATCAACCCTGCCATATCTTGTGTACTAAGGACTAATCTTTTGTCATATAAGTCTTCTACTAGCCTTCAAACCTCATGGCAAACTAATATTTTGGTCAAAATCACGAGCAAAACTTATCTTATATGATTCATATAATATATAAGATAAGGGTAAATTTCGAGCGTTTGCCCATACTCTCCCCCTTCCTCTAAACAAGCTTGGGGACCTGAGGGAATGAGGGGTTTTCGGGTGGGGAACAAACAATGCGTCTGAAACACGTAATTTTGTTGTTATGTACGGGGGGGGGGGGTTAATTTTCTAGATCTGGGGTAATTTCCTTATATCAATGGAAAAGTGCCTAACCAAAACTAACCTAACCTAGCCAAATTTAACCTAACCTGGCGGGGTATTTGCTCCTCCCTTGACCCATCGATAACTTAACCAAATTTGACCTAACCTCCTAGCGGGCTCGACCCCTCGATAATCTAACCTAATCTGATTTAACCTAACCTCCTAACATCAGGGCTCTACCCCCCATCGACCCCCCGCTAACCTAACACAATTTTACCTTACCTCTTAGCGGGGAGTTGGGGGGTTCTTGACACTCCGGTCATCATTCTGTGAGGATCGTCATGTTCACGTCTCTGGAAGAAATCCAATCCCTTTTCCCTAGATCTAGGGAATTTTTTCAATACTCCTAACTCAAAAACGATGTAGTTGTGACGCATATTTTGTACCCCAGCCAAATATTCGACATTCCCAGGTCCCCAAGCTTGTTTTGTGGGAGAGGGGGAGTATGGGCAAACACCAGAATAATACCAAAATAAGTTTTTCCCGTTGTTTCAGTTATTCATATAATATGAATAATTGATACAATCTGCAGCTGCCATTCACGCAGCCCAGCAACTTGCCTTTCCCAGGCACGGCGTGCTCAGTGCTCACTTGCTATACTTTTCTATATTTTTCCGGTAGATTTTGATGTGTTTAGGAACAATCCGAGGTTTGTTTTTCTTGTAAATCATGTGTTTCAGAGGTGAGGTAGAGGGAATAAAAAAAAACTAGTTATTGCCCCCCCCCAAAAAAAATCAGATTCTTTCAAACCACATTAAATTCTATCAGAAAAATATATTTACATATGAAAAAGGAGAGGGTTGATATAACGAATATAATAATATACTCTATTATTGCTGTAATGTCATTCAGATAAGCTTGGATCAGTGCTTATACAGTTTTGCCTTAAGAAGTAACATATTACCACTAATTAGACAAAGATGCATGTGATTAGGAGAAAAGAGTCCAATACTGTCACCTTTTTTTTCTTCTTTTTTTTTACATTTGTGCCAATAGCGCCTGTAGGCAGTGGTGACCCAGGGTTCGGATGGTAGGCTCTGGAGATTGACTTGAGTGCTGTGATGGTTGGTTCTCGCCCGTGGTGGCGCAGGCAGGATTTTTATAGTGACGCCTGTGATTAGAGACTCATGCCGCCCCCCCATGGCCTCCGATGCACTCGCAATCGAAGGTAGAGTTAATAGGCAGGGCATGTGGGTGTTCTTAGGCCACTCGACGGTACAGAAAGGTTTTGGTTTTCGTTGGGGATCGAAGTCGGGTCACCGAGAACGCCAGTCGGAGACGCTAACCACTCTGCTACCGCCTCCCCTTAATACCTTAATTACCTAACACGGGCCCCTAAGGTATACTATATAACTGTTACAACCATAGGAAACGTTTGCATCTAGTTACCTGCAATACTGGGACGCTCACAGCACATTCTGCAACTCACCCAAAGATCTTACCTGTTGCTTATCACCCCAGGCTGGTTCAGTCTTTGATCTTGGTGTTGTTTAGGGCTGCGAGGATTCCTTAAAGAACCCTGTGAGCCCTGGTGATGTCCTATGATGCTATCACAGGCGTGGCAGCTGACCTGTCTTCTTCAGGAAGGCACAGGCCTTGCACCGCTATACACTCTCCCATGTTTTTCAGTCCAGGCTGGTTCAGTCCTGCACGGCTATACATTTCCCCACACAGTGCTTCATGGAGTGCACCAATAATGATTTTCTATCATTCTTGGTGTGCACGGATGACTCAAGATATGTTTCTTATAGGTAATCGTCACTTAGATCACTGAGAATATCTCTCCTGCCACGAAAATGTCCAGTTTGCCGCAGGAAGCATTCATGCCTTCCCATGTTTAGGTTTGAAGTTTGAACTAAGCGACGCGTCCCGGGGGCATATTAACAAAACGCTCGTCTTTTCGGCAGGACCCTTCAGCCTCCCGCATTGGCGCCTCCTCCAGCCGCCTGGCTCCGCCCACTCTTGAGTTTGAGCTTGAGTTGGGAGTCACCCAGCGGATGCTGTCGGTGAAGCCTTTGTTCTGGCGTTCTCGTTTATGGCGTTCCGGCGTTTCATGCTTCCTCTCTCTGCATCACATTCATCACTGAGGGGCCCCCTGCCTCTCATTCTCTCGCATACGTGCTCTCCAAAGATTCTTTTACACTGAACTTGTTGGAAAGATACTCTGGAAATTATCCACCAAACACCCTCTCATAATTGGTAGAGTGGTAGTTTTTGCCCCCCCCCCCTTGTGAGTGAGGTATTTTCTACTCGTCATAGGGGGAGTGCGTATAGGGATGTATATAATTATAATGGTAATGGGTAATATTAAGGTAATTTAAGTAAATGATAAGTACTGGGGATAATATAAATTAATATTCCCAGTGGTTAATAAGCATTGCACTTAAATAATTAGCACCTTAATTTGGAGCGCGGTCATTGGCTGCCGCCCATTTAGATTCTAGGCCACAGGGAATAATATACGTGGCTAAGGATTGGTAGCGGTGGCTCACCGCCCACCTTGGAGAATCAGTAGACTCCACCCCTCCTTGAGGATAACATCAATTGTTAATAGACGTGCTGGTCTACAAGTACAGTACACGCCAGACCCTCGCCTTAATAACATCTCTTACTAATATACGTGTTTGTATAAAGAAGAGATTATGTACATAGTTAATATTATTGTACATAAAGTGTAAACCAATAGGACAGTGTTAAAATACAACACACTGATAATAGCCGTGCGTCATGGATAACAGGGTGTGAAAACCAGCCTGACGCGATAACGAAACACTAAGTCTCCAGCCCTCCGCCTCTTGTCATTCACGGGCGGCTCTGATCACGCGCTACCACTGCGGATCACACGACTTGCAGTATTGATGATAACCTACAGCCCATTTCAACCCACTATCCACCGATAAGTATCCTAGTTAGTTAATTAGCTGGGATGATGTGTCGGGAGATAGACATGGGTTTGATTGTTAGGTAAGAGAACCCTCAGATTAAATATGTATGCGATATAAATCACCAAATATTTGGTGCCCCGAGTAGAGGAATATTGATGTTCATGTGAATCTGAGTGGTCGTTATTGTGACGTGATTATGAGCCTATCACAACCGCTGGTTATGGGGCTGGAGGCGGGGGTTTCCGCGGCGTCAGGAATGACTCAGCTGTTTAACTACCATATGCCAGGTAGATAGCATCAGAGGTTGCGTAGACTAGTTAGTTGTAGTAGTTAGGTGGTGGTTGGAATTAAATACCCTTTGCTACGCGTCCTTGTCATGCCGAGCAGGCTCTACCACCACTTAGATAGAATTAATTATCAACTAACAACTATATATATAGTAACGTAATCTTCCATTTAATATTTTATTTGACTGAGTTAACCCCTTCACTGCGGCTGGTACAAATACGGTCTCTCAGCTATTTAAGGGTTCACTGCGGCTGGTTCATATAGGGTTTCTGTATTTAAACTGCGCGCTCAATGATATTATGGGTAAATATTCGTTGTGATAGGCTTGTATGGCAACAGTGTCAAGTGTTGCGATATAATAGAACCTCTTTTTCTGCTTGCGTGAGTTAGTGTGACTAATAAGGTCAAGCGGTACAGTACGACGTGTTGACGCTGCCGCACCCTCTACTTCAATGGCGAGGCTAAATAGTCAAGATATTCAATATATTCTTGATGGATATAAAACAAAAGTATGAGTGAATGAATGAAGCATTTATGTACCAAAATATGCTGTATTATGTTGAGTAGTAAGTAGTTTCATTGTGCGTCTGGCAGCACGGTCACGGCCCTGTTGCTGCACTTTGACGTAACTCTTCACTTAGCTGGTAGCCTCCACCAAGACGAAACATAGATTTTCTGGTATGGAATGAGCATCCTATTCATTTAGGCACTTTAAAATATGATCAGTAATTATTTAGATTTTAATTAAACCTGCCGTACAGGGGGGTAGGCCTATGAATTTGATATCCGCAGTGAAGGGGTTAATTAACTAAATCATGGCGAAGCTAGCTAAGCACTCATTTTCAGCTAAGCTAGCAATGCTCACACGACTTTATAATGTGTGTGAGGACGCAATTAAGGCAATTCCTATTGATTATATGAATTTAGAGACAGGTCTTTCATTGCTAAATAAGCAATGGGAAAAATTTGAGAAGGCGTACTGCCTATATGAAGTTCAATTAAGACAAGCTGGGGATAAAGAAATGAATCAGTTATGTGTTATCAATTATGAACACGAATGTCAAAGATATCTCGATAAAGTAATTGAATATGAGGGATTACTGGAGTGTGCTCATATTCCATCAACAGCTATCGCTTCTTTAACCCAAAGTTTGCAAGGTATTAAGCCAGAACCCCCCGACAGGGAGATCACGATTATTACGCCTGAAGGTAATCAGCTATATCAGCCACCTTCAGAGTTTAAGGATCCCTCGTTAGTGGGTAGTCATCCTGCGCCTATTACGCAAATCAAACAGCCTGTAATTAAGATTCAAACTTCTCAGCCTACCAGTAAACCACTTAGACCAACTCAAATAATAGATACAAACCCTATTTCCAGGGCGACTTCTAGTGAAGTACGAATAATAAATTGTGTCTTATGTGAGGGGGAACATAGACCCTCCACATGTAATATCTATTCAGATTGTTACACGAGAGCTGAAAGGTTAATGCGCCTTGGTAATTGTCTAACCTGTCTCCGTGGTAAACATGCTTCAAATGCATGCCCTATAAGCTTAAGAACTTGTAGGAAATGTAAACAATCTGTTCATAATATCGCTCTATGTCCTAACAGTGATAAAACCTCAGACCCTACAATAGTTAAAATGGCAGTCACTAATAAGAGTAGTTCAGCAGCTGTTCCAACTGCCGAGTTGAATGTGAGCCATAATGGTCATTCAGTCAATGTAAAGACAATGTTTGACAGTGGTACACAAAGATCCTTCATAAGCAGAGAGATAGTTGAATTATTACAACTACCCATAATTAATAAAGTGAATATATCCATATCAGGTTTTCTCGCCAATAATGAGGCTCAAACCTATGACATAGTTCAACCCCTAGTCCAATTGGGGAGATATAAATGTAGGGTAGCTGCTGTAGTAGTAAATTATATTGGTATTAGTTTAACTGTTAATGGACTAAAAGACACAGCTGAAATGCTGAGGGATAATGGTGTTAAACTAGTTAGTAATACCTTCAAAGACGTTGATGGACCTTTCCAATTAATAATGGGAGCCGATTATTTGGGGCGTTACCTAAGGAAGGTCATCAAAATACATAAAGTCTCAATGTTCACTAGTGCTGGTGGTAAGGTAATAATGGGACCCATCCCACATACCCATACACTCGAACAGGAGAGTATTCCTAGTCATGCACATTGCACAACCCCTATTAATTACCAGAATAGGAACCACTTTCTTGCCCACACCAATAAGTGAGGTTTTAGAGGAAAGTGGTATTCCAGTTCATAATGAATATATTGCCACTAAAGAAAATCCTAATAATAATGTGTCGCGAGGAGATAATAACCTCAAATTGAATACAGGATTATGGTTTAAAGGCCCTACCTGGCTGAAAGAGTGTAATAATAATCCTAATATGGTTTCCACTCAGTCAGACATATCTGAAGATATATGGTTTAAAGGCCCTACCTGGCTGAAAGAGTGTAATAATAATCCTAATATGGTTTCCACTCAGTCAGACATATCTGAAGATATAATAAGGGAACCTGAATTGATCCCAGATCCTGTGATAGACATAGAAAGGTTTTCCTTATTGAGCAATATTCCCTGCAGGGTTAATACTCCCTGCAGGGTTAATACTCCCTGCAAGGTTAATACTCCCTGCAAGGTTAATACTCCCTGCAAGGTTAATATTCCCTGCAAGGTTAATACTCCCTGCAAGGTTGATACTCCCTGCAGGGTTAATATTCCCTGCAAGGTTAATACTCCCTGCAAGGTTGATACTCCCTGCAGGGTTAATATTCCCTGCAAGGTTAATACTCCCTGCAAGGTTGATACTCCCTGCAGGGTTAATACTCCCTGCAAGGTTAATACTCCCTGCAAGGTTAATATTCCCTGCAGGGTTAATGAAAGGGATAGCTCTGATCCTTTGAAGGTTTGTATCAGAACAATACAGAAGCAGGTATTTCGTGAGGAATATCAGCTATTGGCCTCAGCCAGCCCCCATAGGAACAAATTTACCAAATTATTAGGTCTGTACCTTGATCATGAGGGCATAATTAGGTGTCGAGGTTGAAATTTTCAAGCTGGTCTTCCAAATACCACCTGCCATCCCATACTAATTCCCAAACGCCATTATCTTACTAAATTGTTGGTGGAAGAATATCATAGGAACTCATTACATGGCGGAATGCCTACAATATTAGCCGATATCAGGTGCAATTTTTGGATAAATCATGGTAGACAGGCAGTCAAATATTACCTCAAATCTCTCATTAAATTTAATAGATCTGAGTGTAGACTAGTCTTTTATCTAGGTCCCCCTGAACTTCCCGCTGATAAAGAGATCCTAAAACCATTTGAGGCCAATGGTGATGACTATACTAGGGATACTATAACATCTATTCCCTGCAAGGTTAATATTCCCTGCAGGGTTGATATTCCCTGCAGGGTTATATTCCTTGCAGGGTTAGGAGATAACTCTCCCCCTGATCAAGTATATGTCAACATATTCACTGGTACCTCTATCAGAGCTGTTAATTTTAAAATAGCTAAAGACCAAAGTGCCGAAACCACTAATCAAATGTTCTGGCGCTATGTGGCCTGGGGTGATGTCACATGAAGCGGACCTTCAGTTTTCGCCGGCCCCTAGTGTGAAAAGTATCCACCGGACACCCTCTCATAATTGGTAGAGTGGTAGTTTGTTTCCCCCCCCTTGTGAGTGAGGTATTTTCCACTCGTCATAGGGGGAGTGCCTATAGGGATGTATATAATTATAATGGAAATGGGTAATATTAAGGTAATTTAAGTAAATGATAATTACTGGGGATAATATAAATTAATATTCCCAGTGGTTAATAAGCATTGCACTTAAATAATTAGCACCTTAATTTGGAGCGCGGTCATTGGCTGCCGCCCATTTAGATTCTAGGCCACAGGGAATAATATACGTGGCTAAGGATTGGTAGCGGTGGCTCACCGCCCACCTTGGAGAATCAGTAGACTCCACCCCTCCGTGAGGATAACATCAATTGTTAATAGACGTGCTGGTCTACAAGTACAGTACACGCCAGACCCTCGCCTTAATAACATCTCTTACTAATATACGTGTTTGTATAAAGAAGAGATTATGTACATAGTTAATTGTACATAAAGTATAAACCAATAGGACAGTGTTAAAATACAACACACTGATAATAGCCGTGCGTCATGGATAACAGGGTGTGAAAACCAACCTGACGCGATAACGAAACACTAAGTCTCCAGCCCTCCGCCTCTTGTCATCCACGGGCGGCTCTGATCACGCGCTACCACTGCGGATCACACGACTTGCAGTATTGATGATAACCTACAGCCCATTTCAACCCACTATCTACCGATAAGTATCCTAGTTAGTTAATTAGCTGGGATGATGTGTCGGGAGATAGAAATGGGTTTGATTGTTAGGTAAGAGAACCCTCAGATTAAATATGCTTGTAGCATAAATTTCTACAGATACTATATATGAGTCTGGTGAGAAGATATCGGTGAAGCCTTTTGTCTGGTGTTCAGGAGTTTCATTTTACCCTCTTTCCTCTCTGCATCACATTCATACGGTGTCCCCCATCACTGAGAGGCCCCCTGCCTCTCATTCTCTCATACGTGCTCTCCAAGGATTCTTTTACACTCAACTTGGTGGAAAGATACCATATATGAGTCTGGCGAGAAGATATGCGAGCAGACACTAATGTGATTGAGATAGATATGTTTGAGTGTTGCCACCCGATAATCCATAGGCTACATTTCCGTGTTTGCAATATTAAATGTTTATTATTGAGCTAGCATTTTGTTCTTGTGGAAATGATATGATAGACTGGCTGAGATTAACATATGGGTGTCTTAATCGGCGCTGGTGAGCGCCATTTGGCTCAAAAAATAAGCTGGGATTCTAGACAACCTTTCTACCAATTTTTCAGACTCCAACCACATTGCAGTACGCACGATATCCTTCTACAATTAGAGCACAACACTCAGATGTTTATAATTTTTAAGCATAGACACTTCACCTTAGTAGCCTCCAAGGATAATAAAATATATCATCCTTGGTAGCCTCCTTGTACCTAGAGGGAGCTTTCGACTCTACCTCTCATAGTGCTATATAATGTCTTAAACTTTCCAGTTTCTTACATTTCAGCATACTCTGCGACTGTCGGTATTATGAAAATCGCACACTCACCATTGTGGAGGAATGTTACCATCATGATGAGTTAGTTTACCAACGTTAGGGTGGTAGATATTAAACTATATACCTATGTAGACTATGTATCTATAGATCTTTCTGCTCCATTGACCAAAGTTGGCTGTTGTGACCAGAAGAAGGCCATTTTCCTCTCCCTACTCTCCACAAAATACACCAGTGCAGCCATTATACATTAGCCATGGGGTAGTCAGTGTAGAGTCAATAGGGAGTTTTAAAGGGAGGCATGACAATTTCATGGATGGGGATGAAAGGTGAATGTAGGTAGTGTTAAGTAACAGGAACTACCTCGTGTAGGTCTCACGACCTCTTGTAGCTTCCTTATGTTCTTATTTACCTCCCTTTTCTTCTTACCACCACCACCCAGTGGAAGCTCCACCAAACATTAATAATTCTTGCAGCAGAACATTTTGTCATCAACCAAATAAACTTTTTTAAACACTCCCTCACTACCCTTCAACACTCCACTCACCATCTCACACACACACACACACACCACCGCTGTGTCTCAACATACTCATGCTGACACGTCTGTCCTGTAATAGCAGACACCTGAACCTGCAATGGATGCCCCCTAAAACACAGATGATTATACATTCAACCTGCATGGCCTCTGAAATGAACAAAATTGTGCTCAACTGTCTTGCTTGCTGTAAATATGTCATACTAGCCGAAAAGCCGCCCTCCGGGCGAACTTTTTGGCTAGCTCCTGCGGAGGGTTTTTGGTGGGCCTTAGGCCCACTGAAGATGATTTTGACCCATGTCAGAAAGATGAAAGATGCTTTGACTGTTCATCACCTTTACATGCAATCTCACCTGGCCAGAAATTGTTGACAACCTCTTGCCTGGACAGGCAGAATAAGAAGTAGGCTAGTGAAGTAATAGGACAGAAGTAATAGGACTGAAGAAATAGAACTGAAGTAAAAGAAACCGTCCGTTAGTCGTGCGTTCGTTTAGATATCTTTCTTTTTTCATGCAAAATATCTCGCGTAATTTTTTTTTTCTCTGCACAATTCTCGCTAACACTATAAATAAAAAAATGTAAAAGTCACTCCCATTTCCCTTAATGTGGTTTATCACCATAAATGATATACCGTTATCTTCGTAAATGGTTGTTCTATAATATTATCAAATAAAAAACAGTAAAATACACTAAAGAAATGCCATTATGAGTGAGTGAAGAAATATGCATGAACTCCGTGTGCGTGTGTGAGTGCCCACATTCAGGGGGTACTCCGTAGTGTAGGGGAAGCACGCTCGGTTCACAACCGAGAAGTCCCGGGTTCGATCCCCGGGCGGAGCGGAAACAGATGGGCTGTTTCCTTAAAAACCCGAGCCCCTGTCCACCCAGCAGTGAATGGGTACCGGGTGTTAGCCGGGGTTTGTGACCTGCTCTCCGGGGTGCTGGCTTCGGCCAACACAAAGCACTAAGGATGAATGATAAAAATGTTGATATGGAGACGGGGCCATACGAGCGTTGCTCAGGCCCTGTAAAATACAACTAGATGAATGCAACTAGATGAATACACAATCGATAAGTACATGAGTCTATGGAGCTAGTGAAATGCGGCAAGACGTAACCGCAGAGTTCTTTCCTGTAATACAATCTCTGAAAAATATTTTTGGCCAAAAATCTCCCGTCAAAATGATTTACTCGACATAGGACGAAGCCTTTTACCACCTACGATTTATTTGCGATTTTTTTTAGCCTACTCTCATCAAAATGAAATTTACAGTTTCGGCTACCCAAAACAGAGAGACACACAGACACACGGCTACTCCTATGGTATATTAGAATACTACGGAATTAGTGAAATGCGCCAAGACGTTACCGCAGAGTTAATTCCTATAATCTAATTCCTGAAAAGTGTTTTTAGCCCAAAACCCCCCCCATCAAAAAAATTCAATTGACATGGGACCAAGCCGTTTACCACCTACGATTTATTTGCGATTTTTTGAGCCTACTCTTATCAAAATTGAATTTACGGTTTCGGCTACCCAAAACAGACAGACACACAGACACACGGCTACTCCTATAGTATATTAGACAAGTGCTTGTGGGCCCTTCGGACCCATGATTGATGTTTGTAGTAGTAGTATATATTAGACAGCAATGTGAGTGCAAACTACAATCGTGTTGTTGCTGTTGTTGGTCACTGGTCAAAGTGCCCCGGGGTAGACCACCTACCACCACCGTAGCCTGCCTCATCCCACCCCCACACCTGTTTCACCCCAACCCCACGCCTGCCTCACCCCACCCCCACGCCTGTCTAACCCCAGCCCCACGCCTGCCTCACCTCAGCCCCACGCCTGTCTCACCCCAGGCCCACGCCTGCCTCACCCTAGCCCCAAGCCCGCCTCACTCCAGCCCCACGCCTGTCTCACCCCAGCCCCACGCCTGCCTCACCCTAGTCCCACGCCTGCCTCACCCCACCGTCACGCCTGTCTTACCCCAGCCCCACTCCTGCCTCACCCCAGCCCCACGCCTGTCTCACCCCAGCCCCACGCCCGTTTCACCCCAGCCCCACGCCTGCCTCACCCTAGACCCACGCCTGCCTCACTCCAGCCCCATGCCTGTCTCCCCCCAACTCCACGCTGTCTCACCCCAGCCTGCCTTACCCAGCCCCACGCCTGCCTCACCCCAGCCCCTTGCCTGTCCTGCATGTACACTCACACACACACACACACACACACACACGCACACACACACACACACACGCACACGCACATGCACACACACACACACACACACACACACGCACACACACACACACACACGCACACGCACACACACACACACACACACACACACATATACATGCAAGCAGACACACACACACACAGACACCCACACGCACACAAACGGTAAGTCCATGAGTCTATGGAGTTAGTGAAATGCGGCAAGAGGTTCCGCAGAGTTTATTCCTGTTATCTAATACTCTGAAAAGTTTTTTTGGCCCAAAACCCCCCTTCAATATGATTCAATCGACATGGGACCAAGCCGCTTACCACCTACGATTTATTTACGATTTTGTGAGCCTACTCTCATCAAAATAGAATTTACACTTTTGGCTAACCAAAACAGACTGACAGACAGACAGACAGATAGACAGACAGACAGGCGGACAGACACATGGCTACTCCTATAGTATATTCGATTTAC
The DNA here is from genome assembly GCA_016584305.1 of Chionoecetes opilio. Taxonomy (NCBI): domain Eukaryota; kingdom Metazoa; phylum Arthropoda; class Malacostraca; order Decapoda; family Majidae; genus Chionoecetes; species Chionoecetes opilio. Next base: position 209,237 of record JACEEZ010021505.1, on the reverse strand, counting down.
AAAGATAACGGTATATCATTTATACTGATAAACCATAGGAAGGGAATTGGGAGTGATGTTCGAAAATGTCAAGAATCGCGGCATTGGCCTCCACTGGAAATAGCCCAAACTGAGTAGCTAGTCCAGTATTCAGTAGTCTTTGGCTGTACGTATACGGATAACATGGAATTTTACCTGTAACACCAAACACTGTCTCTCTCATATCTCACCCTACACTGTACAATGAATTTCAAATTTTCTGAATCAGAGGTCCGAGGGGTCCTTCTAGATCTGAGCTCAAAATTTATCTTGTTCGACATACATGTATATCAATATTTCGACAAACCATTAAATTGAGATATTGTATATGACTTTTGCATGTAAAATAAATCAAGCATTTTACAATTTAAGAGCATTCTAAAACATACAAATCATAGAAAATGAACAGTTCTGTTCTTTATTACATCATAATGTTCTTCACACCAGTACCCTGCTATATGTAAGAATGCTAGTCGGGTCCCGACGCGTCGTATTACCCGATTAAATTAATTGCCAGACTCTATCAAAAGCTTTTGATTTGTATATATATGTATATATACATATATATATATATATATATATATATATATATATATATATATATATATATATATATATATATATATATATATATATATATATATATATATATATATATATATATATATATTAGTGATGGACCGAATATTCGCATTCGCATTCCCAATTGCAAATATTCGCTTGTTTTTTCAATATTCGCATTCGCACTCCTACTCGCAGTTTTTTGCGTATATGCGAATATTTTGCCCAAATTAATAAACTTACAAAAAATAAGAAAAAAAATAACAAGTGAACATAATATTACACAAGCAAACATGTAAATAAATTAATAGTTTAGCCGAGCGTTAGTTAAAAGATTGGGGTAAGGAGGCGTAGTGGTAGGCTAAGCCATAGTCCCTCGAACACTACCTCCATCCTCCAACAGAGTGCCAGCCGCTACTCGCAAGGTCACTGTTACTGAACTCAACTCATTGCCTCGTGCAGTAAGCATATACGCGCTCTTCTCTGTCACCCACGAGCACAAGCAACTTTCTTTGAAGAACAGTATTGCAGCAGCCTACTGCGTAATGGCGTCCAGTCACACCAGTGTAGTTTGGGATTACGTATTTCGAGATTTTCTCGAATGACATTGCGAAGTGTAAACTTTGCAATAATAATTATTCATGTAAAATATTATCATGTAAGTATTCGTGTAAGAATGGGTCATCGTCCCGCAACCTGAAAAAATAGAAAATTGAATGGAATTTACTTTACCGTAGATAACAATAAAGTCGTCAGGACAACGTTTCTTTTTTATCCGCAGACTTCTGGTGGCGTTAATACTTAGATTTATACATTCATGATTTCTGGAAGGCTAGAAGAGGCTATCTGGAGAGTCTGTGTCATTTTGTGTCTTCATATGTGTCATATTATGGCAATAAGTGAACAAATTATAAAAATTAAACCGAGTGGCGCCGTTGGTAACGGGCTACACAAAGGTCGCCACCTAGTGTTTATGTTCTGAGTGTCCTCCCGCCGTCGTCGTCGCCCGAAAAAAAAATGAGTAGGGAACCCTCCACCCCGTTAACTACTGTGACATTTAACTGCTTAACACTAACGGGCTGTTAGAAATCCCGTGCCTTCCTACAATGGAAGTGCTTTAATAAAAAAAAAATTAGGAGTAGGGAAATTTGAAACCGTATATACTTGCAGATACAAAGCATAAAACTACGCCGAAACAGGGTAGTTTATACAGTCATGATATAAACTACTGTGTATCATCTTCAGTGGCACATAACAATCAGTAGTGATGCTATAATTCGTAATATATGGCGCCTGGCGATATTAGTGCAGGTGGCGACTATACTATTATCTACGATAGACATTCATATCTTTATGGCTGAGCTCTTACAATACATGCAAAACTTTTCAGTTACCTGTATGGTATCAAAAATAGTGTATTACTTGAAATAGTATATAATATTCGCAATTCGCATTCGCATTCGCGAATATTAAAACCAAATATTCGCATTCGCGAATACGGAGAATAGACATTCGGTCCATCACTAATATATATATATATATATATATATATATATATATATATATATATATATATATATATATATATATATATTATATATATATATATATATATATATATATGTCAGCTTGCGCCACTTATCGTCACTTTGCGACCTAGTCACACGCTCTGTGGAAGCACCAGCCTTGCGCTTGGCGTGAACATCGCTGTTGATGTCACGCACCATGTTGCCAGCAAACAGATTGAAGAGAGCACCAGCCATCTGTCGGATGAGCTTGTCCAAGCCGTGCCCTTTACAACAGGAGGCCCCAGTCAGCTGGCCATTCTCGCTTGTGTGGGCGTTCACCACCTCCACGAACACCCTCCTGGGCAAGAAACACTCCAGCAGCTTGCGTCGAGGGGTCTTCTCCTTTACCAGACCTCTCCAGATGTGGCAGATGTTCAGCGTGATGTCAATGGCAGTGGAGGACGGGACCAGGAGCTTGCCGCGATCCAACAGATCGGTGAACGACCTGTAGATGGCCTTCACCTGCTCACCAAGGTTTTCTTCGAAACTGACATCCAGCGGTGCAGCCTCTCTTCAAGCGCAGCTCTACTCGGTCCTTGTCGTTGAGACGGTGCGCCATGAAACTCGACTTGACGTTGCAGATGTTGAACCATCGACGTACAGACTCCAGGAACTCTGCCGTGTCTATGAAGCCCTTGCAGTCAAGCCTGTGCTCTGCGAAGTGTCGCAAGGCCTTGCAGGTGCTTTCATGGGTGGCTGACGCAGCGAGCCCAACGTTGACGCGCTCCAGTGCTGAGGGCTTCAGCACTTTGTCAATCAGCTTGTAGCCAGCTTGCCTGGATGACCTCGCTTTATGTTGTACAGCTTGGTCAGATGATTGAAGTTGACTTTAAGCTGACGTGGGGTCTGAAATAAAATAAACAATTATACAGCCACCAAGTTTTTGTTAAATGTCAAATTAGGCAGCACGAAGAAGAGAAGCAACAGAGGAAAGGAAAACTCAATTACCTATTCTAATTCTACTTTATGAATGAAAATTGTAGGTCATCCAAGACTTATAAACAAAAAAAATGTATATCTCACCTCAAAGCTTGTGAAAGGAGGTACAGTGAGCGTCTTGTGCCTCAGAAGGCCGTAGTACATGTTCTTAAAGATGTGGACCGTATCATACATAGTATAGATATGGTCCTCGTCTGCAGAGTAGAGGTTGAGGATGAACTCTGGGTGGTGGCCGTCGCGACCAAGCGAGTTGTGCCAACTCTGGTTGGTGCGGTGGTTGTCTGTGGTCATCGACACAACCTTGTAGCTCAACTCCGCCAGACCTTGCAGCACCTTGCTGAATGTCGTCTCGATGTCATCCTTAGTCACGTGTGGCACCGGCAGCATGCTGACCATGTCCTCGTACTTGCCGGCCACAGATTTGATGTGCGTGCAAAACAGGGTTTTTGGTGACCACGCCTGCGGTCTCGCCATACACCTGCCACCGGCCATCTCCACGGACTGGGCTATGTACACCTCGTCCATGGCCAGGTTGACGAGGCGCTCACAGGGCTCCAGCTTGGCCACCCTCATGCCCAGGTAGGTCATGGTTGCGCCGTCAAGATCGCTTTCCACTCGCAGCGCTGAAGTGAGCCGCCGCAGAGTCCTGGGATGCGGCAAGCAGAACAGGGCGCAGTTGGGCATCATCTTGTACAGCTTGGGACTCGTCCTTTCCCAGACGACAGCGTTTCCCAGGAGAAACGGAGAATACCGCCTGCCGTGAAGAGGCTTAGACACCAGTCACAACTGTTTTGCTGCAAAAGTGGCCACCAGGCGGACTTCATCTTCAACACCGTGATCTACCAGAGCGTCCAACATGTCGGCAGCCGCCTCCAGATGGTCATTGGTATCAGTAACCAGACTCTTGACCCTCGCCATGACGTTCAACACCTCTCCCAGTGCAGAAAACTGACCAGGCTTGGCGGTAATGTCGGCAACCTGGAAATCAAGTATATTCCTTGAATACACACCTGTAATTAGTATTTGGTCGTAGTTTGACTCCATAGAAGAAAGTTGACAAATGAAAATACTGTGCTGACCTTTCTGAGAGACAACTGTGCTCCATTTCCGTGAATCACGAAGTTGGGGTTGGCGTAAATTGTGACGTTGCAGAGAATAATCGGTAGGCCGGTCACCTCATCGACCTCCTCAGCCCTAATGGTCATTAACTTTTCACCTCCAGAAAGCTGCATCATCACAGGTTTGAAAAATATAAACTTTTTTATTTAGGTTGGAATACAAAAGTTATGTGTTTAAGTCTGAAATAATTTTTAGTGACTACACAACTACATATAATGAAGTGTGATGTATTTCGTACATTCCATGTTTTAGTACCTGACAAGTGTTTGTGGGCCCTTCGGACCCATGTATTGATGTTTGTAGTAGTAGTATATATTAGACAACATGTGATTGCAAACTCCAGTCGTGTTGTGGCTGGCGTTGGTCACTGGTCAAAGTGCCTCGGGGTAGACCACGTTCCGTGTGATTCCAACCCTTTGTGTTCCGTGTGATTCCAACACACACACACACGCACTCAAACGTCCATGAGTCTACTATGTTTGTGGAATGAGGCAAGACGTTACCGCAGACTTTTTCCTGTAATCTAATAATCCTAAAGTGTTTTTAGCCCAAAACCCCCCTTCAAAATACTTCAATCGACATGGGACCAAGCCGCTCACCACCTACGATTTATTTGCGATTTTTTGAGCCTACTCTCATCAAAATTGAGTTTACAGTTTCGGCTACCCAAAACAGACAGACAGACAGACACACACACAAACGGCTACTCCTATAGTATATTAGAAGCCAGATGGCAGCATCTCTGTGGATAGCTTGTTGAAGAGGTAATCCAGGTCGGTGATCGTGTCCTCATCAAAGAACTTCTCAGTATGATTGTCGAGGACTTGTTGTTCGTGAGTCAGGCGAGCAGATGATGAGGCTCGGAAACTTGGCCGCTCCTCCACTACAGCTGGTCTTGCTGTTTCTGGGTAGCTATTGAACACTGATGGGATGACATCAGGCTTAAGCCTGAGACGCTGTCGTTCCGTCTTGGTTCGAGAGGCGACGCCCTTGACAAAGTCCTGCGGCTTGAAGTGCAACTCACAGACACCAGAGTGGTCGGGGTTCCAGCCACTGTCTTCACGTCGGATGCTGTAAACCAACTGTGTCCTGATTTCAGCCTTTTTTGGGAAGGTAAAAACATGCTTCGTGCATGGAGGGGTCTCACCCCTCTCAATCATTTCTTCTTCCTGCTTGGTGGGCCTATAGCCCGATCTACAGTTGAAGGCTGCACACTTCACCATAATGGACAACAATAGATTCAATATGAAAACACACAACTATCATTATTTTCTAGTTAACTTACTTGTAAATATGCTTTTTATGCCAAAATAACACAAACAACCCACGGAGGTGTGTTTCCATATGGTAATTTAGTCATTTCACATATTTTTTCACTAAGTATGTCATTGGCTTCTATATCACATTCATCTACAATTATCTCTTGATCATACCTATCAATGTTTTGTAGGTAACCTACTTATAAACATCCTATTTATGACAAAATAAGATGAGAGTTCACCGGCCGTGGAGATGTGTGTTTACATACCCAAATTTCACTTATTTTTTCACTAAATATGTCATTAAATTATATATCACATTCATCTACAACTATCGATTGATCACATATATCATTATTTTGTAGGTAGCTTACTTGTAAATATCCTTTTAATGCCAAAATAACACGATAGTCGGTGACACGTGTTTCCCGAAGTAGGAGTGTTTACACTTCACAGCGCTGTCAGCGACGAACAGCAACTCGTACAGCGTTACCAGTTAGACTTTGTATTTCTTGAAAATTAACGAATACAGTCGTGCATGCATATCATTATAGTTCCTAAGTCTTACCAAAGTAACACTGTTGGACGTATATGTTACGACGTTCAGTGAAGCATGGCGTAATATTTGAAACACACCCAATAATGCTGCCAAACACTAAGCGCCTGGCGTCAGTTGGCCATGGGACCAGTACTGCAGCGTCTAGCGCGCTTCGTTGCCGAGTGTCACATTCTGTTGTTCTACAGTTATATATATATATATATATATATATATATAAGAGAGAGAGAGAGAGAGAGAGAGAGAGAGAGAGAGAGAGAGAGAGAGAGAGAGAGAGAGAGAGAGAGAGAGAGAGAGAGAGAGAGAGAGAGAGAGAGAGAGAGAGAGAGAGAGAGAGAGAGAGAGAGAGAGAGAGAGATATTCCACAATGGTTACATTATAATAACTCATGTTTCCTGTTCCCCACAGCACTCCTCCGTCTCACACGCTCTGAAAACCCTGATCAGCGTGTCAACAGTCATCCTTCTTGGTCTCATATGTGCCTACCACGCCCTCGAGGTTCAGGTAGGTCGAAAGAGAGAGAGAGAGAGAGAGAGAGAGAGAGAGAGAGAGGGAAATAAAATAAAATAATGATGCTACAAAGCTCAATTCGCAGACTTTAGTAAAAAAAATGAAAAGAAATGAAAGTGTTGATTTGAACGAGACTCGGAAAGACACCATACATATGTAGGCATCATGTTTTAATGACATTAATTTACATGCAAAGCTAATGAACGAGAAGATTGTGTAAATGGAGAGAAGAAGGAACAGTCAAGAATAGGTTATTGAGGAGTAATATCATCTTCATGTGATTTCTGGTAATATGAATAACCGTGCTCAAGCTAACCAGTGGTCTGTGATCCTAAGCAACTATATTTTGTTTCTTTCAGATTCCATTCAAAGTTGAATATTTACCTCCGCCAACGAAGTTGGAGGGGTTATGGTTTCACCCCGATCTGTCTGTCTGTCTGTCTGTCTGTCTGTCTGTTTGTTTGTTAGTGTACAGGATTTCTCAAAAAGTTACGAATAGATTTCGACCAAACTCGGTATACCAAGTCTATTTGGTATAAGGAAGAACTGATTTAATTTTGGATGAAATCTATTGACAACTGTTGTTATGGCAACCAATTGATGAAATATTCGGCCGGAGGTATGCGCTCATACTGAGTATATATATTATATATATATAATATATATATATATTTGATTATATATATATATATATATATATATATATATATATATATATATATATATATATATATATATATATAATAATATAAGCGAAAGTGTGTCTGTGTGTGTGTGTGTGTGTGTGTGTGTGTGTGTGTGTGTCCGCTCCAGGTGCCGCCCCCTGTGGCGGAATCCCCTCATATGGCACGGTTTTGGAACCGGCTCGAGCAGGGGAAGGTTTTAAGCCCATTTATGAGATGATCCGAACACTTTTTTTTCTTTTTTTTAGCAGCCTATTAGCGAGAATTGTGAAAAAAAGTGGGTTGCGAGAATTGAGGAAACCTTGATGTAGGGTGATGGGTAATCTCTATCTATAATAATATAAGCGAAAGTGTGTCTGTGTGTGTGTGTGTGTGTGTGTGTGTGTGTGTGTGTGTGTGTGTGTCCGCTCCAGGTACCGCCCCCTGTGGCAGAATCCCCTCATATGGCACAGTTTTGGAACCGGCTCGAGCAGGGGAAGGTGTTAAGCCCATATATGAGATGATCCGATCCCTTTTTTTTTTTTTTTTTTTTTTAGCAGCCTATTAGCGAGAATTGTGAAAAAAATGTGGGTTGCGAGAATTGAGGAAACCTTGATATAGGGTGATGGGTAATCTCTATCTATAATAATATAAGCGAAAGTGTGTCTGTGTGTGTGTGTGTGTGTGTGTCCGCTCCAGGTGCCGCCCCCTGTGGCGCAATCCCCTCATATGGCACGGTTTTGGAACCGGCTCGAGCAAGGGAAGGTTTTAAGCCCATTTATGAGATGATCCGAACACTTTTTTTTTTTTTTTTAGCAGCCTATTAGCGAGAATTGTGAAAAAAAGTGGGTTGCGAGAATTGAGGAAACCTTGATGTAGGGTGATGGGTAATGGGTGAGTGAATTAGTGATGTATTTCAGATGGGTACTGGGTGTGGGGTGATGGGTGAGTGAATGGGTGGGGGGTGATGGGTGATGGGTGAGGGAATAGATGGGGGGTGATGGGTAATGGGTGAGTGAATGGGTGTGTGGTGATGGATAATGGGTGAATGAATGGGTGGGGGGTTGTGGGTAATGGGTGAGTGAATGGGTGGGGGTGATGGGTAATGGGTGAGTGAATGGGTTGGGGGTGATGTGAATAGGTTGGCGTTAATACATACATTTCTACATCCATGATTTCAGGAAAGCTAGAAGGGGCTATCTGGAGAGCCTATGTTTGGTGGGCCGAAGGCCCACCAAACACAGGCTGGGTGTGTTTGGTGGTATATACTCGGGTATAATATTGTGATATTTATATATATATATATATATTTTGGTGGGCCTTCGGCCCACCAAACACAGGTGGTGGGCCCAAGGCCCACCAATAGCCCTCCGCAGGAGCTAGCCAAAAAGTCCGCCCGGAGGGCGGCTTTGCGGCTAGTATTTATATATAATTGATGAAATATTCGGGCGGAGGTATGCGCTCTACTGAGTGCCCCCCCCCCCCTTAGTTACCTCCGCCAACGAAGTTGGAGGGGTTATGTTTTCACCCCGATCTGTCTGTCTGTCTGTCTGTCTGTCTGTCTGTCTGTCTGTTAGTGTACAGGATTTCTCGAAAAGTTACGAATAGATTTGGACCAAACTCGGTTTACCACGTCTAGCTGGTATAAGGAAGAACTTATTTAATTTTGTATGAAATCTATTGACAACTGTTGCCATGGCAATCAATTGATGAAATATTCGGCCGGAGGTATGCGCTCATACTGAGTGCATATATATATATATATATATATATATATATATATATATATATATATATATATATATATATATATATATATATATGCACTCAGTATGAGCGCATACCTCCGGCCGAATATTTCATCAATTGGTTGCCATGGCAACAGTTGTCAATAGATTTCATACAAAATTAAATAAGTTCTTCCTGTATGTATATATATATATATGTATATATATATATATAATATATATATATATATATATATATATATATATATTATATATATATATATATATATATATATATATATATATATATATATATATATATATATATATTTTTTTTTTTTACTTTTTCTTTTTCCTTTTTTTTAAAACTTTTTTATATTCGGGCGGAGGTATGCGCTCTACTTAGTGCCCCCCCCCCTAGTTAACTCCTGTAATTAGTGTCCCAAATTAATGAGAAGAAACCAATAATACTTGAATCTTGGAAGTACTTATCAGCAAATTTCGTATTTTTTTTTTATTAACCGATATTTCAAACCCTACATAAAATGTTACATATTTCAGAGTAGTTTTATTGTTATGCTTTCTTAATTAAGGTTCATGACTAAAATTCATAGCCCTGTTATCTTGTTTTAGTTGTAGTTTCTACGTATAATCTAGGCTTACATTAATTTGGGCTCATGGTGAGAGCACTGTATCCTCACTATGCAATAGAATCCTACTAAATTTGTCATGTCTGGTCATAGTTGTTACCCTGCTGCTAACATGTAACTCAGTACAACGAGCCGTATGGGAGGATTGTCGGCGACTAAACTGGTAACCCCACTGGTTCTACCAGTAAGGAAGATGTGCTGGTCACCCAAATGGACTAAAAATATGACAAAAAATATAATCTTTAAGGGCAGATGAACTCACTATTGAGTCAATGGCCATCCAGCCCTAGCTATGGATAAAATAGTTGGCAGCCTGGGATAAATCCCTAAAGGGGGTTCTGCGTCCCTGGCCACGGTGAGCAGTAAGGCCGATCCCTGACACATATTGTTTGGGGAAGGGCTTGCGGTCCCTCCCTGTAAAAACTTAACTTTAGCCACAAACATAATCAGTAGAGGCCGAGGGCGAGGCAACCGCGCCCCCGACCCGTTTTGGTCAGGGCAGCCCACGCAGACCCCTCCAATGCCGACGTAGGGGGAATCTGCCTATGACAAGTGCGGGGCAAAGCTCTCGGGAATCCCGCATTCTAAATACAGTGGGATTTCTAACGATTTAACGATCCCCCTTGCCCATCATTTTTTTTGTGGAGGTGGCCGGGGCGGTGCAGAGGCGGCGCCTGCCCGTCGAATCACTCCTGGGATAAACCTCCGGAGGGTTCTTTGTGTGGGCTCCTGGAACGTTCTGAGCCTGCCAGACGAACATCGACTACCGCTCCTATCGGGTGAGCACAGTAATCTGAGGGTGGATATAGTGGCTCTCTGGGACGAGGAGGTCTGGCAGTGGCGAGACTAGCAGTGGGAGTTACACCTACTACTGATCCGGCATGAACAATGGTCACCGTGTCCGGGGAGTAGCTATTGGAATCTCCAGCAAACTGCAGCCGTCTGTTGTTGAGGTTACTCCGGTTGATGAGCGTATACTGCGGGTGAGGATGAAACACACACTGGGTTTCATGTCTCTTACTGCAGTGTACGCTACTACAGAGGTGTGTGAAACTGAAGAGAAGGAGATGTTTTACTCCAAACTCGACTCCGTATTAGACCAGTGTCCTTCTCGGGAAACACTCTTTTGTCTTGGGCGACTTCAATGCTACTACTGGCACTTTGAGAGATGGCTATTCGTTATGTGTTGGTCCCCATGGCTTCGGTACCAGAAACATTAACAGTTATCTCCATCTGAATTTTGCAAGGTCCAGAAGGTTGAGAATTACAGGTTCTTGGTATCAGAGACCAGAGCTGCTCCACTGGACAAGGTATAGTACTGCCGGAGGGGTAGCTAAGGAGATCACCCACATCCTCGTTAGTATTCGTTGAAAGATCCTCCAGAACTGCAGGGTTTACCGGAGTGCTGAGTTCCGTGCAGCTGATCACAGACTTGTTGTTGCTACACTTAAGCTTCATGTCAAGTCCAGAAGAATCTCAAGAGGTAACTATACTGTGTTTCATCTTGAGAAGCTGAAGGAATGACATGTGCCCATGAGTACGCGGTGACAGTCTCAAATCGGTTTGATGTGGTCGGTGCCCTCGAGGACCCTGTAGAACTGTGGGAGCCCTTCAAACGTGAAGCTCTCCAGGCTGCCAAGGAGTGTATTGGAAAGCGCCCGAGGTCAAGACGTGGTTTTGTCTCGACGGAGACGCTGGATAATATCGAGGAGAGTAGCGCTGCCAGGCTTGCTGGGAACCAGGACCATCACAGGGCTCTGTCACGCATTACTAGAACCCTCCTGGATAGGTATGTTAGGAGTCTCGCTGAGGATGTTGAGGGCCATTTGAACGCTAATGACCTCCGACCCGCCTACCGAGCCCTGAAGATGCTCCGTTCCAAGTCTCATCTCGGTGACTGCTATCCGAGCAGCAGATGGGCGCCTCGTGTCGGACATGGATGGGCAGCTTCACACCACTGGCTTACGGGCAGTGGATGCCAATCATCCCATTAACGATACTGCACCCTCTCTTGACGAAGTCAGAGAGGCTGTAGCAAAGTTGAAAGGTGGAAATGCAGCTGGTGTTTGTTATATCAGTTCGGAGCTCCTCAAAGCTCGGGGTGAGGCCATGATCCGCGGTTTGCTGTCCTGACTGCCGTGTGGTAATCAGGTACCATTCATCTTGACTGGAAATAGGGGCTGGTCGTTTCTATCTTGAAAGGGAAAGGGGAACGTCAGGACTGCAAAAATTACCGCGGTATTACATTATTTGGCGTGCCAGGCAAAGGGCTGGCCCATCTATCTCAATCGTCAGAGACCTCAGCAGTCTGGGTTCACGCCTGGTAAGTCACCAGCGGACCGTATCCTAGCGCTTCATGTCCTGGTGGAACACCGACGTGCGTCTCGACATAGGATGCTTCCAGCCTATGTTGATCTCAAGAAGGCGTTTGACTCGGTGCATTGTGGGTCATTCTGGGATCTTTTGCGACTTCGCGGGATTACTGCAAGGACTATTGGTTTGATGACTGATCTGTACTCTGGGACTAGGAGTGCTGTGAAGTGTAGGCGAGGTGTATCCAGTTTATTTCCTGTGAATACAGAATTGAGGCAAGGGTGCATCCTTCCCCGATCTTTTTTTCAACACTAGTATGAACTGGGTATTGGGCAAAGTTATAGATCAAAGTGATTGTGCAGCATCCCTCGGCAACACCAAGTTCACTGCTCTTGTTTTTACCGATGATGCAGTAATCTTTGCTGAGTCACTGGAGGTCCTGGTGATGGCTCTCGAGGCGCTTCACGAGGAGGCAAAGCCTTTGGAACTTGAGGTTTCCCGGCTCAAGACCAAGTTCCAGGTGTTTGGAGGCCTACTAGATGAAACAGTACAGTATGTTCATGCGTGCGGCGAGGACATTGAGATCTTTGAAAGTGTTACATACCTTGGCTGCGCAGTACATAAAAGTGACGGGTCTCGTCAAGAAGTCTTACGGTGGATTGGTATAGCCCACGGTGGTATGGACTCGCTCAGCATGAGTATTTGGCGTTGTCGGTACCTGTGGAGGAGAACAAAGATCCGGATTTACAAGTCGCTTGTGATCCGTGTCTTACTCTATGGTTGTGAGACATGGACACTAAATAGCTACTTGAACAGGCGAATCGATGCCTTTGGTAATAATTATCTTCGCAGAAGCATCGGGTATCGTTGGGATGAATACGTGTCAAATCAGCGATTGCACCATGAGAGTGAATCGAGGCCTATTACCTGCATAGTCCGTCAGCGCCATCTTCGGCTATATGGGCATATGGCAAGTTACCGTGAAACCAATCCTACCCACTGGGTTGTATCTGTAAGATACAATCCGGCGTTGAGGAGGCCGAGTCGGCGCCCACAAGGCTCGTAGCCGGGGCAAGTTGATGTTTCTTGTCGATATTGCTTGGTGTGGAAAGGGAGTCTGCATGGGGACTTGAGCGTGGTGACCACCTGGAGTGGCGTCGTTGGGTGGACGAGACGACGCGCCTCCCGGCGTATGCCCCCAATGATTGATTGATTGATTTCCCTCATATGCTTCTTCCGGATGGCTCCACAGATGTTTCATATATTTCAAAAGCTGAACTCTTTGCTCAAACCTTTGATAACAATAATTATTCTACTATGGTTGATGATCCTCCTTCTCCTCCATCCTCTGACTATGTTATGCCTTTCGTAATTATGTTTTCTTTGACCTTTCTTGCCTTGATCCTCGGAAGGCTTACAGTCCTAACAGAGTCCATCCTATTGTTCTCAAAAACTGTGCTTCTGTGCTTCCTCCCTGCCTGTACAAGCTTTTCTGTCTTTGTCTATATGCTTCCACCTTTTACTTCTTGCTGGAAGTTTAGTCACATTCAACCTGTTCCTAAGAAGGGTGACCGTTTTAATTCTTCAGACTACCGTCCCATTACTTTGATTTCCAGTCCATCTAATTGTCAGGGCCGATGTTGTTATCAATTAATATTACCAATCTTCAGAAATGTGGGGAAGAAAAATCAAGGAGTATGATTACCCCGATTATATTTACACAAAACAAAATGAATAACTGACTTGCCGCCAATCAACAAGGAAGTTGAAGGAACCAAACAACAATATCAATGATAGATAATATCATAGCAGGGGTAATGTCACCCTAAGAACTCGCTAAAACGCCGCCTGCAGAGATGTGAACTGCAATCTTCAGCACTGTAGATTCCACTTCAGACGGCGGGGAGCGTTGAATGGTGTGCGGGACAGTGATGGGCCGACTGGAAGAAAGCCCACGTCTTCAGAATGGCCTTCTAGGGATAAGAACAGCAGCTTGGTAGTGGGGAGGTGTTGTCAGCGTGGAGAGTTATGGCTGTCTGCCTAACCCTGGACGGCGAAGTTCCGTCATCACAATGGCTCGACAACCCCTTTACCCCGGTAATTGGGGCTGGAAATTTTAACGTGGTAGTCGGATAGTACTTGAAGCCCCGATGCACGCCGCTTGGTAATATTGAAAGCGGTAATCACCGTTACCGTGACGAGGGAGGTGTAGTTCAGGTGTAGTTCCTCACACTTGCCCCCAACTAAAGCATCTGCTGCTCAGCTCTTTGTGGTGGCGGTAGCAGAGTGGTTTGCGTCACCAAATGGCGTTCTCGAAGACCCGAGTTTGATCTCGAGTGAGACCCATAAATCCACTTAAAATATGTATGCACCGTCGAATGGCCTAAGAACACCCAAATGCCCTGCCCATTAATCTACCTTCACTTGCGAGTGCATCGGAGGCCATAGGGGTGTGGCATGAGCCTCTAATCACAAGCGTCACTATAAAAATCCTGACCGCGCCACCACGGGCGAGGGCCAACCATCACAGCCCTCAAGTGAGCCTCCAGGGCCTACCATCCGAGCCCAGGAGGTCACTACCTACTGGCGCTATAGTCATATATGTACAAAAAAAAAAAAAAAAAGCCGATGACAAAGGAGAACTGCAGCTGACCCGGAGAAAGATAAAAAATATTTGTAAAAGGCTGTATGTAGAGCAGGAATCTATCATATAACTATGGCCGGCTGAGTAGGTCGGCTCCAATATTAGAGGCTTGTGGTAAACTTCAAAGAAATATTCCTTACCTCTCAGGTAGAGGTCAAACCTATGGACGTTGAAACGATGGGTAGGCATCCCCTTCGGATTGTAGAGTAACGTCGTTCCCGATATAGGTGTTTCCGGCTGGCGTAAGAGATGGGATGTGCAGTAGGGTACGCCGTAGGTCCACTGAAAAGTGAAATATAGATTATTTCGAATTTGGCAGGGTGTTTTCTTATGTAAAATTGAATTTTAAGGGTAGTTTGTTCGCTTCAACTTTTTGGTTTGAGCATTTCTTGCTATGCAAAAATGAACTTTTATATTTATATGCAAAACATAGCTTAGCCCCGCTAAAGTAACGGCTTAATTTGCACCTATCATCAATTCTTGATCGTCTTTTTCAGCATGGCTTCTCCTTGTAAACCAAGTGGGTCGAAGCCCGCAACTAGACAGAGCTCTGGATCCAAGTTGGTCGCCTTTGTTGGCGGTGGACGAGAGTTTGCTGAGAGTGAGGTGCCTACGTATCGCGGCGTGATGAAGAGGGGAATCCTTCTCCAAGAACTCAGCGGCGTCCGGGAGGGTGTTGACAAGCGGGGGTACCCAGTGAGAGACATTGCGAAGGATCTGACCCCCATGGTGCTTGCCCAGTGGAAGAAATCAAACGGCCAGTTTGCACCTCCAGTGGTTGTTATTGACCGGTCCGTGACCAGAAGGATAGATAATTTTTGGAAGAAGGTTAGTGAAGTGGTGAAAGACAGAGCAACTAAAGCAGTAAAGGAATTCGTGGAGAAGAATATGGACAGGCTGTTTGACATAACGGCCTGCCCTCACACGATCTTCCTCTGCAAGGACCAGGAATCCCACTGCTCCAACCCCCAGCTGTGCCACGCGAGAGCACACGTGCAGTGTGACTGCCCCCTGGCCAGCAAAGTCCCTACTTTAGACCTGGAGTGACTGTACTACCAGAGGATCAAAGTTGGGGAGGAGAGTGCAATGATGATGATAGGGGTAGACAAGAATGAGACGCATAGACAAGTGAAAGCAGCAAAGAGAAAGCAGTTGGAAGAGGAGGCTAAGCTGAAGAAGCAGAAGCAGAAAGATGAAAAGGTCAGACGTCTTGAGCTGCAGGAACAGATGTTCCTGGGCCAGGCTGAAGATCACCAGGATTCTGAGGATGGGACGAAGGAGTCTTTCACCCTGCCACTCAGAGGAAAGAGGCAGGAGCAACAGGAGGCTGCCATACTGGTAGACCAACTGCTCAGGGAGAGGCTGGGGTCCCTGGAACCCCTTGTGATGCAGTACTTGGACAGGCCAGCTGCAAGAAGAAACACAATGCCAGTCCGGAACCTGGCGCTGGCAAGCATCCGGTTCGACGTTCCGCCCACTGCTGCTGCTGCCTTGGCTTCTGGATTCCTCCAGGACCTTATCGCTGACGGCCACCTCTCGCCAGACATGTCGTACCTGGTCTGCGATCCTAATAAGCTGAGGAGGGCCAGGCAGGATGCCATGGCATCGGCCAGGGACCTTGACCAGGGGAAGCACCAGGGTACCAAAATAGTTGGATTGGGTTACGATGGGAGGAAGGACAAGACCAGGACGATGGTGCCCGACAGCTATGGGAAACTGCACCCAAGGTTGATCAGGGAGGAGCATGTGTCAGTGACAGAGGAGCCATCTGGAAGGTACCTTTGGCACTTTGTACCAGAGGACCCGGTGCCACCTGAGAAGCCTGCGCTCAAAGTAGCTCAGGCTCTCTATGATCTGCTGGTGACATACGACTCCACCGACTCACTGATCGTACTGCAAGGTGACTCAACTAGGGCCAACACGGGGTGGAAGGGTGGTACTCACGCCCATTTGGAGAAGATGCTGGGACAAAAGCTCTTCTGGAGTATATGCGTGTTGCACACAAACGAGTTGCCCCTGCGCCACCTTATCACCAGCATCGACGGGCCTACCTCATCTGACACTGGCTTCACGGGTCCAGTGTGCAGTCTGCTGTCCAGCGTGAATGAGATGCAGTACAACGCAGAGTTCAGAGGAGTGCCAGGCGGTGAAGATCTCACGGAGATACTGGAGTATATCCTGGTCAACATGTCCACTGACCAGCAGGTCCCCTACCAGCGGGTTTCCAGACTGTGAAGCGGGGCGTTCTCCCGTCCGAGCTGCAGGAGATCAAGTGGGGCAAAGTGTCCCCCCTCAGATGGCTCACCACAGCCCAGTCGCTCGTGTACATGTGGACCAGAAAGCATGGACTGACTGGCAAAGAACTGAACCAACCTGGAAATCCTAGTCAAGTACTGCCTGCAGGTGTACTTCAACTCTACTACGACATCAAGGTTCACCACAGAAAAGAGGACGGCCCGGGGGCCGGTTTTAGGAGGGGGGCATAGTGGGCAGCTGCCCAGGGGCCCCCACAATCAGGGGGCCCCCACAAAATGGGGCAATCGGGCCAAACTGGGGCCTTGGGGTCTCCACATATTTTTAATTTTTTGTTCTTATTTATTTATTTACTTAATACTTCTTGTAAATTTATATAATAAATATTTTTTAATCAAGAGGCCTTAATTTATAATCAAATTAAAAATTTATCTTATATCCAACTGCCTATAGCTAGTTTTTGTTTTGATTGCCCATGGCCACATTTCTAGGTTTAGAATGGTCTCCCTCTAACAGATATTAGGAAAACGGATACACTCAGCTGATTAAGGGGTTTAATGAGCGACCCGTGGCTGATTTTGAGGTGAGTTTTTTAGTATTTTTTTCATTTTCGATGTAATATTTCGCTACCAATTAATGATTTCTGGTGTCCATGAATACACAAAGAGTGTGCTAGTAAGGCACAGAATACTGAGATATGTCTATATGTGATGAAATGAAGTAATGAAGGTGAATTCATATGTCACAGAATGACTAAGGGGTTTGTTTACATAAAGTGGCGTCATATCATCGTTGGATGATCACAACAGTGGGATTTTAACACATTAAACGGGCGTTTTGGGCCACCGGTGTCCCGAGGCAGCTCTTTCCTTCTTTGCGAATTGGTACATCCGTGGCCCGAAAAACCCCTTTTTTTAAAAAACGTTTGAAAACCAATTTTTATGTACATTTGTATTTATTATGGCTATAAATGTCTTGCAACGATATCAGGTAATAAAAAATACTCTAATTCTAATAATTGTGTAAATTAGTTAATTATGATTAGCCCAAAAATCCTTTTTCCTTGTTCATCAATTTTTTTTTTCATTATGTTTTCATATGATAATGTGATCCTATAAGCATTATAATCAATATGAAAATAAAGCAGTTATCAAATAAAACATGCGAATGCATTCTTTGCATATAAAGCAAAAATTAAACATTGAAATTTGAAATTCATTTGAAATAATGAAATATAAGATAAGATAATATTATATATAACAATAAAATGCTTCCAAAAGGGCATATAAAACTTTGAAAACACAAAGCTTGTAAGGTGCATTCATCTTACAAGCAAATTACAATCATTACATAATGCAGCAGTAATTAACTGTAAAAGGGAAAATACATAAACTCACAAAATTAGTTCCGTAAACAAAAATAAAAAAAAGTTAAATTTGAATTATCCGAATGTGTAATCGTTTCCCAATTTCCCATGCATTTTCCTTAGTATGAGCATATTTTTCATTGAATATAAAAGGCAGAGATGGGGCTGACCATCACATGCACTGCAGAAGGTGGTTTACTCTTCTAGCCTTGTTGGGGCCACCATGTTCCTTCTCCTAGTGATATCTGTTCGGAACATCCTCTGCTTTTTCCTTGTGCTTCCTTGTGTACCCACAGGTTGTGGATGGTCCATACATACATAGATAGATAAAAAAGTTAAAGAAAAACATAAAATTTTTAATGAAGGCAACTTCCTTATAGCAACATATTTCATTAACTGGACCCAAAAATATGTTTTTAAAAGATGATTTTCATTTTGAATTCTTTGCTTAGTTACCACAAATTTACATTTTTTGAATTAAAATAACTTATGTTATGCTTCTCTCCTGGAAAGGTACAGGAGCAATCCAATAACATAATACAGTATGGAGGATAAATAAATCCTTAATGTTATGGCAATTATTTATGAAAAAACCCATTCCTGGCATTTTCTAAATGTAAATCATATTTAATTATTGTTCCTTTCACTTTGAATTTTCATCATCTTACCTTATACTAGGACATATTAATCAAAATGATTTTAAAATCATATTTAGGATCTAGTTAATGACATATGTTGCTATTAAGGAAGTTTGCCTTCATTTGATTTTTTTTTATTTCTTTTACTTTTTGATATCTATGTCTGTATGGATCATTCCACACTTGTGGATGACCCATACAATTTTATAAACTTTTTAGGCCAATGTTTCACCTAGTTGTAAAATGTTCCCAGAGTTGTGTCTTATACACATTGTAGACAAAGGGTTATATTTTGTCATGCATAATAAAGTTTTCCAGTTTTGACTCCATTCTTTTTTTAACCAAATTTTGAAAAAAATCGTACGGATCATCCGCAACTAACCCTACGCCAATTTTGTCCCAAAATGTTCAGGAATTCAATATCCTGGCATCTGAGAAAATTTGTAATCACTAATGCTGTCCATAACCTAGTAAAAAGCAAATGGCCTATTTCAAGTATTTTTTGTAATTATAATGACAATTATAATTACAATTATATTATAATTATAATTATAATATTATAATTATAATTATAATATATATATAATATAATTATAATATAATTATAATATAATTATAATATAATTATAATTATAATTATAATTAGGTATCGATCTTTGTTGACAGAAAAATTTTCTTACAGACATGAGTGGGATGGATAGACACAAAGGTGCACGACATTATGAAAGTGGTGCTGCAAAGAGAAAGACCTCTGCAGAACGTGCTGAAAGAGAAGCTAAAGAGCGTGCCAAAACACGTAGACTGACTGAGTTCTTCGCTCGTCCATTTGCTTCAGAACATGCAGATAGACGTCTAGAAAGTACTTCAAGTTCATCTTCCTGGCACCCAGAGCAAGTACCTGATACTGATGCATCACCATCCTCTAACTCGTCACAAGGCAGCTTTAGCATATCAAGAGAAGGAAATGAACAGAAGGCCGACGAGACAGATATTGAATCAAAGCAGTGCCTCCTGAATTGCAAATGAATATCACAAAAACTGTATGACATAGCTATCAAATTGTGGCCAAAGATTTTACAAACGAATTTATTGATTATTAGGCAAGAAAGGTGCTGAGAGTCTCCACCCACAGTGATGCACATTTTTGGAAGCTAGTTCAGCAATCCAAAAAGACGCAAAAAATGTCAGTCGCAAATGCACACCAGGTATATTTGAGCGAAGGAATCGAAATGGGGAAGTTACAAAGCGTTCTTGGCTATGTCTATCTCCAGAAAATGGGCGGGTCTACTGCTTCTATTGCAAGCTAATGGGTGCTTCGAGATCTCAGTTCACATCTGATGGGTTCTGTGACTGGAAACACGCCAATAGGGTTGCTGTCCATGAACAATCAAAGGATCACATTCAAGCAGTTTTGTCAGCAACAAGTCGTGCAATGAGAGTTGGAGGTGTAGACTCAAAGCTAACAACACAAGTGGATCAAGTTGAGCAGTTTTTGGTGTAGTCCTTTTGAAACGACTGATTAGTGTGTTGAAATTTTTACGGAAAGAGGCCTAGCTCTTCGAGGGGATGATAAATAATTGGATCTCCTCATAAAGGAAATTATTTAGGATTGTTAGAGCTTTTGGCCGTGCATGATGATTTCCTCAGGCAACACATACATAATCATCCAGTCGAGGCAGTGGCCATACAAAGGCTATTTATCTTCAAACCCTCTGTGAAGAAATCGTCAGACTAATAGGGAATGAAGTACTCAAGGAAATAAAATTTCACGTATAAAGCTGTCAAAATATTTCTCAATTTCTCTCGGGTTCAACACCTGATGAAGGTCATGTAGATCAACTAACACTGATCTTCAGATACATGGAGCATGAGATACACCTTAGAGAGATATGTAAAAAAATTTCAAACCCAAAACAAGGACACAAGGCTCAAGAAATGTTTGAAGCTTTGATGAAATTTCTAACAGACTATGATATTGACATTCAAAATTGTCGTGGGCAATCATATGATAATGCAACATCTATGAGTGGGAGATACAATGGTCTGCAAGCCAAAGTTTTGGGAGCTAAAAATCATCATGCAGTTTGAATACCTGTGCAGGTCACTTCATTAAACCTAGTTGGAAAAACTGGAGCTGAATGTTGTCAAGCAGCTATCTCATTTTTTTTTATTTTCTAGAGGCCATTTATGTGTTCTTCACAGCTTCTACACGTCATTATGCAATTCTTAGCGATTTACTGAAAAATGTAGAATCTGGCCCAGTGTCTGTACCAAAGGGATTTCTACAATAAGATTTGGTCCTGTCGGCTGTTGCAGTGAAAGCAACTGTCCAAGGATATGTCCCAATCCGTTAAGCACTTGCTAAAATAACTAGTGATGAGAATGAGATGAGAAAAAAATCGTTATGAAGCCATGGTCTCCTTGAAAAGATGGCAAGCTAGAGACAGCCATTTATGCTGTTTTTTGGCATGACATTCTTGGTAGAGTTGATGCCACAAGCCACGCATTGCAAGATCCAAACTTGAGTTGAACACAGCAGTCGCAATTTTGAAGTCCTTGGAATGTTTTGTACGTGAAAAACGAGATCGCTTCCATGTTTATGAGGAGAAGGGGAAAGAATTGTCAGGAACTGAGGAATATTTACAGACACGTAAGCGCCAACGTAATGTCCTAAATCAATCCATTGGATTTTTGGACGATCTGAAGAAACATCACTCTCACAGTCAGAAGCATTTCGCATATAGAATTTCCTTTCCAGCAATTGATCAGTTCCTGAGTTCACTGGATCAACGGTTGAAGGCCTATGAAAAATCTTTTCACTTTTTGGATTCTTGGATAAACCGCAATCATTGAATTGTGTGAAATTGAAGCAGCTGCAGCAAAATTGGTTGCTTGAGTACAAGAATGATCTGGATCAAACACTTGGAGTTGAACTAGTGCAGTTTTGCAGCCTTCTTTACCCCAATTTTTCAAAGACTAGAGAAAGGAGACACATTTCCTTTACAAGCTGTTGATATACAAAAATGTTGTAGATTACATTTCAAATTTTGAAATAAGTTGCGGATGTACTTGGTGCTCATGGTTACAAAATGTTCTTGCAGTAAAATGAAATTTATCAAAAACAGACTTCATACTACAATGTGTCATGACAGGTTTAGCCACCTATATAGCTTTGATGAGCATTGAATATGACATCCTCAGAGAAACTGACTTCCATGATTTGATCAAAAACTTTGCAAGGGCTAGATCTCGTAAAGTGCCACTGCCAGTTATGTAATTAAGGGTAGCAACTGGTATTGTAAAATTTATTTGTTCATTTGCAGATATATGGAAAATGTAGATATGCATCATAGATATTCAGACTAGTGTTGTAAATAGTAGCTATTGTTTACTTTGCTTATAAATATGACTGATAATCAATCCCTTCTCTATTGTATACATTGCTAAAGTTAATATACTTTCTCAATATAGCTATGCTGATTGTTTCAAAATGCTCCTAAAAAGGCTAAAATTTCAAAAAAAATCCACGGACCCCCCAGCTGCTCGGCATCTCATACTTTGTAAAATTTTGTAATGAAAGGGGGCCTCCACACAGAGGCTGCCCAGGGGCCTCCACAGGTCTAAATCCGGCCCTGGGACGGCCCCAAGCACATCCTCACGCAGATCAGAGTGATGAGGTCGCAGCCCAAGAAGGTCCAAACAGCTGTGACCTTCTACGTGCGGACAGGAGCATGGTTCGCACACTCAGAATGTGTCCTCCTCTCGCTGATGGCGAGTCAGAGTGAGGACGACCGCAGGTTCGCCGTGACCCAGATTATGAAGCTGAGGGCTGGCGAGGAGTATGGGGACACCAGTGTAAGACCTCGCATCACACCCAAGCTGAACTTGTCAGCCACCAGCTTGCAGACACTGATCAGTTGGCAGCCTGGCCAGGTGCACGAGCCGGCATTCACCTGTTCACTGTCCGGGGATCAGATGCAGGAGATCCTGGTCAAGCCGTACGAGGTTCCGGAGTTCTCTATCCACACTCAGATCACCGAAAGAGTCGTGAAGCAGGTGACAGATTCTGCGGCAGCAGTGGTGGGGCAGCAGGCCAGAGACGGGTTCATCCGGGCTCCGGCCCACCACCGGGAGACCATGCCCTGCTTCAGGTCTAAGAAGGACATGATGGACACGTTCTAGGCCAACGTAGAGGCTGTGACACTGATGTAGTGCCTGATGAACCAACTGATCAGAAAGAGCTTACCACGCTAGTCATTTGGAACTCATATTGGTGCATGATGCAATAAACAGGACCAACCGGACACTGCATACTCATTTAAGCATTATTCGATAAGGGTGCAATATAAAAGTGCGATTTTGCATAGTAAGAATTGCTCAAATGCAAAAATGGAAAGAGATAAATCGTCTTAGAATTCCATTTTACATAGGAAATTGGCATGCCAAAGTTGAGAAAAATATTTTTTTTTATACGGCGTACCCTAATGTGCACGGTCATCATGGTACTCGAAGAATACATCTCCCAATCCATAATTTGAAGCGTTGATGCGCAGGACGAGAGTCTGGCTGGGGTCAGGAGACCGCAGGATGGGTCCCGAGGCCAAGGCTTGCTTTAACTGGTCTAAGATCATGTGCAGATCATCCATCAACTGTAGGAGTTCTCGTACCAGCTTCTTTAACAAGTTAGAGAAGGGGCCGGTGAGCTCAGAGGCCTGAGAAAGGTGTTGCTGAAGTCTATCCAAAATAGATATTAGGGCAGAAATGTGAGTGTGCCAATTATAAAAATATACATACAAATGAAACGAAACTTTATACAATCCCAAACTAACAAGCAAAAATCCCAATATTAATTATACAACAAATTAAACACGAACTTCAGGGCACAGCCTGTGCCTAGACCAAAAAGCAGTAATATGTAGTAGTTATGGTAGTAGTAGTAATTCTAGTATTGTCCTGGTGGTAGTAGTAGTAGAAGGATGGGCACAGGGAAAATTTCATCTTGGCTTCGCTCTGTAGTGATGAGGGTGATGTCGTGATCATCAACCTGAGCATACTGACTCAAAGTGAGATCAGGATTCATAACGTGTCCCCCAGAACTAGCTGGGCCTTCAGACTTTAAAGTAAGCCGAAATAAATCGTCAGTACCCTCGCTTGAGCAGGAACACTTACACTTTTCCCTGGGCTCCGATGTAAGTTCAGTTATGACAGGTAACGGCTGACGTCGACGGTGTTTATTTGAGGATGGCGCGACAGGTAACGACTGAAGGGGTAAGTGGACGTACCTGTCTCTTACTTGACAAGCGATGACACTTGTCGTAGAAACGACAGTAATCCCAGATGTCCGCGCACATTCCTGGCCAGTAAAAGTCCTGAGAGATCTTCAGCAGGGTCTTAAGATGGGAGACATGACCAGCCAAAGGATCTTCGTGAGCCAAACGTAGGATGATGGGACGGCACTTACTGGAGATAACTAGTGATAAAGTATTTAACTTGTGTGGGCGATCAGAGGAGATACATTTCCGGTACAGGAGGCCGTACTCAAGGAGAAACTTGTGGGTGGCATAATCCCGTGCATTCTCTAATTCACAAGTAGACTTCGGGGCACGTAGACACTGCAGTGAAGGACATGATTATTGTAGTTGACGAAACTCATCAGGGGTCACAGACAAATAATAGAGTTCAGGCAGGACTAAAGAGTGGATCAGTTCAGCTCTACCAACACTAGGCTCCATAGCACACACTTCAATTGTAGGAGACTCACATGGTGGTAGAGGTTGACATTCAACAAGGGGAGCGTCCTTGGCATTAGATGAGATGGAGTCAGGAGAAGAGGAGTCATCAAGGGGAAGAGGAGATAATGAATCTTGTGGCAGTGAAACATTAGTGGTGGCTTGGTCCTTATCATTATGGAGAGAATAGTAATTACGGAGTTGAGAGTCAGGACTATTTGGAATTAACACACCGGGCATATTTCCTATTAATGCACTAGCAACCTTAAAGTAATCGTCCAGACCCTTTTTTTTTTGCCTAATTATGTTTAATGTACATTCAAAACACCTAATCCATCAAAAAATTATTGATTTCCAGGCCTTATTTCCGTAAAAACACGACTTCTGTAAAAAGCACGCGAAAAAAAAATCTTCCCTCCAACAGGCTACGAATGTTATTGATGACGTCAGAGGAGGAACGCTCCAATGTAAACATCTGTCTGACACCTGTCGGCAAATGTTATGATGAGCGATTGTACTTCGGTGTCAGACAGTGAATCTGTTGCTGTGACAGATTTAGAGGACGATGCTCAACTGAGACCTCATCTGAGACCAAAATAAATGACGCTGCTCGCGTATACTATGAGGAAAACGAACCTCAGACCAGAATACGAGGCGGACGAACAGATGTTAGCGGCAACAACAACCCCTTACACACAACAACCCCCTTACACACAACAACCCCTTACACACAACAACCCCCTTACACACAACAACCCCTTACACACAACAACCCCTTGCACACAACAACCCCTTACACACAACAACCCCTTATACACACAACAACCCCTTACACACAACAACCCCTTACACACAACAACCCCTTACACACAACAACCCCTTACACACAACAACCCTTTACACACAACAACCCCTTACACACAACGGTGTATTCCTAATGCGGCCGCGGGCCCCATGCGGCCGCCTACGGCAATATAAGTAACTTTTAGGGGGTTATAGTCAGGCTAGGTTAGTAACTTTTAGGGGGTTATAGTGAGGTTAGGTTAGTAACTTTTAGGGGTTATAGTGAGGCTAGGTTAGTAACTTTTAGGGGTTATAGTGAGGTTAGGTTAGTAACTTTTAGGGGGTTATAGTGAGGTTAATTTAGTAACTTATAGTGAGGTTAGGTTAGTAGCTTTTAGGGGTTATAGTGAGGTTAGGTTAGTAACTTATAGTGAGGTTAGGTAGGTAACTTTTAGGGGGTTATAGTGAGGCTAGGTTAGGTTAGGTTAGGTTAGGTTAGTAATGTTTAGGGGTTATAGTGAGGTTAGGTTAGTAACTTATGACATATCTTATGTTTAACATATAGTTATATATGTTCAACATAACATAGAATAAACATATACTTTTAACAATAGTTTGCTCCGCGCGACTGCCCTCTATATATGTGGATCATACGGGCGGCCGCATGGGGACGGCGGCCGCATAGGGTGGTGACCCACACAACAACCCCTTACACGCAACAACCCCTTACACACAACAACCCCTTACACACAACAACCCCTTACACATAAGAACCCCTTACACACAACAACCCCTTACACACAACAACCCCTTACACACACAACCCCTTACACACAACAAACCCGTTACACACAACAACTCCTTACACACAACAACCCCTTACACACAACAATCCCTTACACACAACAACCCCTTTACACACAACAATTGGTGTAAGTGGTAAATAGTGATGGTGGTGACACACAGCAACACAACAGCATCCGGTGAGTGAGTGAGTGAGTGTGTGTGTGTGAGTGTGTGTGATGAGTGTGTGTGTATGTGTGTGTGCGTGTGGTGTGTGTGTGTGTGTGGTGAGTGTATCACTACAAATCCTTGCCAATTTCAACTTCCCGTTCCAATCTGCCCTAGTCCGCCGCACAAATCTTTTCAACACATTTAACGTCGTCGTATCAGTCGGAAACGTGTGCAAACTTTTCTCGAAAGGCACAGCTGTCTTGCTGCACCCATAAAGGATGCATGCATGTGGCATATCGCCAAAAAAATCTATCACAAAACACCCAAAAATCTTCATGTACTATATTTATCTCTTGTGTTTACGTGCTTCTGATCAGCGAGGGGAGAGGAGGCCTTCTTCCTGTTACGTCACCGAGCCGTGGCGCATCGTATGCCAGTTGCCAGCAGCGTTTTCGAAGCTCGGGTAATTTACAGATTTTGATTGCGGATCATTAAAAAACGGCTGACTGGATGCAAAAAGTGACAACATATTGTTGATACACTCGATAATGGCTATACGCTAACTACATAAAATCAGGAATGATGAAATGGTTTGGACGATTACTTTAAGTGGGGCCCTTACGGCAACAGTGTAAAATGGCCACCATAAGTATTACCTACCAACGGGGAATTCATTCAAACTTTACCCTTGGGACAGAGTGATGGGTCAATGTCTGGCAGGCCGTCTTCAGAAACTACGACACCAGAGCACCCAATGTCTATAATGATGGTGGAAGACCATTAACCATTGATAGTCCCCGACACTGAATAGTGAGGAACTTTACGGTCTTATAGACAAAATCCAACCTTATAAGGAGCGGCGACAGTTGTTCTGTCACTGAATGCTCGACGATTATAGGGGCAGCTTGGTCGTATGTGTCCAGCCTCCCCACAATTGTGACACGTCACAGGTGAGAAAGTTTGATGCCCCGAAGGTGGGATCCTCAGCGGAATAGGAAGTCTAAGGGGAGATCTCCTCGAGTTTTTGTAAGATACCTTAGGATAGGCGTTATGGGCGGACGCCCAGTCGTCCGCTAGTTGTATTGCATCCTTCAGCAGGGCAAGCCTTCTTTCCTTGCTAAAAAGGCGAGGTTCAGGTGATAAAGAAGATAGAAATTGATCAAGGATTATAAATTGTCTAATGTCCTCATAAGTCTCAGGCACACAGGAGGACTCAACTCAAGAATCAAATATCCGTGACAATTGGGTGACGAATTGATGGTAGTTTTGCCCTAATTGAATCTTGGCCGACCTGAATTTTACTCGAAAGTCATCTGGAGTCTTACCACTGAAACCAATTAACAGTGCCTGCCTAAGTAGCTCGTAGACCTTAGTGGTTGAGGATGGGAGAGACGTATAGAGATCAGCAGCCTTTCCCGTAAGGAGGCAACTCAAACGAACGGCGAAGGTATCCCTAGGGAGTACCAGCATCTCGGCCACTCGCTCGAACCCTGTTAAATAGGTGGCGATATCTTAATCATCCTTGTAAGTTGGCAAACATGGCCTGGAGACAGGATCAAATGTTAATTAGAAGGAGGGCTTACCTTGAGCAGCAATTTCGGCCAGTATAATATCTTTCTCCCGCTCAGCTTGTCGATCTGCAGCTTCTCTCAGCTTTTCGTTCTTCTCTCTCTGCTTGTCTTTCTTCTCTCTCACTCTTTTGCTGTTCCTGGATCCAACGGCCAATCTCCAATCCTTGTAGACCGAGGACCTCACCCTGCTCATTCAATGCTTCGAAGGAAGACAATGTAAATCCAAACAGAATACGAAAATATACACAACAACAATGAAATAATCAGAACCAACCAAAAACCCAAAAATATCCAAAATTAATATATACAACAACAAAAAAAAAACCTAAAGTAAATTAAATAAAAAAGAAGCTGTCAAACATTCCTCCGGGGCGTCAGGCAACAATGGCGCGCGGCGGCGACTTACAAGCAAATAATTCCCACAATCTTAAGAAGTGTAATATTTCAATGGATAACGTATCATGGCGAGTTCGCCAATTATGTCAGGGCCGAGGTTGTTATCAATTAATATTACCAATCTTGAGAAATGTGGGTAAGAGAAGTCAAGGAGTATGATTACCCCGATTATATTTACACACAACAAAATTAATAACTGGCTTGCCACCAATTAACAAGGAATCAAACAACAACATCAATAATATATAATAATCATAGCAGGGGTAATGTTCCCCTGAACCCCCTGAAACGCCGCCTGCAGAGAGGTGAACTGCAATAGCAATCTTCAGCACCGTAGATTCCCCTTCAGACGGCAGTTGAATGGTGTGCGGGACAGTGAAGGGCCGACTGGAAGAAAGTCCACGTCTTCAGAATGGCCTTCTAGGGATGAGAACAGCAGCTTGGTAGTGGGGAGGTGTTGTCAGTGTGGAGAGCTATGGCTGTCTGCCTAACCCTGAGCGGCGAAGCTCCATCATCACAATGGCTCGACTGCCCTCTTACCCCGGTACACGGGGTTGGAAGTTTTGACGTGGTAGTCGGGTAGTACTTGAAGCCCCGATGCACACTGCTTGGTGAAAGTGAAAGCAGTAATTACCGTTACCGTGACGAGGGAGGTGTAGTACAGGTGTAGTTCCTCACACTAATTAAGTGAATTTATACTAAATAAGAATATGCTTTAGCATGTATCTGCTAACAATCTTGTATCTAATCGTCAGTACGGTTTCCGTTAAGGGCGATATTGTAACTTTCCTAACAAAATCATGGCTATCCTCCCTTAGGGGTTTCGGTGAAACTTTTGTTGTTGCCCTTGACATATCAAAAACATTTATATAGAGTCTAGCATGGATCTTAAATTTATGAACTACCCTCATTCGATTTATATCCCTGTGTCTAAACCTAAAGTTACCTTTCTAACCGTTCTATTGCATCTACTGTGGATGGTCAGTGTTCTTCTCCTAAGTCTATCAATAGTGGTGTTCCTATAACCCACTCTTTTTATATTATTCATTAATGATATCTAAGTCTAGTTATTGTCATATGCACTTCTATGCTGATGATTCTACCCTACATTTTTCAACGTCGTTCATTAGACATCCAACTCAACAATAACTAAGTGGCTCACGGAGATATGCCACAGAGCGCCTAACTTTTAATCTTTCTATAATTTCTGATTGGGGCAAAGCAAATCTTGTTATTGTACAATGCCTCAAAAACCCAATTTATTCACCTATCTACTTGACATAACCTTACAAACAACTATCATATATTATTCAATGATACTCAACTGTCTCCCTTTATCTCCTGTCAACTCCAAAAAACATTCTTAGACTATTTTTTACTAAAAATCTGAACTGGAAATTTGACATGTCACCTCTTGCCAAAACAGCTTTTAAAATTTCGGTGTCCTGTGGCGTCTGCGTCCATATTTTTCTCCCTCGCAGTTGCTTGTTCTGTATAGGGGTTTTATCCGGTCATGTATGGAGTATGTCCTTCATGTTTGGGTTGATTCAATCATACAGCTCTCCTAAACAGGGTAGAGGCAAAGTTTTTCGTCTCATCAGCTCTTCTTCTCTGACTGACTGTCTTCAATCTATAAATCACCGCCGTAGTGTTGCTTCTCTTGCCGTTATTTTTATGATCACTGCTCGCCTGAAGTTGCAGTTGATATTAGTCAAACAAGGTCAAATATGGCATGCAAAATCACTGAAAGATCGCAAATCACACGAGAAAGGACGCGTTATATGAGTGATATAATAAAAACATAACTTTCGCTGACGACACGACGGGCGTGAAGGAGACATCGGTTCCACCAGGAGACGACGAAGGCGATGAAGGATCCCACGAATCACACGAAGCCGGAGCCGCACGCAACTTCAAAACAGGGTTGAGCGGCGTGGGTGCGTAGGATGGGAGTGCAGGAGCCGATGAAGGAATGGCTGCAGGCTAGCAGCGATGGTCATATCAACATCGTCGACCACATGGCACCAGTAGATAGACAAAACACACACAAAGGACACGCAAGACAAAGACCAATACTGTTGCCACCATATCATATACGGGGTATAGTGTAGACCATTGCTATACCGGCATACTATGTACCAAGGGCGGCAGGAATCAGGACTGATACTTATAATAAGGCTATGGGATCTCCATAATTCTTGACATAACATAAAACCACATATAAGATCTTCCATAAATTTTCTCATCAGCTATGGATCTAGCAGTTTCGGCTGACATAATTTCCCGCTAAACGTAGCACTTACATTACCCTAAAATGTCTCTTAGATCATGAAATAACACTTGAAATCAGTAAAATATAAGCTATATATTATGTGAGAGCCTAAAGGACTGAAAATAAGGTGATTTTAAAAGATCGCTTCATATATACGTAGAAATAACATCCCGTGGAATCGTTTTACGCGGGTAACGAAGGTGTTGTGCCACTGCCGAATATCTAGTTATATACTGCCGTATCTCTGTCTTGTCATCAATCTCTGGCTAATGGGGAAAGTGAAAGATTTAATACCGGAAACCGTTGCACAGATTGTGGGGCACAAGCAGGCTGTCCATTCTATAAAAGAAATCAGTGTACAATTGTCAGTATCCGATGATTTGTGAAGCGGTGGGCCAAGCGGTTCAGGGAGGGGGGGAAGCGTCAGACGCCCAAGCAGAGAATACGTCCAGGACGCCCCAGAAAAACGACCAAGAGGGCTTCAACACACTTACAGCTCTTTTGGTTGTCTTTCTCGGGCGTCCTGGACGTATTATCTGCTTGGGTGTCTCACGCTTCCCCCCCTCCCTGAACCGCTTGGCCTACCGCTTCATAGATCATCGGATATTGACAATTGTTCTCTGATGGCCTATTACTATGGCCAGAGCACAATCACCACACACAAGTTCGCACTAGCACGCCGGGTCGCGGAACAAGTTACGGCAGGTCATCTTTCCACACCACGGCTCGACGCCAACTGAGGAGAGGGAACTAGCTACTGACAGAAAACTGAGGGATGTGATGACGTCATATCCGGGTTCCAATACTCTGGCAAAATCCATTCACCCTCAAGAACACCATTCTTTTTTCGCCATAGCTATTAAGAAACCGTCTCGGGTGGCTCTATATTTTTGTCGAGTACTCTATGTACCTAAGTCTACCTAGGTAGGGGAAGAATGGCTTACCTAATATACTATATATAGCAACTATTGCATCTTCCATTCCATATTCCACGTTGTTACAAGGCAAAACTAATATTTAAATAGATGCAAGAAAGTGTACCCAAAAATTTACAGGAAAAGAACGAAGACTATGAAGTGCGGCAAATGTATGAATGTGACTTACAACATACTAACACATTGACTTCTACACAATACATTTACAAAAAATCATGTATGATTTTTCATGAAGTCATCAAGATTATCAATCAAGAGGCGCACTGCTGATGACTGAAGCTTAGTTGTCTTTTGTTTTGCTTATCTGGTCGACTATACATCCGCCTAGCATCTCTAAACCAGTAATCTTCGACTGCTGTCTTGCAGCCGTGTTCTGTTCGAAGGCTTCGAGAAAACGCACCTGCCAAGAAGACTCCTCACGTTCCTCCCTAAATGTCTTCCTCTTCTTGGTAGGCGTCTTACGGGCTACTACAGCTGGCATGGCTCAGGCTTCACAAGCTTTTACCGGCGAGGCAACCTATGCCAGGCCCGTGTCTGCTTCGATGACGTGTCTGCAAATAAATTTCAATATATAGAAATTTGATAGCACAGACATAATATATTCAAAAGAGGAGGTGCAACCCTGTCCGCTATCCTCCAAGACTTACAAATATTGTGTTGGTACAATACAATGACAAGAGTGCATACATTTAGCTTGTATCTAAGTATTGACATATACAAGATCGTTAATATAATAGAAGTACATTTAAATTTCAGCACTAATAATAGAGCACGGTCGCCTCTGTGGTGTAGTGGCTAGCACGCCTTGCTACGAAGATACGGGTCCTGGTTCGAATCAGAGCCAGGGCAAGTCGGCGGCCAGTCAACTAGCCCCTCTTCCTCCCTTTCCGGGTTTAAATGATTGTGCTGTACTTACATTTCTATGGAGTTTGATCTGTCTGAGTTTGTGCCTGTTTTCTCAGACCGTGCAAGACACACTACTCGGTGACGGTCCTGAGGACTAGAATGAGGTTCCAGCCTGGAAGCTACTTCCCCCGCTGAAAAAAATACAGAAATGATCACGGAATGCGACAAAATATAACTGTGCCTATGAAAAATGATCTTCAGATTTGTGTGTTTTGAATTTCAAGAGTGCGGCGTACTCATTCCATCACCAGGTCTCTGAAAAGAATAAACGGAATATGCCTATAAATATTTACGATACTTACGAGCGATGTTGTCCAGTATTGTGTAGCAGGGCGTCGAATGATGGAAACAATATCCACTTCACTGTCGCTACAGCATCAGCCACGGAACCACTGGGAAGTGCCTTCGTTGTGACCCTTCTCATCCTGACATACCTATCCCTGAGGTATACCCACCGCTTTTTACAGTCCTCCGCTATAACAAAGACCAAAATATCAGATGTTGATGGGTTTTTACTATTTTGATGGGCACAGCATAAGTATGCACTTTCACTTTAACAGGCAGTATTGATTGAGTAGGCATACATATACGTATTGAACCACACTTTCATGTTCAGTTTCATGATTTTGAGAAATGTTCGACGTACCATTTATGTTCAGCTGCTTGCAAAACCCGTCCTACAAATTTGTTTCATTGCCCCGTCCTTATAACTTTAATGAGCAGCATTATAGAACCAAGGGTACTGGCCAACGGTATTGATGAGTTTCTCATCCTGATTCTCGGTCCACATTCTGCCAAATAGTAGTACATTAGGAAAATACTGTAGTGACAAGTGTAAAATATGTTCAAACACGTCTTAATGACTTGATAAAGAGTTTTTGGAGTAGGGGATAAGGATTACTTTGCACCAAGGTTTTCACGTTTAGGTTTGATGGTCTGAACAGGGTCTTTACCATATTCATTTCATGGATGGATAAATTTTAAGGAGCTTTAAATCACCAAGATACTAACGGCATGATAATATTTACTTTACTGAGGCCTCACATATTCATTTACTTCTACTTTAACATGCGGCAGGTCAATATTGGGAGAGTTGCTTGGTATGGGAAGGGAGCCTGCATGAGGACTCGCACGAGGTGACTCCCAGGAGCATATTCCCTAACTCTATGCGAGTATGTGGTTTCGGAGTGAAGACGCTTCGCTGTATCTCTGAAACTAACCATATAATTTTGTCGAAAGTACTCTCATTGTGATTTCCACACAAAGTTATCTTGAAAATTACAGGAAACCTAACTTAACCAAACATAATTAACCTGACGTGTTCAAGAGTAAAGGCAACATGTTCCAAAACCGGGAATATGCCTCCCGGGAGTGGGGTCGTAGAAGTAACGGATTCAAACTGGAAAAGCGTAGATTTAAAAAAGAAATAGGGAAAACTGGTTCACAAATAAACTGGTGGTATTGACATGCCACATGTTGAAGTAGACAAGTAAATAAATATGTGAGGCCTAAGTAAAGTAAATATTACCATGCTATTAGTGTCTTGGTGGTGCTGAGCTCCTTCAAATTTACCCATGGACTTGCAGCAAGTACATTAACCCCTTGAGGCCCAGAGCGTAATTTCCATTGTAATTTGGCTACCACTAAACGATTTTTAGTGCTAATAGGCAATGTTTTATAGATATGACCTGTTAAGTATCCTTGTCGACTAAATAATTTGCTATATTCAGCTACTTTTCGTTATTTTGTGGCTAACAACATACGATTTTTTTTATAACTAAGGAAAGATCTGGGTGTGAAGGGGTTAAATGTGTATCGTGGGTAATTTAATATCAATATCAAGAGCTGGACCTGTCGCTGTAAATAGGAACTCTCGCCGACGTGAAAAAAGTTATCATTCGCCAACGTCTGCGAGAATAATGATCGGAAACAGTTCCATGTACCAAGATTATTCTATACTATAATAATTATCTATTTCAGCGTAAATAATAGTAATACTGGACAACGTGAAAAGTTGGAACTATCGCTGATGGGGAAAAGAGATCTGGTAGATGAGAGTTTATGGTAATCTCGTCTACTGGATATCTTGTCCCCGTCGCCGAGAGTTCCGCTCCAACTTTTGGTAAATATATACTCATACTATATTGACCATATTTCTCTGCACAATTAGGAGTATGGTTTCTGGTTACATTAATGGATTCTGATAACTTTTTTTCCCTGAGTTTCCATTGGAAATCACTACTTTCGGAGATATACAATGTTGGAAAATATGCAGTTTCAACCACTACTCCCTAATGACCAATACTCTCCTGAATGTAAAAACACGGATAAAAGTTGAGTAAATGTATATATTGGGTACTCTAATATCAACATCAAGAACTGGAACTGTAGCCGAGAATAGAAATACTTGTCTAAGTGAAAAATTGGAACACGCGCCGACATTTGGAACACTCGCCAATGTCGGCGAGAATTCATATCGGTGACAATTATGGGTACATATATATCTAATAAGCTTTTAGCTGTTTATGTATACCTAACCTGACCTTTACCTAACCTAACGGTAACCTAACCTAACCATTACCGTCGGCGAGGGTTCCAAGTTTGTGTCGGGACGAGAATTTTGGTAGACGACGAGAGTAGCACAAACCATTCTTTGCAGCAAACAGTGGACCTTAATGCACTGTATCCACAGAGGTTACATAATCAATGCCCGGGTTAGGTTAGTTAACTAGCAGGTGGGTCCAGTTATAGTCAGGA
This sequence comes from Chionoecetes opilio, assembly GCA_016584305.1. Lineage (NCBI taxonomy): Eukaryota > Metazoa > Arthropoda > Malacostraca > Decapoda > Majidae > Chionoecetes > Chionoecetes opilio. The sequence goes on along the minus strand of JACEEZ010021505.1, from coordinate 174,151 downwards.
CAGTATTGGTCAGAAGGGAGTATTAGTTGAAACTGCATTTTTACCATTATTACGAGCGAGCGCAAAGCGCTCGTGAGTCCTCGGTGGATACGGGATTTTTCTCACTTACCGGCCGACCCGGCCCGACCCGACCCGACCGATCGTCACGCTTTTCAGGAGCTTATATCTTTGCAATCCCGCTTCCGATTGACAAGCGGTCTTCGCCATCTGATAGCCCCATTCAATACCTATTTGTGTTGACATGTTTTGTCTCACATGAGGGGTCAGCATGGCGCGTGTCGCGTGAGGGGTGTCAGACAACGTTATCTTGCTACAGCTGAGAAACGGCTGTACCGACTAAGTTGAAATTTGGTGTGTGGTTTGAGACCACACACCTAGCAATGTCACACAGGTCAAACTCCGGGTGACGCCGCACGTGCGCACGTGCGGCGGGTTTCTACAGGCTCGCTCGTCCCTCGCCGATTAAGGCGTCTTACTGGTATGAAATATGCTGCACTGATAGTTATCTTTGCCTGGGATGGGCAGACTAGTCACAAGAGGAAAAAGGAATACAGTATTAATACCAGATTTCAATGATGGTACAATGTCTTTACCATACCTGATAGCTGAAGGCGACCGAGTGGCTGTAGACTCCTGGACTGAAGAGGACCGCGACTTCTTCATCTCACTGCACATAACATGTTTATGTTTACAATTCAGTTTTCGCGGGGCGATATCGCTGGTGACGCACTTCTCGTTGGGACGAAAATCCTTCGTCATTTCCCATGAACAGTACAAATATAATTTACAATTTGCATTATAGCATTGTGAAAATGCAAAGGTGTAATTCATCATGATTCTATCAGGAGCTTTAAATATCATATATCGAATATTCAAAATATTCATACGTGCATCGTTACGTGTGTATCGCCGCACAAAGTTAAAATCAAGTCATCTCTCCCTTTTGGCGGTGTCCGCTCGAGCGGAGGTGGAAGCGGTGTCCGGTTCCCACTACAGCCACTCATGCGGTCATGATGTCATTGTTGTCATGTCATGAGGTCATGACGTCATTGTTGGGCAGTGAACGGCAACGGCGGCCGTAGAAGCGGACCAGTGGGAAGTTACTGGGATCCGGCCTTTAGTTAGGCCATCACATGTTAAAGTGAGCTGAAGCGAATCATCAATACCCTCACTTAAGCAGGATAACTTACCACTTTCTTTGGGCTCCGATAAAGGTGAAATCCCGTCGTGAACTTGCAACTGGTTAACTTGGGCCTGCCGGTGATATTTCTTAAAGATATTGGCGTGGTAAAGATTCGGTCCTCTTGGCATGTCGATCAAGCAGTCCACTTTACCCCGCTTCTCTAACACTTTTTGAGGGCCACTCCAAGCAACCAAGAGCTTGCTGTAGTCACTAACTAGGCAATAGTAACAACACTTCATCCCCTGGCTGGAACTGACGGTCTTGGGATCTTAAATAAAAGTATGATTTATACCGGGCGATACTCAACGATATCACGCGATATCAGCGTGTTTGGCAGCAAGCTGGGCACATCGGTCAGTTTCTACCGTAACTCGAGGACGTACCGGAAGGACGATCTTTATTCTTCCGGGATCCTTCGATTTTCCGATAGGTCACGGAGCACCGAGAGGGGACCCCGCACTGATCTGCCGTAAAGGAGTTCAAAGGAAGATAATCCGGTCCACTCGTTAGGGATTTCCCTGAGGGCAAACAGAGTAGGGAATTAAATATCTATGTTTTTCTCCCAGTAGTTTGTGTAGCTCACCCATCAGCTGGTAAGTAAACTGGGTCCCACGGTCAGAAAGGATCTCCCTGGGGATATCCACTCTGGCGAAGATGGTTAACAGAGGTTCAGATACAGAGATGGTGTCAATATTACTTAGAGGCATGGCCTCGGGAAAACCAGTGGAAAAATCAATGAGGGGTAATTTGTAACGGTGTTTTTCTGATGACGGTGGAGACAATGGACCTACCAAGTCAATGATGATTAAGGTGAAAGGATCAGTTACGACAGACAACGGCTGAAGGGGTACTGGAAGTACCCGTCCCTTAGCTAACATGCGCTGACACTTGTCGCAGGAACGGCAGTAATCCCTGAAGTCTGCGCACATCCCTGGCCTTGAAACGTCTTGCAATATAAGAACATAAGAACATAAGAACATAAGAAAATAAGGAAGCTACAAGAGGCCGCGAGACCTACACGTGGTAGTTCCTGTTACCTAACACTACCTACATCCACCTTTCATCCCCATCCATGATCCCATCCAGCTCCCCTTTAAAGCTCCCCAATGACTCAGCACTAACTACCTGTCTACTGAGACCATTCCATTCATTCACCACCCTATTTGTGAACCAGTTTTTCCCTATTTCCTTTCTAAATCTACGCTTTTCCAGCTTGAATCCGTTACTTCTTGTTCTACCCTGGTTAAAAGCCGTAAGAACTTTTCCTACCTCTCCTTTATTAAATCCTTTATCCACTTAAAAACTTCTATCAGATCGCCCCTTACTCTGCGTCTCTCGAGTGAGTGTAATTTTAATAACTTCGATCTCCTCTCATAACTAAAGTTACGCATCCCTTGTATCATTTTGGTCATCCTTCTCTGCACTTTTTTCTAACAACACTATATCCATCCTGTAATATGGAGACCAAAACTGAACTGCATAGTCTAGGTGAGGCCTGACTAGAGTCAGATAAGGCTTTAGAATAACTTCCGCACTTCTACTTTTAACACTTCTGGTAATGAATCCTAATACTCTATTAGCTCTATTTCTGGCCTCAATACATTGTTTCCTAGGTCGGAGGTCTGGGCTCACCCTCACTCCAAGATCTTTTTCACCTTCTGATCTTTTCAGCGATACATTGCTTACGGTGTATCTATTACCAGGGTTTTTTCTACCAACATTCATAACGCTACATTTATCAATATTAAATTCCATCTGCCATCTGACTGCCCACTCGTTAAGTTTATCTAAGTCTCCCTGCAATATGTTTACGTCAGACTGTGATCCAATAATCCTACCTAACTTTGTATCATCAGCAAACTTACTGATATCACTGCTAATCCCACTATCCAAGTCGTTGATGTAAATCAAAAATAGTAATGGGCCCAAAACAGACCCTTGTGGAACTCCACTTGTCACCAGTCCCACCAGTGAAATATCTTCATTTGGGTTTTACGGTTGGATAAATTACCAGCAAAATGACCTTGGTGAGCAACAAGTAGGATGACGGGACGGCACTCACTGGGAACAACCAAGGATAAATTATATATCTGTTGTGGGCGATCCGAGGATAGACATTTCCGGTACAGGAGGCCATCTTCATGTATAAACTGGTAGGTGGCACCATCCCGTGCCTTCTTAATCTCACGAATAGTAGTTCTAGTTCGTACATATTGCAGTGAAGGACAGGATTTCGGCAGTCGACGAGACTCTTCAGGTAGGTAAAGGTAAAGATGGGGGGATGCGCTATGCTGCGCGTGGCCTTCGGTGCTCATCGCCGTGGCATTTGCCCCTTGAGCCTGTGGTGGGTGGTGACCCGTTACCCTGGGACACAGGGCTAGTGTGCCATCTGGATTACCACAGTTACCAGGTTTCCCCAGATACCTATTTATCAACCCCCAAAGGGAGAAACGACAGCTGTGTTGGCTGGTCGCCGACTTGCCCTGGCCCGGATTCTGACCAAGGCCCGCAGATTCGTAGCCAGGCACTCTAGCCACTACACCATGGAGGCGACAAAATCATCAGGGGTCACTGACAATTGATGGAGCTTAGGCAGGACTAGAGGGTGGATCGACGTTTAGATCGACCGGCTCTGGTCTCCACAACACAGACTTATGTGGTAGGGGACTCACTTGGTGGTAGAGGCTGACATACAAAAAGAGGACCGTCCTTGGCATTAGATGAGAGGGAATATCCGGGAGAAGCAGAATCATCAAGGGGAATAGGAGATAATGGATATAGTGGAGGTGAAACCTCGGTGGTAGTTTGGTCGTAGTTATCATGGAGACAATGGTCATCACAGAGTGGAGAGTCGGGACTATTAGGAAGTTATACACAGGGAATATTTCCAATTAAAGCACTACACAGTTAATTGTGGCCCTTACGGCTTCTGTCCAGCCAGTGTAAAATGGGCACCATAAGTAACACCTAACAACAGGATATTCGTCGGTACGTCCTAAATAGTCAACAACCTGTTCTTTGGAGCAGAGTGATGTGTCAATGTCTAGCAGGGCTTCCTCAGAAACTACGACACCAAAGCACCCAATGTCCCTAATGATAGAGGAAGATCATGACCCTTTGATAGTCCCCGAAACTGAGAAGTTAGGTACTTTACGATTTTATAAACAAATCCAACCTTATAAGTGGCTGCATTGGTTGTTCCGGCCTCGAATGCTCGAGGATTATAGGAACAGCGTGGTCGTATGTGTCCCGCTTCCCCTTAATTGTGACACGTCACAGTTGAGAGAGTTTGATGCCTAGAAGGTGGAATCCTCAGCGGAGTAGCATATCGAGGGGAGGATGTCTTTGAGTAGTTGTAGGAGGAGACCTTCGGATAGGCGTTGTGGGCGGACGCCCAGTCGTCCGCTAGTTGTATTGCATCCTTCAGCTGGGCAAGCTTCCTTTCCTTGATAAAGAGGCAAAGTTCTGGTGTTAAGGAAGAAAGAGACTGGTCAAAATTAATAAATTGCCTCATATCCTCATACGTTTCGACAATCGAGAAGGACTTAACCCAAGAATCAAACATCCTCGATAACTGGGTAACGAACTGATGGTAGTTCTGTCCTGCTTTAATCTTGGCTGACCAGAAATCCACTCTGTATCTATATGGAGTATTACTGAAGCCAGTTAGCAATGCTTGCTCCAGTATCTTATAATCCGAAATGTTGGATCATGGAAGGGTCGTGTAGAGCTTGGCAGCTTTCCGAGTAAGGAGGCAACCCAGACGAACGGCGAAGGTATCTCTTGGTAGTGCCAACATCTCGGCCACTCTCTCAAGCTCGTTAAGTAGGTGGCTATGTCCTCCTCAATCTTGTATGATGGTAGACTATGCCTGGAGACAGGATCAGATGGTACGTAATAGGACTGAGGGCTTACCTTGAACTGCAATTTCTGCTAGTTTAATTATTTTCTTTCTCCCTCTCAGCTTGTCTCTCGGCAGCTTCTCTCTCTCTCTCTCTTTCTGCTTGTCTTTCTTCCCTTTCGATTTTCTGTTGTTCCAGGTTCTACTGGCCAACCTCCTTTCCTTGTAAACCGAGGGCTTCGCCCCGCTCCTTCAGTGCTTGGAAGGAAGAAGAAATTGCATACCAAATACAGATTACGTATACACATACAAAATAACAACCAATTAAATTACTAAACACCAACAACTCAACAAAATCCCAAAATATAAATGTACAGAAATATTTAGAGACAGACAACACCTCAAGCATTGCTCCCGGGCCTCAGGCAGCAATGGCGCGCAGCAGCGATGTACAATCAATTAATGCCCACAATCTCAAGAGGTACAATACTTAATTGATAGTCATATCCTGGTGAGGTTGCCAAATATGTCAGGGCCGAGGTGGCTATCAATTAATATTATCAATCTTGAGAATGGTTGGGAAGAAAAGTCATGAAGTATGATACCCCGAATATATTAACACAACAAAAGTGGCAATTACTAGCTAGCAGCCAAATTATATCAACCAAACAACGAACTCTCGTGTAACTAAACAATAGAAATATCAGAGCTGGGGTATGTCACCCAACTACTTTATGTACTGCAGCCTGGAGGAGAAGTGCGGCAGCATATCTCAGCTACGTAGTTGACACCTCAGGCAGCTAGGAGTGTTGAATGGTGCCGGGACAGTCGAAGGACCGCCTGGAAGAGAGCCCAATTCTTCAGCAGTGCCTTCAGGATGATGAGAACATCAGCAATGGTGGAAGTATTGTCGGGTTGAGAGCGGCTAGCTGTCTGCCTTCACCAGTGCAGTGAGGCTCTGGGATCACCTTGGTTAGACTACCCCCCTATCCCTGGACACTGAGGTGGGGGTGTTGACGTGGCACCTGCCAACAAACACTTGAGAGTTGCAAAGGTGGGCATTCCGCAATTTTAGTCCGCAATTCCGCAATTCCGCAACTTGCGGAATGGTAATTCGGTTGTGGAATTGCGCAATTACGGATGCCTGAAAAAATTGCGGACTTGCGAGTTGCGGACCGCTAAAATTTTGAAACGCAATCGCAATAACTTGCGGAATGGGAAATTCGGTTGCGGAATTGCGCAATTACGGATGTCTGAAAAAAATGCAGAATTGCGTTCTGCGGACCGCCAAAATTTTGAAACGCAATCGCAATAATTGTGACGGTCACCACTCACCACCTTCAAAGTGGCAAGTGCCCGCGTGAACATAAGTTCCCACCAAATATTGTGGAGACGACACTGTCAACTGCCAATTTGCCAAGTGTAGCACAGTCACTGTCAGTGCGTGCTGTAACTTGGGATTGAGAGCGTGTACGCTGACCGTGTGTGTGATTAGTTGCCAACCTCCACATGCTGAACCAGAAGAAGTGAGAGGAGGAGGAGGAAGAGGAATATTAGTAGATTACTTAGATTAGTGATTACTAGCCAGTAGACTGTGAAGTGTAAAAGTAAAGAAAAACACTATAAGATAAAAAGACTTAATTGTGAAGGACAAGACGTAACAAGTATAGACAGAAAATAGAATAGGAATACAGAAGTATTAAACACTAATAAAGAGTCTAGAGACATTTTTTGTTTTAATTGTAAGTGTTTAAGAGTCTAGAGATGTTTAAGAGTCTAGAGACATTTTTTGTTTTAATTGTAGGTGAATTGCTTTAATTGTAGGTGTCAAAATTAGTTTGCGGAATTGCGGAGTTGCGGAATTGCGATTGCGAAAAGGCCTATCTGAAAAAAAATGTGGAATTGCGATTGCGGACTGGTGCAGGTCGGAATTGTGGAATTGCGATTGCGGAATTGGAAAAAAAATTGCGATGCCCACCTCTGGAGAGTTGTACCATCGCCGGCTTGTGAAAGTGTTAATCACCTCCTCAGGTAGGAGGGAACAAAGCAGGTTTAGTTCCTCACAGTTAAACTTATTACATAAATTGAATTCTTTGAACTCTAAAACATGGGTTAGACTGCTAAACCACCTTTCTAGGTTGGATACGCATTTCATTGAAATATAGCCACTATAAGCTCCCGATAGCCATATTGGAAGCGTTTTTTTTATATAACACATTTGTGCAAATAGTATACCAGTAGATTTGTATTACGTTAGTAATCATATGCAAATGTACAATTATCCGTTTAAAAATATTGTGTTCAATCTTTGAGGTTAGGTGGTTATTTTTCCTATATTGACCCGTTTATGCCCATTCCCGCCAAACACACACACACACACACACACACACGCACACTCACACACACACATGCACACACACACACACACACACACACACACACACACACATACACACACACACACACACACACCGCCCCCTGGCCTAGTGGATAAGAGGACGGTGCGCCATTCTGTGGTTCGCCAGTTTGAACCCTCGCTCGCTTTCCAGGATTAATCACTGACAAAAGCGGGTGGTTACAGTCTTCCTTGCACAAGGGGGTGATGTGTGTGGATTTGTGTGAGGTTCCAGTAATACTCAAAGATTAGTCCTATGCCCTACATGTTTTTTTCCTGGAGGGTAAAACAGGCAATCGCAAGTTCACCTCGCGTGGACAAGACCGTGAGTGATTACACACACACCAACCTACGGCTAACGCTATAGTATATTAGATTAAATTTTGTCGGAAGGATTTTAGTCATTGTTATTATCAGACACTAGAAAATATGAAGTGAAAGCTCAATAATTATCATCTGAGGCTGAAGTTGTCGATGCTAACATGTGAGGATGATATAACGTTTGTTATATATGAGATAGCAGGAGGTCCAACTATCGATATAGTCGTACATGAATTTGCAATACTTCATTCGCAATTAAATATAGGGAAAATAATGAAGAAAAGGACTTGAGTTTTGGGAAATAGGTGGGTGCCTAATGATAATATATTATATGAAGCCTCACAATTATCGACATCATCTTCCTATTCATCTTAGATGAGGTGAAAAACGTATCACTCGGGCAGAAATCAATCAGCGATGTCTCGTCTTCATATTTGATATTTCTCAATTAAGTTATAATGTTAAAATATAATGCATTTTTCGAAGGTTTTTTTTGTAATGCGAAAGTAAATGCTACTTTTTTGGACACTTCAAGGTAAGATTAGCATTTTGCGTCGTGCCTTTTGTCATTTGAAATCAATTCGTAACCATCATCTAATTCTAGGTTTTATGTATCTAGTTTTCGAAAGATATTTACTTTTTATTTTTCCTTCGTCCTCCTGACCTTTCTCCTCATTCACTTCCCCCTCCTCGTAATGTGTGTGGAAGACTATCTTGTCTGTTTCTATCTATATCTATTCTTCATGACATGTTTCACCGTTCCTCGCCCATCCACTAATCCGTCTTCAATTTCTTCCAAGCACTTTTAGATCGTTTTTGAGAGCCATAATTTGTGCATACAATCTTCATTTGTCTTCGCGGAACCAATCACTATCATACGCCACACGGAAGGGAGCTGATGAGTTTGCTGATCTGTTCTGTGCTATGATCAAGTCTCCATCGGTGCTGGCACTCTTTTTCTTCAGTGGTGCCATAAGAAATGTGGATGTTGTTTACGGCGCCAAGCACAACTCTTATACCCGGTGTCTTCCATCACTAAAATTTAGTGGGCATCTTATGTAGTAAGGACTGCAACAATTACCGCGGTATTACACTGCTCAGCGTACCAGGCAAGGTGCTTGCCCATCTATTGCTGACACGGATTCGCAGTCATCTGGTGAAGCATCAGAGACCTCAGCAGTCTGGGTTCACGCCTGGTAAGTCAACAACGGACCGTATCCTAGCGCTTCGTGTCCTGGCGGAACGCCGACGTGAGTTTCGACAGGGGATGCTTGCAACCTATGTTGATCTCAAGAAGGCGTTTGACTCAGTGCATCGTGAGTCACTCTGGGATCTTCTGCGACTTCGAGGGATTCCTGCAAGGACTATTGGTTTGATAACTGGTCTGTATTCTGGGACTGCGAGGGCTGTGAAGTGTGGGGCAGGTGTATCCAGTTTCTTTTCTGTGAATACAGGAGTGAGGCAAGGGTGCGTCCTTGCCCCATCACTTTTCAACGCTTGTATGGACTGGGTATTGGACAAGGTTGTAGATCAAAGTGATTGTGGAGCATCCGTCGGCAACACCAAAATCACTGATCTTGTTTTTGCTGATGATGCAGTAATTTTTGCTGAGTCGCTGGAGGTCCTGGTGATGGCTCTCGAGGCGCTGCACGAGGAGGCAAAGCCTTTGGGACTTGAGATTTCCTGGCTCAAGACCAAGGTCCAGGTGTTTGGAGACTTACTAAATGAAGCAGTACAGTCTGTTCATGCGTGTGGCGAGGATATTGAGATCTTGGAAAGCTTTACATACCTTGGTAGCGCAGTTCATAATGACGGCGGGTCACGTCAAGAAGTCTTACGGCGGATTGGCATAGCCCACGGTGGTATGGACTCGCTCACGTCCCACACGATGCTCCCCACTTTGATCTACAACCTTGTCCAATACCCAGTCCATACAAGCGTTGAAAAGTGATGGGGCAAGGACGCACCCTTGCCTCACTCCTGTATTCACAGAAAAGAAACTGGATACACCTGCCCCACACTTCACAGCCCTCGCAGTCCCAGAATACAGACCAGTTATCAAACCAATAGTCCTTGCAGGAATCCCTCGAAGTCGCAGAAGATCCCAGAGTGACTCACGATGCACTGAGTCAAACGCCTTCTTGAGATCAACATAGGTTGCAAGCATCCCCTGTCGAAACTCACGTCGGCGTTCCGCCAGGACACGAAGCGCTAGGATACGGTCCGTTGTTGACTTACCAGGCGTGAACCCAGACTGCTGAGGTCTCTGATGCTTCACCAGATGACTGCGAATCCGTGTCAGCAATAGATGGGCAAGCACCTTGCCTGGTACGCTGAGCAGTGTAATACCACGGTAATTGTTGCAGTCCTGACGGTCCCCTTTCCCTTTCCAGATAGGGACGACCAGCCCCCTTTTCCAGTCAGGAGGAATGGTACCTGATTGCCATACGGCAGTCAGGACAGCATGCAACCCGCGGATCATGGCCTCACCCCCAGCTTTGAGGAGCTCCGCACTGATATTACAAACACCAGCTGCCTTTCCACCCCTCAACTTTGCTACAGCCTCTCTGACTTCGTCAAGAGAGGGTGCGGTTGTGTCAATGGGAGGATCGGCATCCACTGCCTGTAACCCAGTGGTGTGAAGCTGCTCAGTTGGAGGGTCCACCGTGAACAACTGCCCAAAGTACTCAGCCCAACGAGCCATCTGCCCATCCATGTCCGACACGAGGCGCCCATCTGCTGTTCGAATAGCACTCGCCCGAGAAGGAGACTTGGAACGGAGCTTCTTCAGGGCTCGGTAGGCGGGTCGGAGGTCATTAGCGTTCAAATGACCCTCGATATCCTCAGCGAGACTCCTGACATACCTCTCCTTGTCTCTCCTCAGGAGGGTTCTAGTCCGGCGTGACAGAGCCCTGTGCTGGTCCCGGTTCCCAGCCAGCCTGGCAGCGCGACTCTCCTCGATTGTCTCCAGCGTCTCCGTCGAGACAAAACCACGCCTTGACCTCGGGCGCTCCCCAATACACTCCTTGGCAGCCTGCAGAGTTTCACGTTTGAAGGTATCCCACAGTTATACAGGGTCCCCGAGAGCACCGAGCACATCAAACCGATTTGAGACTGCCACCGCATACTCATGAGCACATGTCAAGTCCTTCAGTTTTTCAAGATGAAACACAGTATGATTACCTCTTGAGATTCTTTTGGACTTGACATGAAGCTTAAGTGTAGCAACAACAAGTCTGTGATCTGTTCCAAAGAACTCAGCACTCCGGTAAACCCTGCAGTTCTGGAGGATCCTCCAACGAGTACTAACGAGGATGTGGTCGATCTCCTTAGCTACCCCTCCGGCATTAATATACCATGTCCAGCGGTGCAGCTCTGGCCTCTGATACCAAGAACCTGCAATTCTCAACCTTCTGGATCTTGCAAAGTTCAGAAGCAGAGAACTGTTGGTGTTTCTGGTACCGGAGCCATGGGGACCAACACATAACTCGTAGCCATCTCTCACAGTGCCAGTAGTAGCATTGAAGTCGCCCAAGACAATGAGTGTGTCCCGAGGAGGACACTGGTCTAAAACAGAGTCGAGTTTGGCGTAGAACATCTCCTTCTCTTCAGTTTTACGCATCTCGGTAGGAGCGTACACTGCAACAAGAGACATGAAACCCAAAGTGTGTTTCATCCTCACCCGCATTATACGCTCATCAACCGGAGTAACCTCAACAACTGACGGCTGCAGTTTGCTGGAAATGCCTATAGCTACTCCCCGTACACGGTGACCATT
>JACEEZ010021505.1:137633-160133 GCA_016584305.1 Chionoecetes opilio | reverse complement strand
TATATATATATATGATGCAAGATGGTATAATTTAAAAAAAATCAAGGTAAGGCCTAAGCATATATCACTCCTGCATTTGTTCAATTTTTCACAGTTGTTCATGATCGACAACTGTGCCGACGACTGGCGCATCGCGATGACGTGGCAGCGGATAGCAAGGATAGCGATGGAGTTGGTCATCTGTGCTGTCCATCCGATCCCGGGCGAGTACTACTTTTACTGGACCACCAAGCTATCCAACCACGGTGGGATGGAGGACTCTCAATGGGTGCCTATTGACATCACTCTTTCCCTGCCCATGTTCCTCCGCTTGTACCTTATCTGCAGGGTGATGCTCCTCCACTCAAAGGTGTGTCTTATTCTGCTCTTGTCTGTGTCCTGTGGTGTCCCTTCAAGCTGCCTGTTATTGATGTTCTTCTTTATGTCGTAATTTTCTTCTTCAGTTGCTATATTTTTTCTTTTGATATGTGTTCTGTTATTGTTTGTTATCTTTTCAGCCTCCATCTACCTCGGTTTCTACATATTATTTTCATTTATTTTGTCCCAGTGTTGTTTTCATCGTCGCTACACTTCTACGATGAGCTTTATTCATGTCTCCTATCCGTCTGCTATCCCCCATGTCCACTTTTCTAATTCCAGTACTCCTCATTCATAATTATATTCCTCAAAATATATATGTACTTGCGTAATCTTTGTCTTCCTCAATTCATCCCACTTATCTATAACTCGTTTTTTTTCTTGCTGAACACCTTTTATCTTCTTTCATTGTACTGTTTGGATTCCTCTGAAATATATATTTTTTTTGCGTACCTTTGCCTTCTTCACGCTGTGCATCTTATTGTCCAATTACAAGTTTTTCTTTTGTTGTCTTCAGAGTACGTCATCTTCATCAAGTTTTATCCACTTCTTCCTGTTTTGTATGCACATGTATCCTCACTTTGCGTATTTTTCCCCATGTCCCGCCTCTGACTTCTTATTCGTTAGTATCGTTTTTTTTTCATGACCCACTTGGAACATTCTTTTATGCTCAAATTTCCGCTTTCTTTTCCTCTTCCACTTCCTCTTATTCCACTTTCGTTGCCTCACGGTCAACTTCTACTACAGGAGTTCACTTAACAAGAGACACTTCTTCCTTTCCGTCCTCTAGACACCTCAGCTGGAAATATTTAAAGATCGTGTAAGTGGACGCCCTTCGGAGACCATCTGAACTGCTTATCTTCCTTCTCAAACTCGTCTGGCTTCTGTCTTCCACTTACTCCTCATCCATATTTTCTCCCTCCGTTTCCCTCCTTTCCTACTCTACTATCCGTCACCGGACTTCCAACTTTCCCTTCCTCATCATATTCTTCATCCAACCTTGTTCACCTTGTTTTTCCTTCTTCTCGTCATGTCTTCTATCTCTCACCTTCGAAAGTTTTCTTTCATCCTCCCACCTAATACCCTTCCTTTATCCCTCCCATAATTTGCATTCATTCAACCTGCCCCTTTTTTTCGGTTGTTACTTAACTGCCTTAAAAGTTACGAGTCTTCTATAATAATATAAGCGAAAGTGTGTCTGTCTGTCTGTCTGTCTGTCTGTCTGTCTGTCTGTCTGTCTGTCTGTGTGTGTGTGTGTGTGGTATAGGTTCCGCCCCCCGTGGCGCAATCACCTCATATGGCACATTTTTGGAACCGGGTTGACCAGGGGAAGGTCATAAGCCCACTTATGAGATGATTCGATCACTTTTTTTTTTCTTTTTTTTTAGCAGCCTATTAGCGATAATTGTGAAAAAAAAGTGGGTTGCGAGAATTGAGGAAACCTTGATGTAGGGTGATGGGTAATGGGTGAGTGAATGGGTGGGGTGATGGGTAATGGGTGTGGGGTGATGGGTGAGTGAATGGGTGGGGGGTGATGGGTTGGGGGTGATGGGTGAGGGAATAGGTGGGGGGTGATGGGTAATGGGTGAGTGAATGGGTGTGTGGTGATGGGTAATGGGTGAGTGAATGGGTGGGGGGTGATGGGTAATGGGTGAGTGAATGGGTGGGGGGTGATGGGTAATGGGTGAGTGAATGGGTGGGGGTAATACATACATTTCTACATCCATGATTTCAGGAAAGTTAGAAGGGGCTATCTGGAGAGTCCGTGTTTGGTGGGCCGAAGGCCCACCACCAATAGCCCTCCGCAGGAGCTAGCCAAAAAGTCCGCCCGGAGGGCGGCTTTGCGGCTAGTATATATATATATATATCTTTATATATAAATCTCAAAATTTGTCTGTCTGTCTGTCTCTCTGTCTGTGTGTCTGTTCGTTATAGACTCAGCTACAGATGGCCAAAACCCCACATGCCGCACATATTTCGAATCCTCATGACCCAGCGGAGAACATAGGCTATGTTTCGATGGGCGTGGCCGACCCTGGTGGGCGTGGCAAGCAAAAACAACCTAAAAATTGCTGTAGCTGCTATAGTCTCTGCTGGAATGGCCAAAACCCCACATGCCGCACATATTTGGAATCCTCATGACCCAGCGGAGAACATAGGCTATGTTTCGATGGGTGTGGCCCACCCTAGTGGGCGTGGCAAGCAAAAACAACCTAAAAACGGCTGTGGCTGCTATAGTCTCTGCTGGAACATTTTCTCTAAAATTCATACACGAGAGAATGATCATTATATGGGAATACTATTATTAATTTTATTAAATTTTATTTATCAGACTTGACACTGTTTTTCTCACTTCCTTCACTAATTTCGGCTCAAAACCGAAACCAAACTGTGGGCCTGCGGCTCAATATAGGGGCCGCAGGCCCCTCATTGGGCCGCAGGCCCACAGCCCTCCGCAGGAGCTAGGAGAAAGGTGCCCGGAGGGCACCCTTGCTGCTAGTCTTTCATAAAGTTAAATTTTTCTTCCATATAATTTCATTCTCCTTCTGACGAGATGGAGTTTATGCGTGACCATCGCTTCACCTTCATTAGTTTCAATTAAGGTTTTCTTTATAGTGATTCTAAGATCTTGAAATTCTATGTTTCCTTAAAAAGATTTCTCGAGAAAGCAATCGAGGTTATTTTTGGTTGATCATGTTACAATTGTTCAATGTTTCTCTCTCTCTCTCTCTCTCTCTCTCTCTCTCTCTCTCTCTCTCTCTCTCTCTCTCTCTCTCTCTCTCTCTCTCTCTCTCTCTCTCTCTCTCTCTCTCTCTCTCTCTCTCTCTCTCTCTCTCTCTCTCTCTCTTCTTCTTTTTTCTTTGCCCCGTATATAAATTGGTAGGACGGATGACCTCGCCCCTTCTTAGTCACTCAACTCACTCAGCTACCAGGTCAACCGTCCAATCGTCCCGGGCAGGCCAGCCGGCCTGCTTGGCTCAACATTTTTCCTCTGTATATTTCTGTAAATATACCATCTACTAAACACAACTACTACATATGAGTATCCATAGCACACATACTACTATCTAATAATATAGGACAAAACCGCTATATAGACATAAACAGACCTGACCAACCAACGACCCACGTGGGCCTTGCCCGATCGAGGCATGCTCGATCATGGCTATATATATATATATATATATATATTAGTGATGGATCGACACACAAATTTGTTTTTTCGACACACTTCGGTTGTTTCGGTTTTACGACAACCACAAACACAACCGCAGTTACGGTTGTGTTTTCGAATTTTCTACAACCACGGTTGCGGTTGCGATTGCGGTTATCAGACATGACACCCGCGGTTGCGGTTGCGGTTGCGGTTATCATATAATAAGAAAAATGCGTAATTATTAACTGGAATATTACGTTATAGTGCGATGTAATCACACTTGTAAATACATTATGTTGAACACAAGTTTTGCAACACACAAATAAGTTATACCCCGATTGATGATGATATTTATTCAGTTAACGCTAATTTATGCTTAGTGCTAAGTCAATTATCAAAATACGAAAGATATCAATGGAAAGCTAATCAAATGCCGCTTCTACTGATATGATCCATGTTATAATTTGTCGGAAAATGTGTTAAACGGCGAATAGTTTAAGTGAATTTTAAGTTCATGCATATTTTTTCAGAGTCTCATTATGGCCTTTATTTAGTACTAGCCGCAAAGCCGCCCTCCGGGCGGACTTTTTGGCTAGCTCCTGCGGAGGGCTATTAGTGGTGGGCCTTTGGCCCACCACCTGTGTTTGGTGGGCCAAAGGCCCACCAAACACGGACTCTCCAGATAGCCCCTTCTAACTTTCCTGAAATCACGGATGTAGAAATGTATGTATTACCCCCACCCATTCACTCACCCATTACCCATCACCCCCCACCCATTCACTCACCCATTACCCATCACCCCCCACCCATTCCTCACCCATACCCATCACCCCCCACCTATTCCTCACCCATCACCCATCATCCCACCCTCACCCCCACCCATTCACTCACCCATCACCCCACACCCATTACCCATCACCCCACCCATTCACTCACCCATTACCCATCACCCTACATCAAGGTTTCCTCAATTCTCGCAACCCACTTTTTTTTCACAATTATCGCTAATAGGCTGCTAAAAAAAAAAAAAAAAAGTGATCGGATCATCTCATAATTGGGCTTAAAACCTTCCCCTGGTCAACCCGGTTCCAAAACTGTGCCATATGAGGTGATTGCGCCACGGGGGGCGGAACCTATACCAGACACACACACACACACACACACAGACAGACACACTTTCGCTTATATTTACCATTACCCATCACCCCCCACCTATTCCCTCACCCATCACCCATCACCCCCAACCCATCACCCCCCACCCATTCACTCACCCATCACCCCACACCCATTACCCATCACCCCACCCATTCACTCACCCATTACCCATCACCCTACATCAAGGTTTCCTCAATTAGAGAGAACTGAAACTCGAGAAATGCCAGTGGTCGCTGGCAGTTTTAACTCAAAGGTTGGTCTACTGTGTTTTGGCTCCGCGACTAATATTTTTCATAAATTAATTTCGCGATAAACATTGATGCACCGCATCTGAATACCAAAAAATATAGTTCTTCTGTTGTTCTACTAATTATATGGATGACATTCATTACGATGGAACGTTCTATAATAGCAATTTAATGCAAATTACTCGCCTCGAGTAGCAAAGCTTAATATATTTTTTACATGTATATTGTGGCATGTAAAATTTGGGTGATGTTCACACTGTTTTCTAAGACAGTACTGCTGCGTCTGGCAAACGCTTGTCAAAATACAATAAGCAATGCCTTGGAAAAACGAAGAATAAAGAATGCCGAAATCGGCTTGTTGCTGCGACAATGTAGGTTATAATTGTGGAGGCGACGTGCCGCGGCGGGGAGTGGTGGCGGGGAGATTGTGGCGGGGAGATTGAATCAAAACATTGCCACTTCACGCGTCGACTCATTGCACTTCCAGGCTTTCTATCTGATTGATACACAATAATAACAGGAAAATATGACTGCCTAGGTATAGATAACTTCTAAACATACGTTATTGACTATATAATATCATAGAGTAACATTTGCCTCGCCTCCTCAACTATAACCTACTTGGTTATTTGGTTAAATGCATGTTTTACAGACTCAGGCTTCTATACAATATACATATAGAAGAAAATCGTTCTTAAAATTATACTTTTGTGTTTTAAGTGCAGTGGAATAAGCCCATATTTTTCTTTCAAGTTGACCAACTTTTCACCAAATTGTGAGTTAAAACTGCCAGCGACCACTGGCATTTCGGAGTTGCAGTTCTCTCTAATTCTCACAACCCACTTCGCTAATAGGCTGCTAAAAAAAAAAAAAAAAAAAAATGATCGGATCATCTCATAATTGGGCTTAAAACCTTCCCCTGGTCAACCCGGTTCCAAAAATGTGCCATGTGAGTTGATTGCGCCACGGGGGGCGGAACCTATACCAGACACACATACACACACACACACACACACACACACACAGACAGACAGACAGACAGACACACTTTTGCTTATATTATTATAGATTACCCATCACCCCCCACCTATTCCCTCACCCATCACCCATCACCCCCAACCCATCACCCTCCACCCATTCACTCACCCATCACCCCACACCCATTACCCATCACCCCACCCATTCACTCACCCATTACCCATCACCCTACATCAAGGCTTCCTCAATTCTCGCAACCTACTTTTGTTTTCACAATTCTCGCTAATAGGCTGCTAAAAAAAAGAAGAAAAAAAAAAAGTGATCGGATCATCTCATACATAAGTGGGCTTATGACCTTCCCCTGGTCAACCTGATTCCAAAAATGTGCCATATGAGGTGTTTGCGCCACGGGGGGCGGAACCTATACCACACACACACACACACACACACACACACACACACACACACACACACAGACAGACAGACACACTTTCGCTTATATTATTATAGATGTTTTACTGTGTTTTATGTGATAATATTATAGAACAAACATTTCCGAAAATAACAGTTTATCTTTAATACTGATAAATGTATTAGGTAGGGGATAAATTACTATGGAAGTAAACTTTTTCCCCAGGTTCCTCGGCCACGCTTCGAGTCGCTTTGTTTATCACTTGTTTGTCACTATCAATGTTTATCACATTGTTTATCACTTGATCATGACGTCATGTGGATACTATCTGTACTAAGCTTTCACAACCGCAAGCGTACTTATGGAACGGCGGTTGTGGTTGCGGCTGCGGTTGCAGTTGTGAATTTTTGTGCGGTTGTAGTGCGGTTGCGGCTGCGGTTATTCGATCCAACACTAATATATATATATATATAATATATATATATATATATATATATATATATATATATATATATATATATATATTTATATATATATATATATATATATATATATATATATATATATATATATATATATATATTACATATATATATATATATATATATATATATATATATATATATATACATATATATATATATATATTTACATATATCTATATCTATCTATATATATATATATATATATATATATTTATATTTTTTTTATTTTTTTTTACATCACAAGGAACTGGCCAAGGGCACAACAAAAATGGGTAACACAAAGCCCGCTTAGTTGCCAGTCCCTATAAAGAAGACAGTAAGAGAATAATATAAAAAAAGGGTGAGCCAATTTAGTTCGGGAGGTGTCTTGTTACTCTTCTTTTGAAAAGATGTAAGTCATAAGAAAGTGGAAAAATAGAAACAGGAAGAGAGTTCCAGAGTTTACCAGTGAAAGGGATGAAGGAGTAAAGAACTGATTAACTCTTGCATTAGGAAGATGGACAGAATAGGGATGAGAATGAGTAGAACGTCTTGTGCAGCGAGGCCGCGGGAGGGAGGGAGGCATGCAGTTAGCAAGTTCAGAAGAGCAGTGAGCATGAAAATAATGGTAGAAGAGAGCAAGAGAAGCAGCATTGCGGCGGTGATTTAAAGATTGAAAACAGTCAGTCAGAGGAGAGGAGTTGATGAGACGAAATGCTTTTGACTCAACCCTGTTTAGGAGAGCTGTATGAGTGGATCCTCCCCAAACATGTGAGACACACTCCATACATGGGCGGATAAAGCCCCTGTAGAGAGCAAGCAATTGGGAGGGAGAAAAACAAGGACGCAGACGCCACAGGACACCTAACTTCTTAGAAGCTGTTTTAGCAAGCGTTGAGATGTGAGATTTCCAGTTCAGATTTTTAGTAAAGGATAGTTCTAGAATGTTCATTGTAGAAGAATGAGACAGTTGAGTGTCATTGAAGAGGGGATAGTTATCTGGAAGGTTTTGTCGAGTAGATAGGTGAAGAAATTGGTTTTTTGAGGCATTGAACAAAACAAGGTTTGCTTTGCCCCAATCAGAAATTATAGAAAGATCAGAAGTTAGGCGCTCGGTGGCATCTCTCCGTGAATCACTTAGTTCATGTTGAGTTGGACGTCTAATAAACGACGTTGAAAAATGCAGGGTAGAATCATCAGCGTAGGAGTGGATAGGGCTTTGAGTTAGACTTAAAAGATCATTAATGAATAATAGAAAGAGAGTGGGTGATAGGACAGAACCCTGGGGAACATCACTATTGATAGATTTAGGAGAAGAACAATGTCCGTCTACAGTAGCTGCAATAGAACGGTTTGAAAGGAAACCTAAGATGAAGGTACAGAGAGAAGGATAGAAACCGAATGAGGGTAGTTTGGAAATTAAAGATTTGTGCCAGACTCTATCAAAAGCTTTTGATATGTCAAGGGCAAAAGCAAAAGTTTCACCGAAACCCCTAAAGGAGGATGACCAAGATTCAGTTAGGCAAGCTAGAAGATCGCCAGTAGATCGCCCTTTACGGAAACCGTACTGACGATCAGATAGAAGATTGTGAGCAGATAGATGCTTAAGAATCTTCTTAATAAGTATAGATTCAAACACTTTAGAAATGCAGGAAGTCAAAGCTATAGGACGGTAGTTTGAAGGATTAGAACGGTCACCCTTCTTAGGAACAGGTTGGATGTGAGCAAACTTCCAGCAAGAAGGAAAGGTGGAAGTAGATAGACAAAGACGGAAAAGTTTGACCAGGCAAGGTCATTCCTTCTTAAAGAGGAATCACAATAATAATGGCTGGTTTAACAGGAGTAATGATATAAGAATAGTGCACTTAAGGTCATAAAAAAAAGCCTGGTAGAGGACTTTACAGCAGAATCTAAACCTGAGCTATCAAAAAAAAAAAAACTCAAAGTCTGTTAGTAATGTGTTAAAATCCCTGCAAATTCATTAAGAAGTGCATTGCTAAACTCCACCGCGTTGATACTTTAAAATACTCACGGAGTTGAGTTAGTACAAAATACAGTAGACTGGCCCTGAGGGTGTGAGCGATCGCACTGGCAGTTTTAGTATTTTCATTTATTTATTATTTTTACTTTAAGACCTGCTTCTTTAAACTTGAGGAGCTAATAAAATCAGACTCCGGGTCTTTACAAATGATCACAGCATTAAGATATGCATATACATTATTTGCATATCAGAGATAAATTAATCCTTTGAAAAGTTATTGGAGCTGATTTCAGCCCGAATAGTATCATAAATCAATCAAAATGCCCGCTGGGAGTTCAAATGACAATTGCTCTCTTGATATGCACAACATTGGCATTTGCTGCAATTTTTTAGTTTATGTATTTTATATATTCACTTTAATTGGTTATTATGAAACCTATTTATTTAATGGGGCCGTCACACCATAACGTTTTGGGCTAACGTTCTCTAGCGTTTAAAAATATTGGGGAAAACGTTGTTAATCGTCCGTGGTCGTTCGAACATCGTTTGTCGCGCGTTGTAGTCGCTAGTAAGTCGTTCTTAATCGTCACAAATCGTCACCAAACGCTGGACAGAAATAAAAGTTTTGTGCATGCACAAAATTTTTTTTTCGGGTCAGCGTTTGCCGACGCTTCAGCTCAAGCGCTGGCAAACGTTTGGAGGACGTTACACGAACGTTAAAAAATCGTTCAAAACGTTAGACTATCGTTACGATATCGTTACTAAATCGTTAGTTTATTTTTCATAAACGTTTGGTATGAGGGCCCAGGTTGCTCGTCATCGGACATGGGAGTAGGAGGAGGAGGAGTGGGTGACTTGGCACGGGCTTCTTCTTCTTCTTCATCAGGACTCATCTGTGGAGGAGGGGCTTTCTTTCTGGATTGCCTTGAAGCAGATCTGGCAGGCTTCTTTGCTCTTCCAGGCATAGTTCCAAAGGATGTGATGATACAGCACGGTACAGAATATCCAGAAAAGTGATGCAGATGACGATTGCCAGCGCCTTTTATAGCTGTGCACGGACGCTGTGCACGGACGCCAGGAACACGCTAGACGAACGCTAGGCAAACATTAGGTGGTCGTTACTCAATCATTCAGGACGTTACGTGGACGTTTCTCGAACGTTCGCCATGCGTTGGCCAAACGCTAGTAAAAGCTCACTAATTTCAATTATGCTCCGGGGAACGTTCGTAGAACGCTGGTAAACGTTACTGACACGCTACTAATTCGTTCCACACACGCCCGATACCGAGAACACGTTGGAAAACGCTAAAAAAATGACTATTTTTAAACGCTAGAGAACGTTAGCCCAAAACGTTATGGTGTGACGGCCCCATAAACTTGAGGAGTACCGCTATTCAGCTAATACAATTGAGACTCCGGGTCTTTAATATAAATTATCACGTCAAGATATGCATTTACCTTTTTTTTTTGGCATATCAGAGAAGAATGTATTTATTAATCATTCTCTGAGAAGTGATAAAAGCTGACTTCAGCTCGAAAAGTATTCAAAGCAATACAAATGTGCGCAAGGAGAGCTAATGGCAGTAACCTATTTTGGCATGAGCGCCTTTGGCACCTGGCTGCTAAATTATTAATACTTTTGTTCTATATTATCCTTACATAGACTAATGTATTTCCTAACAGAGTACTTTAGGCTTAATAGCACTAGTGACCTGAGAAAGAGTCCTCGGCAGTTGTAAAGGAATAACTACCTGCAACGGATGTGTTAGAATTAGACTTCTGATTAGTAGAGGAGATTATCTCAGTTGCAGTAAGGTTATGTTACAACTGGAGATACTCGGAGGTGTTTACTTTTATTCCTCAATTTATGAGTAAATTCCTCAGACAACGGTAAACTTCCTTTTACTGTCACTACTTGGTTCGTCAGAGGCTAAGAGTTTATGTGTTATACACTCCTAGCAACTTTCCTCGGTGAATAATTCACTCACTTTCTAACTTTGTTGATGAGTCTATAAATCATAAGTAAAACTTTAATAAAGTTAACTACTATCACCCATCTCCTGGTTTTTAAGGCAATTCAAAAAAGAGAATTGAATACATATAGGGATGATATGAGAAGCGAACGAATTATTAAGAATTACAAGAAATTATAAAACATTACTGGTAAGCAAATTTTAAACATCTAAAGAACAAATAAATGACTAGTCAATCACTTAAAACTCCTTCACATGGCATGTTAAGCAAAACAAAAGTGAAAGTAATTATATATCACCACTAGCTGTTATGTAAACAAGTGACGTAATTAACATGCATATCATGTAGTGTCAGCTAACGATGTAGTAATCACAACAAATAGTGTAGAGTCTGCACGGCAGTATTCACTCATATGGTCCGTACAGCTGAATCAGGTGTCCTTCCTCCAAGGGAGGTGTCACAGCTGGGAGGCAGTTGTGTTGCACTGGCTGGCCTTGGGCGCTGGGTGGGCGTCCGGGATGTTTAGTAGAAGTAGGAAGATGCATGAGTCCTGTCTTCATATTAATAACACAAGTTTTGTCTATACTCCATCTCCCACGATAAAAGCCTTGTAACGTCTTTGTCCTCTTGATATAGCTGAATCCCAGAGCAATTTATGCATAAGGATGTTAACCGTATGTCTCTATATATAGAGACATACGTGTGTTCGTGTGTTCGTGTGGGCTCGTGGAACGTTCTGAGCCTCTCAGACGATCATCGACTACCTCTCCTATCGGGCGAGCTCAGTAGGCTGAGGGTGGATATAGTGGAACTCTCTGAGACGAGGAGGCCTGGCAGTGGCGAGACTAGCAGTGGGGGTTACACCTACTACTGGTCCGGCATGAGCAATGGTCACCGTGTACGGGGAGTAGCTATAGGCATCTCCAGCAAACTGCAGCCGTCAGTTGTTGAGGTTACTCCAGTTGATGAGCGTATAATGCGGGTGAGGATGAAACACACTCTGGGTTTCATGTCTCTTGTTGCAGTGTACGCTCCTACCGAGATGCGTAAAACTGAATAGAAGGAGATGTTCTACGCCAAACTCGACTCCGTATTAGACCAGTGTCCTCCTCGGGACACACTCATTGTCTTGGGCGACTTCAAGGCTACTACTGGCACTGTGAGAGATGGCTACGAGTTATGTGTTGGTCCCCATGGCTCCGGTACCAGAAACACCAAACGTTCTCTGCTTCTGAACTTTGCAAGGTCCAGAAGGTTGAGAATTGCAGGTTCTTGGTATCAGAGACCAGAGCTGCACCGCTGGACATGGTATAGTAATGCCGGAGGGGTAGCTAAGGAGATCGACCACATCCTCGTTAGTACTCGCTGGAGGATCCTCCAGAACTGCAGGGTTTACCGGAGTGCTGAGTTCTTTGGAACAGATCACAGCCTTGTTGTTGCTACACTTAAGCTTCATGTCAAGTCCAGAAGAATCTCAAGAGGTAACCATACTGTGTTTCATCTTGAGAAACTGAAGGACTTGACATGTGCTCATGAGTATGCGGTGGCAGTCTCAAATCGGTTTGATGTGCTCGGTGCTCTCGGGGACCCTGTAGAACTGTGGGATACCTTCAAACGTGAAACTCTACAGGCTGCCAAGGAGTGTATTGGGGAGCGCCCGAGGTCAAGGCGTGGTTTTGTCTCGACGGAGGCGCTGGAGAAAATCGAGGAGAGTCGCGCTGCCAGGCTGGCTGGGAACCAGGACAGGGCCAGGCACAGGGCTCTGTCATGCCGGACTAGAACCCTCCTGGGGAGAGACAAGGAGAGGTATGTCAGGAGTCTCGCTGAGGATGTCGAGGGTCATTTGAACGCTAATGACCTCCGACCCGCCTACCGAGTCCTGAAAAAGCTCTGTTCCAAGTCTCCTTCTCGGGCGAGTGCTATTCGAACAGCAGATGGGCGCCTCGTGTCGGACATGGATGGGCAGATAGCTCGTTGGGCTGAGTACTTTGGGCAGTTGTTCACGGTGGACCCTCCAACTGAGCAGCTTCACACCACTGGGTTACAGGCAGTGGATGCCGATCCTCCCATTGACGAAACCGCACCCTCTCTTGACGAAGTCAGAGAGGCTGTAGCAAAGTTGAGGGGTGGAAAGGCAGCTGGTGTTTGTAATATCAGTGCGGAGCTCCTCAAAGCTGGGGGTGAGGCCATGATCCGCGCGTTGCATGCTGTCCTGACTGCCGTGTGGCAATCAGGTACCATTCCTCCTGACTGGAAAAGGGGGCTGGTCGTCCCTATCTGGAAAGGGAAAGGGGACCGTCAGGACTGCAACAATTCGAGGTATCACTGTTTGCAGTTCACCTCACTTCTCGCCAGGTGGCCATAGTGTCGTCTCTCAGAAATGAGGACAAGGTCCTTTAAAGTAATCAGTTAGGCATTTTTATTGTTTTGTTTATCAGCTGATGCTGTACTTCAATGAAATTTTTAGTATCCAATGTATATCATAATATGCATACTCTAATATTAATAAACGAATTTCATCGTTGTGTGAAAACTAAAAAAAATATAAGGACATATAACAAATCCCAATAGTGAGGCCTGTTACAATGTTAAAACAGTCAGTTCTTACAGACATGCCAATGAAATGCAACTAGGGACTATATTGAGCCAACTCCTGAAAGGAAAACACATGTCATTGTCTGGAACTATTGAAATAATGGCATACATTATGAAGGCTGCGGCTTAAGGTGGCAACCATAGCCGCAGCCTTTCACGCTGCCAGGCGCACGATAGTCCGCATGTCAGGGCTGGACCGGCTGGCTATAAACATTAGAAGTACGATGACTTGTGTTTGTGTTAACTGAACCAACTCTCTCTCTCTCTCTCTCTCTCTCTCTCTCTCTCTCTCTCTCTCTCTCTCTCTCTCTCTCTCTCTCTCTCTCTCTCTCTCTCTCTCTCTCTCTCTCTCTCTCTCTCTCTCTCTCTCTCTCTCTCTCTCTCTCTCTCTCTCTCTCTCTCTCTAAAATTGTAAAATGGCCGCCACGACTACCATAGGACGTTTTCGCGGTGGGTCCATATCTGGAATTATTCATTAGACTATTATCTATGACTGTGCCAAATTTCATGCTTGTACGTATAAACCCACAATTGTTACACCTATCTTCCTGACTAGAGGGGGAGGTCTACCTATGACGAAAACGGGGCAAAGCCCTCGGCAATCCCGCACTCTAAATAAAGTGGGAGGGCCACCTAGCCCATCTTTTTTTTGTGGGGGTGGCCGGGGCGGTGCAGAGGCGGCGCCTGCCCGTCAAATCACTCCTGGGATAAACCTCCGGAGGGTTCTTCGTGTAGGCTCCTGGAACGTTCTGACTCTCTCAGATGATCATCGACTGCCTTTCCTATCGGGCGAGCTCAGTAGGCTGAGGGTGGATATAGTGGGACTCTCTGAGATGAGAAGGCCTGGCAGTGGCGAGACTAGCAGTGGGGTTTACACCTACTACTGCTCTGGCATGAGCAATCGTCACCGTGTCCGGGGAGTAATGTAGGCATCTCCAGCAAACTGCAGCCGTCTGTTGCCGAGGTTACTCCGGTTGATGAACGTATAATGCTTGTGAGGATGAAACACACTCTGGGTTTCATGTATCTTGTTGCAGTGTACGCTCCTACCGAGTTGTGTGAAACTGAAGAGAAGGAGATGTTCCACGCCAAACTTGACTCTGAATTAGACCAGTGTCTTCCTCGGGGCACACTCATTGTCTTGGGCGACTTCAATACAATTACTGACATTGTGAGAGATATCTATGTGTTATGTGTTGGTCCCCATGGCTCCGGTACCGGAAACACTAAGGGCCAGGATCCTCGGGGACCCTGTAGAATTGTCGGTTACCTTCAAACGTGAAACTCTCCAGGCTGCCAAGGAGTGTATTGGGGAGCGCCCGAGGTTAAGGCTTGGTTTTGTCTCGACGTAAACGCTGGAGAATATCAAGGAGAGTCGCGCTGCCAGACTCAGCACAGGATTCTGTCACGCAGGACTAGAAGCCTCCTTAGACCAGTTAATAGAGGGTCGAACCCGAAACTAATTACAATAAAGCTGGAATTGATGTAAAAGTGTTCGATTATATCTACATTTTACTGGAAAGAAACCCCGCAGCTAAACTTTTGAATATTTTTTGCAATCTGATCTTGAATTACCTGCAAAAATACAGGGATTTCTTTAACGAGTTAGACATTTGTAAAGCCTACATTTGAAAGAAAGTAGAGTTTATATTGTGACAAATAAACTTTTTTGTGATCAGTAATTGATAGGAGTTACTATTAAGATTTTTTTTCAACATTTTATTTGCAAGGGGTCTTGTATAAGCAGAAATGGCGGAAAGTATGGTAAATTTCGCAAATTTTTAGTGGTTTTGATCTATTTTTTAGTCTTAACTGTTTGCAAAGAAGGTTTATTTGATAAACGTAATCTATTCTATAGTTTACATTAATGTCAAAAGGATAAAATTAACTTGATTTTTTTCTCAATTTTTTTTTTGCATTGTGATTTGTGAAATCACTGGGTAAGAATAGTGAATTTATGTGAAAAATATGAGTTTTAGCCAGTTTTTTGAGAAGCTGACACTTTTTGCCCTAGTATATGTAAACTTGTTTAAAGGAGCAAGTTCGCTTGACGTTTTTTCCTTTAAGTTTAATTGTAATATTAGATTACATCCATCAGGGGATCCAAAAAAATTCAAAATGACAGATTTTTCTACAAATATGATATCGTTTATAAAGGTTTAACAACAAAAACTACATTAATATTTTTGATAATAAAGTTATCGTTAAACATAATTAACACTAAATATCTATAATAATATAAGCGAAAGTGTGTCTGTGTGTGTGTGTGTGTTTGTGTGTGTGTGTGTGTGTGTGTGTGTGGTATAGATTCCGCCCCCCGTGGCGCAATCCCCTCATATGGCACAGTTTTGGAACCGGGTCGAGCAGGGGAAGGTTATAAGCCCACTTATAGAACGATCCGATCACTGATTTTTTTTGTTTTTAGCAGCCTATTAGCGAGAATTGTGAAAAAAAAGTTGGTTGCGAAAATTGAGGAAACCTTGATGTAGGGTGATGGGTAATGGGTGAGTGAATGGGTGGGGTGATGGGTAATGGGTGTGGGGTGATGGGTGAGTGAATGGGTGGGGGGTGATGGGTGAGGGAATAAGTGGGGGGTGATGGGTAATGGGTGAGTGAATGGGTGTGGTGATGGGTAATGGGTGAGTGAATGGGTGGGGGGTGATGGGTAATGGGTGAGTGAATGGGTGTATGGTGATGGGTAATGGGTGAGTGAATGGGTGGGGGGTGATGGGTAATGGCTGAGTGAATGGGTGGGGGGTGATGGGTAATGGGTGAGTGAATGAGTTGAGGGGGATGTGAATGGGTTGGCGTTAATACATACATTTCTACAACCATGATTTCTGGAAAGCTAGAAGGGGCTATCTGGAGAGTCTGTGTTTGGTGGGCCAAAGGCCCACCAAACACAGGTGGTGGGCCGAAGGCCCACCAATAGCCCTCCGCAGGAGCTAGTCAAAAAGTCTGCCCGGAGGGCGGCTTTGCGGCTAGTATAATATAAAACTGTAAACATAAGGCAAGGAGAATGAATTTCGTGGTAAGCTTATATTCAATTGGCTGAAACATGTTAGGGGGTTTGAGGGGGAGGTTGTCGTTGAGCCACTTTTATCCATAAGGATGGTCAACCTCGACCCCTAGAGCGAAGAAAAGCGGTGGTATATTTAAGGGGGGAAGCTAATTCGACTATACATTGGCCAATATATTCTTGCTTTAAACTTGATTTGGTAAAGGCACGCATAAAAATCCGTAGGCTATCAGGAATCCCTTGATTAATTATTTCTTTACTCGTGGGGAATGTAGAAGAGTTGTATCATTTTTCTCTGATCTCTACTCTCATCAAATTTGCTGCAGCTTGGTTAATCATTGTGCTCTCTTCCACGATATCTTCCTTCCTCTCTCTGAACTTCTTGAAAATGATGAAGTTAGCCATATCAAGGAAATGGATCAGTGTTTCTCTTCCAGGCTCCTCTGAAAAGGATACGTGACCGACATAGTGATCTCTCAAGAGTTTCTTCAGGTATCTGGAATCGTAAGCTACATCGTTTCTAGAGAATTCTTGAATCTTCTTTCTGAATTTTTTGCTTTTTGCTTTTTGGCTCATCTGTCACAAGGTTTTGAGTTGTTTCAAATCGAAGCCGACAATTTATATGACATCGAGCTTCTGCTGCAATAAAGTCGATGCAATCAACGCCTTTTGCTTGTACTTGTAAGGCCCATTCATCAGCTGCATTATGGTCGAGTCTGGATTTGCAGGTGTCCAAGATTTTCTGCCGAAGTTGAAGCGTTGTTGCAAGATGCCAATGTCGTCTTGAAAGATTCCTGTTATTTTGAATGAACCACAAAAAAACAGTTCATTTTCCAATTAAGAAAATAAACTGGAAGATTTTCTAGTCTTCTTTTCTACTGGCTTTTCTTTCTGTAGAAATTCTACATTTATTGTTGAACCATTTTCTACATTCTTAATGCACAAACATTTGGGGGTTTTTCATTCTTACAAGTGAGGAAATATTGGTAGATTGCGTCTTCATTTCTTTTTGGCTAAAATCGATGAGACGGAGGATCGCTTTTTCTTTAACCTTCACTAGAGGAGCAATTGACTCCTAGCATATGGCACATTAGGGTGGTCCTTATAAATGGAGAAAAAAAAAATTCTTGGAATGTTTATGTCCCACCCCTCAAAGTTGTTTGTTTCCATTCAGAAACTCTAGAAAAAAAATATTAAA
Source organism: Chionoecetes opilio (assembly GCA_016584305.1). Classification (NCBI taxonomy): domain Eukaryota; kingdom Metazoa; phylum Arthropoda; class Malacostraca; order Decapoda; family Majidae; genus Chionoecetes; species Chionoecetes opilio. The sequence goes on along the minus strand of JACEEZ010021505.1, from coordinate 142,595 downwards.
AAATATAAAATATATTTAGGGGTTGCACAGTGAACTTTAAATTTCACCCCATATGCAATAGTACGGATGGGGGTGTCAGACTGTCAGTGTCATGCCACTCATTGTTGCCCAAGAAGTGTGCACTTCTTGCTGTCGGGGAACTGTTTGCGGTGAACCTGAAGCAGGAACTGAAGCTGGTCCTCATCATGGGTCAGTTTCCGGTTGTATTCCTGAATGAGGGCAACTCCCCTTCAGCACTGTCATTTACCACGAGGATGGACTGGACAATGACTGTTGCCTTTTGAAAGTCCTCTCGAGATGTCCAGCACTCAGGGTCCATGGAGAGGAATTCCATTGAGAGCCACAACTTCTTAAAGAAGGTCACTGTTCCCTTTGAAACAAAGTCCTCCAATGTGCTTCCAAGGATGCCATTGGGACTGAGAATAATCCGTTTAGGAGGATTCTTGGTTGCAGGTCGCTCCCTCATGGCCTGTACCATCAGGCGCTTGGTGGCAGAGGGGACGTTGGAGTAAAAAAAGCTGAGGGCCACCAACTCCTCAGAAAGATACCATAACTGGGAGCTAAACAGAGCGGGCTTGGCAACTGTTTTGTCCACAGCATACTATGCATGAAGCGTCTTAAGTAGAGCCAGGTCATTGCGGGGAGCAGATGCTGAAAGTGGTGCCTCAGTCCAGGCCTTCACATACACCATTACAGCAAATAATGACATGCGCCGAAGGGATGCCTCTTCCTTGGGTGTCAACTTGAATTGTGATCGTAGCATCCAGACTTTCATTGAATAGATCACCTTTGACATCCAACACGCATGGTGCATAGGCCGAGGAGCAAGGAACCGGACTCCTCCGCGTTGTGGAATTCCCCCAAGGAAGATCAGCGAGAGTTTCAGGAACTCCCTATAATCGTCTCTGAGAGAAAGCTGTTCCAGGGATTTTTTGGCCCAGGCCAGCAGATCAGCCATGGCACTGCTGATGAGGGGAAGCACTTTATCATGCTCTGCTCCTGTCTCATAAGATGTCTGGTCTAGGAACTTCCACTTTTCCTGGAACTTCTTGAAAAGGAGGACTTGAGTTGCCTTTGTCATCCCCATCAGCTTGATGAATCCAGCTGCTGTGATCAACTCCATGATATGGTGGCGGCATGCAAAGTAGAGGAAATTTGTCTCCAGTTGTTGTTCAATAAGCTTGCAGGCCCCTTTGTTGCGACCAGTGTTTGTGGCTGTAGTGTCGAATGACATCCCAACAACTCTCTCTGACAGGCCCCAGTCCTCTAATGCAGAAACTACAGCATCAGCCTGCATCTGGCCAGTGCCACTAGGGAGCTTGGCTACTTGGAGGAGCTGCTTAACTCCATTCCCAGACACAATGACAGGAAGGCGGTCACAGTATTCCTTGTTGGCTATGTTCATCATTAGTTTTCCATCCCAATGAACAACCAAGGGGACATCAGCAGTGAATTCAGCCCTCAATGAGGTGGCAAACTGTTCATGGTGGAGGAGTCGTTGGCGTCGGATGGAAGACCGGTTGACATTAAGTTTCTCAACATTGTGGCCAAGCTGGCGTGCCGTTTCAAGCAGCATGTAGGTTGCACGCCGGTCTGAAATGTTGCAGCGGTCTAGACTGGAGGCAACTCCAGGTGAGATAATATTTATGGTGCCCCTTCTAGCTCGTTTGGGAGAACTTGCTTTGCCACCTGCACCACCTGCAACATCCTCATCAGTGGAGTCATCAGAGGTGGAGGACTCCAACTGGGCTATCGCTGAAGAGGTCGAGGCCTCCTGCACAGATCGCAGCTTCCTGTGTTCCTCCTCCATCTTGCGATGGGAGGCACGGCTCTCCTTGTTAGTGAGGGAAGTGTCGACAGAGCCCATGCATCCCCTGCGTCCTGGCTCACGTTGAGCAAGGAGGAAATCTCTGTCCTCCTGAACAGGAATTGAGGAGAGCGCATCTTCAGCCGCCAGATCAAAGAGGTTCATCATGTGGACCTGGAATGCCTCCTCCTTCTGGATCTGTGGTGCTGACCGCCGACTCTTTCCCTTCTTCAACAGCTGGTACTCCCCATACAGCTTCTCCACTTTTTCAATACAGTGGTCCTTCCGTGCTGTAGGGATTCTGGCTCTTACCCAGAAACTGTTGATCTGGTCTACTACAGTGGTGGCACTTTCTCTGATGGTGAGTTGCTTGCTTCTCCTGGTGGAGATGGAGGATGTAACCCAGAACTTCTCCACTGGAGGGAAGACGGGCCCCTCTCAAGTTTTCTTGAGGAGTAAGCAAGAAGACTTGTAATCGACGTGTGGCCATTACACTAGTTCAATTCATATCTGCAAAGAATGTAAAAGTTTTAAGTATTTTTTTAAATAAGTATCAAAAATAGCTGCTGTGATAAAACTTTCAATGGACAGACAACTGTGATAATTTCTACTATATTTTTCTACTTTATGCTTGTTCCTTCCTTTTTATATTTATATGTATATATTTATATGTTTATATATATATATATATATATATATATATATATATATATATATATATATATATATATATATATATATATATATATATATATATATATATATATATATATATATATATATATATATATATATATATAATGTATATATATATATATATATAATATATAATTATATATATATATAATTATAGATATATTTTTATGTATTTATTTATAAATGTATTTAGTGATGTTTGTGATGTGTCTACATTATATAATATAATGTGTAGTTACTAGTTAGTTATGTATTGTTAACAAAAATACGCTGAAATGGTAAAACTTCAAGGTCAATGTGCATTGTGCATCCTTTCAAACATTTTTAGTATTTTTTTACATACTTTCTGGATGAATACAAACACGTTTAGAGCATTACTTTTAATGAACATTCGCCAATAACATTCGCCAATGACTTTATTTTTATTATTTATCAATGGGATAGCATTTTGAAGGTTAGTAGTATTTCGTTCAAAATAGGCTGAAATAGTAAAACTTCAAGGTCATTGTGCAACATTTCAACATTTTTTCTATTAAAAAAAAAAATATTTACATACTTTTTGGATAAATACAAACAAATTTAGAGGGTGGGAGCAACACATTTCAAACTTTCACAAATTAGTACCACCCTAATGGCACATGACATGGTTCTCTAGAAAAATAAAGTTATACCTACATTTTATTATTATTTTTTTTTTAGATATTACACATATAACATTACCAGTATATTAGAAACCAACTTCATTAACAAATATGATGATCAAATACAAAAAAAAAAAAAAAAAAAAAATTAAATTACCAGATTAGAGAGATCATAGTATCAGTCCTTGCCAGAGCTTGGGTATGCAAATAGTTCTTTAGAAAGGTGTATGCATCATATGTGGTTATTTTCTAATCTTAAAAAAATTGTTACAAATTTTTGAAATTAGTGAGCAATTCAGCAATATACTTAAATTAATTTGAAATTAGATTTTGTTAGAAAATGCCACCATTTTGTTTGAAAAATCTGCCATTTTGAATAATGCTGGACCCATTGATTTATGAAATATATTATTGCAATTTAACTTAAAGGAACAAAAATCAAGTAAACATGCTCCAGTAAACTGGTTTCAAATACACGGATAAAAGGTGTCAGCTTCACTAAAATTTCACTAAGACTCACAGTTTTCACTAAAATTTGGTATTTTTACCCCCTGAGTTCACCCAAAATTAATTATAAGCTCTTGAAATAAATTTTAAGTGTAGAATAGATTAAATCTATCAAATAAAATACGAAGAAATCTTTTTTACAAGCTGTTGAGCCTAAATTAGAAGTCAAAACCTCAAAAAAAATAGTATTTCCGCAATTAATAATTATGCAATACCCCTGAAAAAATTGTCTCGACCTTTTGAATTTTTTTAGTAACTCCTATTTATCAGTGATCAAGAAAAGTATATTTGTCAAAATAAAAGCTCTACTCTCCTTCAAATGTAGGCTTTACAAATGTCTCCTGAATTCTAAATCCTAAGGAAATCCTGGTATTTTTGCAGGTAATTTCAGGATCCAAATGCCTATTTTTTTTATTTTTTTTACAATTGTACATATTTACCTGTAGCTACCTGTTCAACCTGTAGGCAGTGGTGACCCAGGACTCGGATGGTAGGCTCTGGTGATTCACTTGAGGGCTGTGATGGTTGGTCCTCGCCCGTGGCGGCAGCAGGCAGGATTTTTATAGTGACGCCTATGATTAGAGGCTCATGCCGCCCCCCTGTGTCCTCCGATGCACTCGCAATCGCAGGTAGAGTTAATGGGCAGGGCATGTGGGTGTTCTTAGGCCACTCGACGGTGCAGAAAGGTTTTGGTTTTCTTCGGGGATCGAACTCGGGTCACCGAGAACGCCAGTCGGAGACGCTAACCACTCTGCTACTGCCTCCCCTAAAAAAATGCTCAAAGGTTTAGCCGGTGGGGTTTCTTTGTAATTAAATATAGATATAATAGAGCCCTTTTACATCAATTCCAGCTTTATAGTAATTTGTTTAGGGTAGAGCCTATTTCATGCCTGTATTGACTGGAATACCTGTGGAGAGACAAGGAGAGGTATGTCAGGAGTCTCGCTGAGATTGTTGAGGGCCATTTGATCGCTAATGACCTTCGACCCGCCTACCAAGCCCTAAAGAAGCTCCGTTCCAGGTCTCCATCTCGGGCGAGTGTTATCCGAGCAGTAGATGGGCGTCACGTGTCAGATATGGATGGGCAGATGGCTCGTTGGACGGAGTACTTTGGGCAGTTGTTCACGATGAACCCTCCAGTTGGGCAGCTTCACACCACTAGATTATGGGTAGTGAATGCCGATCCTCCCATTGATGAAACCGCATCCTTTCTTGACGAAGTCAGAGAGGCTGTAGCAAAGTTGAGGGATGGAAAGGGAGCTGGTGTTTTTAAAATCAGTGCAGAGCTCCTCAACGATGGGGGTGAGGCCA
>JACEEZ010021505.1:122633-127633 GCA_016584305.1 Chionoecetes opilio | reverse complement strand
CCTTAGTGATGTATAACGTGTCTGGCCATCCTATAATCGCGCGTTCAATCCCAACTCGCTCAACTGGTAAGGGGATGGTGTGTGTGGCGTTTGAGGTTCTTGTATTACCCAGAGGTCGGTCTCTATGAGCTTTAAGCTTTTTCCGAAGGGTAACTGCTGGTGGTCGTGAGGTAAGCGCATGATAAGGCCATGAGTTAATTACACACAAACACACACACACACACACACACACACACACACACACACACACACACACACACACACACACACACACACACACACACACACACACACACACACACACACACACACACACACACACACTCGCACACACTGCTCGTTTATAAAATACAATTTTCTCTATCCTTAAGCTTGCAAGACATATTTAAATTTGGTTCGTCACCAATCAAACTTACTGATTTACGACTTACCTTTGGCAATGGAGTGTGAAGTGGAAACATGACTCATATGTCAATGTTAACCAGATTTCTGGATGTTTACCACTGACTCATTCAAACATAGCATATATATTTTCTGCGGCAAGACTTTTCAATTACTAGACGACAGGAATTTTCTTTGGTGTGTGTTCTTTCTCCTCTAATCCCTCACCTCTCCATCAAGTGCCTACTGCCAAAAAGTTATTAATGCACCTATACCTTCCCTCGATTCATTTATGTGAGAATCACTGAGAAACTGTCAGAAAAGTACATACAACTTGTCCTTTGTTTTTCCTGAGCTCCTTTTGCCAAAGGTACGCTGTAAATCAAATTTATTACATTCTTTTGTTTTTATTTTCAATACTGATAACCTGATTTCACATTCAGATTTTGAGCCATATATTTATATAATGCCACTATTGGGCCTTGACGCGTGGGTAGGAGAGGGAGCCTGACCTGGGTTGTATTTAAATGTGAACCTGGGATACTTCATGAAAAAACATTAAACTTGGCACCTGATTTTTGTTCAGATGATATGATAAGATTATCAATATTCCTTTTCCTTCTTTAAAATCATGACGATAAAGTGCTATATAATATTAGAATCATAATCACAACTTTTTTGCAAATACGTAGCTAAACCCCACACAAGAATCAAAAGCTTTGAAAAATATAATCACACTTCCAAGTTGTTGATCTCAAAGATTATTGTAAACATTGCATATTTATCTAACGGCTGTGGCTTTTTTTCCGTCTATTTCCTTCTCTTTCCCACGTGAATAACTAACTTGGAGACTGAACAATAACTGTCACCAAAACATTCATCACTACTCGTCATCAATAATGTTAATGCTACAACCGAACACCTGACCCACGAACTGTGCAAATGAGGGACAGGAGTAAGCTTACACCTGAAATTATAATTATTTTTTCACTCACAGAAGCTGCGCCTGCCACTGTTCCTCACTGTGCCTACTACTCAAATAATTTGTTAACATCAAACACTCTGTTATTCAGAATCAGCCATAACTTTCAGTTTTCCTGTATCGGTCAATACTATACGTGGCTCTGGTGATTCCTTTCACATGTTGTCTCACCTCCAGGTTGGCACTAGCAACAGACAGTAAGCTAGAGGATTATCACGTAGTCCATTACCCTTTCTGTCAATTCTACCTTTGAGCTCTCCCTTAACAGTGTGGGCGTGCATGCCTCATCACCCTCATGTCCAGTACAGCTTCAGACGAGGTGGCGGGAGTGCCCTGCGGTGGTCAGATAGAGACTCACTGGTGATTGAGCACGAGTATATCACCAGCAGAGCCAACCGCCACCTCCTGCCGCCGTGCTGGGCTGCTGAGACTACGCACCACCATGTTTTGTCTCAGAGCCTCATACTAGAAAAGACTGCAAATAAATAATTATGATATTACCAGTATTTCACCTCATATCACCAGCAAAGTGATGTACTCAGCCCAACGTTGGTTCTCACTCTTCGATGATGACTGAGTTGTCTCTTCTAATTGTTGTTTACTTTTGCAGAATAATCAAAACCAGCGAGTTTACATAACAGAAGGGGCCTCGTACATTACCTGTTTATCATCATTAGTAGTGTTATTTTTTCTTTCATTACTCTGCTCATACGTCATAGCTATGTATGTTTTCCTTCGGTTTTTTGCCACATATATAATATTTTTTTTACTAGCGAATATTGGCTGTTGTCTACCAAAATTAGTAAACAAGTCTTTTAAACCATGTTTGATATCTTCCACAAGGCAGTAGCCCCAACATTTGTTTGGTACGGCGCAAGGGTGGCCATAAAAAAAATAACATTGGCTTTAAAAGTATGCACTTATTCCCCTGTGGTACGACGAGACAGCTTCCTCGCCTGAGATCCAGTCTAGATGTTCCAATCCGATTCATCTTATTTTTTCCATAATGTCTCAAGTGATGATGATGTTACGTTAGATCACATATTAGTTTTTGAAGGCAGTCTTACATTTCCTCCTATTCACTGTCCAGCATGCAAAAAATAAATGTACTTAGCCACAACCTTATGATCAAATGTCATCTTATGTTGCAAATCAAGTAATTTCATCAATGCTGCTTCACTTTACCTGTTCGGGATTTCACTTTGATGATTCAGATGATCAGGTTGCAACATGACTTAAAGATATTTATGTGCCACCCTCATTCCTACTCCCTATACTGCCCTCCTCATCCCTCTCTCTTTCCTGCCTTACTCCTTAACTATATTGTAACCTTTCCACTCTCCTCATTTTTTTTTCTTATCGCAGCCCCTGCATTTGTCCTACTGCCTACCGTAGATAACAGTGAAGTCGCCAGTTCTACGTTTCTTTGTTATTTAAAGACGTGTGGTGGCGTTAATAGTTACATTTGTACATCCATGATTTCAGGAAAGTTAGAAGGGGCTATCTGGAAAGTCTGTGTCATGTTGTGTCTTCATCTGTGTCATATTAGGGCTATAAATGAACAAATGACAAAAATAAAACCGAGTGGCGACCTCACTATACCTACTACAGTAAAGTCGCCAGCTAGTATTTTAACCCAACAGTTGAGTCGCCACTCTTGGGAATTCAGGGAAATTAGAGGTAAAGTAAAACAAGTCTCTATATATATTAGCTGCGGAAGATGCTTGGATATATAAAAATTCCTCTGCCAACGTGAAAATAAATTCTATTAAAGTTTGAAAGATCTGGCAAGTCTGCGTCCTGTCGCCCGAAAAGCTATTGTTTACTGTCTGTCATCGCGCGAAGAAAAACTTGAGAAGCAAAATGCGCAACAGTTATATTTGCAGATACAAAGCATAAAACAACGCTGAAACAGGGTAGATTATACAGTCATAATATAAACTACTGTGTAACATCTTCAGTGGCACATAAAAATCAGTAGTGATGCTATAATTCGTAATATTTGGCGCCTGGCGACTTCACTGTAGGTGGCGACTTCACTGTTATCTACGGTAGGGGTACAGTCAGCTCCCTTTTAATCTTACTTTTACCTATCTTCCCTCCTCCTTTTCTTCTTGTTTTTCCTCCCCTTCCCCTCCTCATGTAACCCCTTTTGACCGAGTAGGGTTGTTGCTGTCTGTTCTCCCTTTGTATTCCTCCTCTTTCTACTCCTATTCATCTTCTTTCTCGTCCAGTCCTTCTTTCTCATCCTCCTGTATTTGCTTTTCTTTCCTATTCTAGTTCACATAATTATCTTCATGTTTGTCCTACTCCCATTTTACCTTGTTTTCTGCAATTCTTTCTTTTCCTGCTCCTCTTCTAGTGTTCCTATGCTCCTTCCTCTCTTTACTGTTCATTCTCTGTTACTTTCAACCTATTATCTGTTCTTCCTGAAGTCTAGTTGGGGCTACGGTTTTGTGGTGGGGCAGCCACGATGGGGACTGACCCGCCGAGTGACCCGGAGTACGTCAAGGGCCCAGTTAACGGAGCCCGAGATGTTGTGTTGTTTACTAACTGAGTCTCATTATATCTCTGAATCAAGCTCACCCTCCTTACAGAAGGGTTAAGTAATGAATAAGTGCTCAGTCCTGAACTACAATATAGTACAGCTATGAACACATGGTCTTAACTGTCGCCACGTGCTCTCACTCGTCACGTGCCCTGCTCACGTGATATTCGGTGTTGTCTTTCTCACTCTCTTACTCCTCCTGGCCAATAGCCATCTAGTTGTGTAGATTGATACCGGCCTGCTTGGTGTATACTGTCAGATTAAGCCCTTGGCATCAAACCACTCCCATTTAAATGTTGCATCCAATCATGTTCTTGCAATGAATCACCCGGTTGATGACCACGCCCCTTACTGGTTGTTGTCCACCCTGATTGGTGTTCAGTGGTTGACCTAACCTCGGGCTTGTTCCGGGAGTCACTCTTAATGGTCATATCTTGTACTCTATAGGTATCACGATGAAGAACATGCTAATCTGCTTAACGCTATGTGGCTCATCGCTGTCACTATATTATGTGTTGGGTACGGGGATATAGTTCCTAACACGTACTGTGGGAGGACCATCGCTGTGGCTTGTGGAATCATGGTAAGTGGCCGACAATCCCTTGACCTTCTTACCTGTCACTGCTCTCTCGCTCTCCCAACAGGTACCATGACGAAGAACATGCCAATTTGTTGAACACCATGTGGCTTATAGCGATCACATTCTTGTCCGTGGGGTACGGTGATATAGTCCCAAATACTTACTGTGGGAGGGGTATAGCGGTGACCACAGGCATCATGGTAAGTGCTGCTCGCTCAGGTGCAAGAACAAACGAGGTTCAGGACGCAAAAGAGAGTTATGATTAGCCTCAACCCAGCCCTCTAAAGCCTTGCGAGTTAATGATGACCAACTCTCTCTTTATAATCCTCTTCATCGTTTACCTTCTTTGGTTATGATTCTTTTTTCACGCTCATGTATCACTAAACATTAACTTTGCATAAAAAAAAAAATTTAACTGAACTAATCAGTCATGAATTGTGTTTTCTTTTGTTTTTATCATTAATTCAATTTTTAGCCTATCTATAGTGAGTTTTTAATATTGTACATTG
>JACEEZ010021505.1:107633-112633 GCA_016584305.1 Chionoecetes opilio | reverse complement strand
TGGCTCGCCGGTGCTGGAGGTAGTCCTCTATCCAGGCGAGGAGTCGTCCCTGGATGCCCTTCTGCACCAGCGCGGCCAGGATGGCGTGAGCGCAGGCCAGCTCGAACGCCTTCTCCAAGTCGAGGAAGACAGCGACGGCGGGGCGGTTGTCGACCAGACTCATGAGGGCCATGATGCTGTCTGAGGTCCCCACACCCTTCGTGAAGCCGAAAACGATCGGGTGGAGGGGTGCGCCACTGGAGACGGGTGAGCACCATCCTCTCCGCTGTCTTCGCCGTGCAACTCATCAGGGAAATGGGTTGCGGCTTGGTGGGCTCCTTGGGCTTAGGTATTGGCTGGATGTCTGCCGCCTTCCACTCCGACGGCAAACGGCCTGTCAGCCAGGAGCAGTTGATCAGGGCCAGGATCGCTTGCTCCCCAGATGCTCCGACGTTGGCAAGCATGGAATAGGTGACGCCGTCTGCACCAGCAGCTGTGTCTCGTCCCTTTCTGGCCCGCACCAACTCCTGTGGATTGAAAGGCTGGTCAGTGACGTCAGTTCTGGCCCGCGCGCCGTTGATGGCCGCATCCCGCGGCGGCCTCAGCTGTGTCTGCAGTCTCTGGACCTGAGCAGGGAGCTGGGAGCTGGCGCTCCTTGCTACGAACATGTCCACCAGTCTATCCGCCTCCTGTTGTGGCTGGGGGTGAACAGGGGGGTTCGGAGGTCTCTTCCCCGAGGCCGTCCTCAGCTTGGTCCAAAGGTCAGCCAATCTGGTGTGCTGGGTGAAGCTGGCACACCACTCCAGCCACTTGGCCTCCCTCTCTCTCCACCTGACTTCCCGCGCGTACCTCACAACCTCCTTCAGCAGCTCAAGGTTGGTGGGGGTGGGCCGCCTTCGGTACAGCTTCCTGTGGATGTTTACAAGATGATTCTGCTCCCTTACTTCCTCGTTGTAAAACCACCAGTTATCCCGGCGGTGTCGTCCAGGGACCTTCCTCGGGATGGCTGCCTCCGCTGCCCTCTCGATTGCGGCCGTCAGGTCCCTCTCCCGCTGATCCAGGTCATCCGGCGGCTCATACCTGGCCCACCACTCGTCTAAGATGGCCTGGAGCTTAACCCAGTCCGCCCTGTGGACGTTCCATCTCGGCGGCGGGAGCCGTGGTGGCAGCAGCAGGGCGACGCGCAGGGTGGTGGTGACGGCGTAGTGATCGCTGGTCAGCGTGGGGTGAACCCGCCAGGAAGTGCCAGGCGTCAGGCCCTTGGAGACGAGCGTCAGGTCCAGCCTGCCACCCCGAACGAGTGTTGGCTCCCCACTGTTGAGTAGGGCGACCTCAGGCACCTCTTCAAGCACGGCAGCCAGGTGCCGGCCTGCCGCGTTAGTGGGGGAGACAGACTGTAGCAATGGGTGGTGGGCGTTGAAGTCACCGGCGACGACTACACTACTGTGGGTGGCGAGGGATAGCAGCTCGCCTGCCTCCAGCTGTTTCCTCGGGCTGCTGTAGATATTGTACACAAGTAGAGGGAGGCCGGCGAGCTGCAGCTGCACCGCCAACACCTCCACGCCCTCGCCGCATTGTACGGGGTCGGTGATCCTGTGGTGTGGGAGGGAGCTGCGCACCAAAACCATCAGACCTCGGCACCCGTCTTCATCGCGCGGGAGGGCGTAGATCGAGTAGCCCGCAACCCTCCACTCAAAGTCCAGCGGTGTCAGTGTCTCCTGCAGAAGCACAAGGTCAAGGTCTTCCTCCACTATGGCCTGGATAATCTCGGGCCTCTTGTTTCGTAGCCCCGCCATGTTCCACTGGAGCACCTTGAGGCTGCTGGGAAGGGGCGGCTGCGAGCCGCTGGTTGAGATGGCATCACGCTGCTCTATCATAAGTCGAGCGCTGACTTCCTTCTTCCGGGTTGGCTGGCAGGGGAGCAGGAGACCCGCTGCCATCCCGCACGGCCTCCATCATCCTGTCCCACAGTAATGAATCCAGGCCTTCCTCATCTTTAGGGATGGGATCCGTCTCCTCCAGGAGGCGCTTCATAACCCGCACCATTCCGTTAATTATCCTGTGTAGAACGTCGTGCGACACTCCACACAAGCTGCTCAGCACTTGGGCGGTGGGCGCGGTCGGGGCGGAGCCTGAGGTTAACGCGGCTGACTGAGCCTCTACTGGCTGGGGAGTCGCGGACGGGCTGGATCCTGAGGTTGACGCGGCTGACTGAGCCTCTGCTGGCTGGGGAGGCGCGGACGGGGCGGAGCCTGAGGTTGACGCGGCTGACTGAGCCTCTGCTGGCTGGGGGGGCACATGATGGGGTGAGCCTGAGGCTGAAAGAGCCTCTGTTGACTGGGGGGATGCGGGTGGGGCTGAGTCTGAGGTTGACTGAGCCTCTGCTGGCGGGGGGGGGAGCCGTGGTTGAGTGCACAGCCTTCCTCTGCCGATTTCTCCTCTTACGCTGTGGCTGTTGAGTCACATCCCGTGGAGAAGGCCGTGGTGACTGCAGACGGCGGAGGTGATTCGCGGCATTCCCTTCCCCCCTCCCCAGGGCGACCTGGCTGGGTGAGGTGTGAGAGGGTGGCCTTAATCTTCTGTCAGCTGCATGGGAGTCTGTGGCGAGGGTAGGGGTGAGGTCCCTTAATCCCGAGTCAGGTCGACCCCAGGCCGAGCGAGTCGGAATTGGGGCAGGAACAAAGCGACGCTGCCGATCCTCCAGGCGTGGGTGGTGAGACTCGTCACGCTGTTGCCACCTGCTCGCTCCCGGCAACCGCCGTAGCCGCTCGGGGCATCGTGGATGCCAAGCATGATGGCTCCTGGTGCAGTTCGGGCATCTGGCTGTAGTTACCTCACTCGCCTTATGCCGCCTGATGCAGTCCTCTGTCGCATGTGGTTGACTGCACACGCCACACCTGGCGGGAAGGGTGCAGCGGCCCTGCAGATGATTGTACCGCTGGCACCTGTAACACCGCAGTGGCTCCTTGTCGTAGGGCCGCAGAGGATACCTTCCCCAGGGGCCTAAATCTAGCCTGTCCGGTGCAGCGCCCACCAATACCACCAGCACCTGGCGGGTTGAGGCTTTGTCCCGGGTGGCGCGGAATCGCTCGGCCGAAACCACTTGTGGGTGGTCCCGCACTGCCTCGATGGGGAGGTCTAGGGGGTACCGCTGCAGGACCGCCTTGAGACTCGCCTTTGTGCGGGGTCCAGCAGCACTACTCGGGCAGCGGGGTCCTCCTCCACGGCGAGGGCACTCATCCTGGCGGCGGTGTCATCGTCCTTAGGCGTGAGGATGTACTCACCCTTCAGGTTGGGCCTGATATCCAGCCTGAGCCCAGGGAAGTCCTTCTGAAGGGAAAGGGATGGCCAGGTAGTGGTTGGCATGCCCCTCCGAGTTCCCAAGCTTAAACTTGGGGCGCCTGTTCCTGTCCTGGCCGGCCTGGTCACTCCTTTTGGTGTCACCGACCACTTGCCATTTTTCGGTCTTACGGGCGTCCTCACCTTCCAATTCCATGTCCTGGGTGGCAGGCCTCTCTTACTGCACCGTCCTGGTGTCGGCCTTCTTGGGTGTGGGCGTGGAGCCCTCATCCTCCGAGGACGACGCATCCAACCTCCTCTTCACTTGCATTGTTATTGGGCACTCTCACAACGCAACACAACGCAACACTCTAGGCAAGCGATCATTCAGTGTCACGAGGGAAATAACGTGGTGGCGCACGCGGTTCACACATGTGGTCTGATCTGACCTAACCTGAGACTAAGGAGCAGGAGCAGGAGCGGGGACGTCCACACCCCGTACCTGCCAGGTCACGACTGTGGAGAACAGAGTGACTACTAAAATGAGCGAAGAGTGAGATCCGGGGTCACGCTTGCTTGAAAGATTTGTCACCATTAGAATGGTGACGCGGGCCTTTACTGCTCAAAGGCGGCCCGCAGCTGAGGGGGGCCACAACGTTTCGCCGTTGTGGTTATTGAGGGGTTGTAGGTGGATCAGATTTCAGTCGAACATCGAGTTCCTTCTGCAGGGTGAAGTCTTGCTTTTTGATTCGAGACACTGCGTCTCTCCAAGGTGCGATCCACTTATGACGTTCGTCTAGGAGCTCGGTGTCGTCCTCGAAATCGCACATGTTCTTTAGCAGATCGCAGATAGTCGATCGGGAGTGTCACCGCCCGTCGATCAGTGTTGAGGAATGGTAGCTCATTCCTAACAGACACGACCTGACAGGCAGCTTCCCATACCTGGGTCCGTGGTAGTGGCTCTGTCTGGACAGAGAGCTCAGCAGTGACGGTGACGGTGCTTGGCGTCTGACAAGCAACCGTGGAAGTAGCCGTTGACCTCTTCCTCCTCCTCCTTCTCCTCCTTCTCTTCTTGGGTGGTTCCGTGGGTGCAGTGGCAGATGTTAGTGGTGGAGCAGCCTCGCGCTGGCCTAGAGCGCAGCGGCTTACCTGTGCATGGGCAGGTACTGCTGGTAAGGGTCGGGTGTCACAATACTCTCGGTGGTCCCTGCTCCGCCCCGGGCAAAGAGGAGGAAGCCTCCTCAGTCGCTCAGGGCAGAACTTGGACCACACATGGTGACCCTTACCACAGTTGGGACATCGTGCAGGGCGGTTCTCACCAGACTTCAAAGCACCAACGCACTGAGAAGTGGGATGTTTGCCACTGCAAATGCCACAGAGCTCCGAGCGCCTGCAGTACTTCAGGACATGCCCGAAGGCCTGACACTTGAAGCACCGCAGAGGTTCCGGGGTGAAACTCCTCACTGAGTAAACACCCCAGACACCTAGATCAAGTGAGTTCGGGAGGGGCCCCCTGAAAGTCACTTGAACCTGACGCGTCGGTTATCTGCGGCCGTGACCCACGCTATAAGTACACCTTCTGACGAAGGCGACACGTGGATCATCCAAGATGGGCTCCATGCCGAAGCTCAAAGGGTATCGCATAACGACACCCCGAGCCTCAGGCAGAACCTCATCAAGGGTGATGCCCAACTGTTCCTCCTCGCGCCTCGCAAGGCGTGCGAGAAGAAAAGCAGACTCCT
>JACEEZ010021505.1:92633-100133 GCA_016584305.1 Chionoecetes opilio | reverse complement strand
CGCTATTTATAGATGAAGTCTGCCTGCCACGCAGGCTATTGGCGGCGCTGATTGGTAGATAGCTTCTGCTTCTCGTCTCCGTGAGTGGGAGACGCTTATTGGTTGTTTGGTCCTCGCTTTGCTTTTCTGTGAGTAGGCTGTTATTTGCTTTTGTTCTTTTCATGCTGGGTAGAGCTTGTAGGTCGTTTGCCTGTACGTTAAGCTTGGGATTGATCTCTTTTATGTATAGTGCTTCTAGAATTGGAAGTCGCCGCACATCTGCATCAACCAATTCTGTATTTTCTTCTAGAAATTTTCTTGTGGTGATGATGCCATGTTTTTCTAATAGGTGACTTTTTGGGGCTCTGGAAGTTAGGTGGCAAGTAAGACGTCTGGACAGCTTCGTTTTCGTCATGCCGATGTAGGATGAGGGGAGGACTTCACAGTTTCTCTTTTGCATGTGATCCTATATACGACATGGAACTTTTGTTTTGTCTCCTTCGTCTGGCTTGGGCTGTTACGGAGAAGGAGAAGTACACCAGCAACCTCCTTCTCCGTAACAGCCCAAGCCAGACGAAGGAGACAAAACAAAAGTCCCATGTCGTATATAGGATCACATGCAAAAGAGAAAACTGTGAAGTCCTCCCCTCATCCTACATCGGCATTACGACAACGAAGCTGTCCCGACGTCTTACTTACCACCTAACTTCCGGAGCCCCAAAAAGTCACCTATTAGAAAAACATGGCATCATCATCACAAGAACATTTTTAGAAGAAAATACAGAATTGGTCGACATGTGTGCAGATGTGCGGCGACTTCCAATTTTAGAAGCACTATACATAAAAGAGATCAATCCCAAGCTTAACGTACAGGCAAACGACCTACAAGCTCTACCCAGCATGAAAAGAACAAAAGCAAATAACAGCCTACTCACAGAAAAGCAAAGCGAGGACCAAACAACCAATAAGCGTCTCCCACTCACGGAGACGAGAAGCAGAAGCTATCTACCAATCAGCGCCGCCAATAGGCTGCGTGGCAGGCAGACTTCATTTATAAATATCGCTTCACCCCGCATCTAAGTCGAGAACACGCCAACCCCCGTGGCAGCGGGCCATGCATGCCCCCCCACGGTTCCTCTTCCCACCTCCTTCCCCGCCGCGCAGCCCATAAGTGCTGCGCCCCCTCCCATTGTCCCTCGACTTTCACCTATGGGCATTGTCCCTCAACTTACAACTATGGGCCGTCATCAGGCGAAGTGCCCATGTCACCTGTAAACACAGGTGACAATCTACAACAACAACAACAGCATCTAAGTCATGCTCACCTCTGCACCTGAGGAGAAAACATCTTCCACATGCTGCTGAAGAAGGGTTCTTAGACCCGAAATCGCGATACAGCAAAATGACAAGCTACGGCGAAGTCATACAAGTGATTTCAAAAGAGAATAAGACACTCTTAAGACAAAGAGAAAATATCTTTAAAAAGATAATAAACGCTGAACTAGCTATAACTTTTAACGAGTTCTGTCTCAGAGAAAATCTCCTGCCCGTATATACTCTCTCTCTCTCTCTCTCTCTCTCTCGAGAGAGAGAGAGAGAGAGAGAGAGAGAGAGAGAGAAAGAGAGAGAGATAGATAGATATATAGATGGATAAATATATATATATATATATATATATATATATATATATATATATATATATATATATATATATGTATATAAATATATATATATATATATATAATATATATATATATATATAGTATATAAATATTATATATATATATATATACATATATATATATATATAATATATATATAAATATATATTCGTATACATATATAAATATAATTATATATATATATAAAATATATATAATATATAGATATATATTATATATATATATATATATATATATATATATATATATATATATATATTAATATATGTATATATATATATTTTATATTTTTATATATTTATATATATGTATGTATATATACTAGTGATGGACCGAATGTCTATTTTCCGTATTCGCGAATGCGAATGCGAATGCGAATATTTGGTTTTGATATTCGCGAATGCGAATGCGAATTACGAATATTACATAACATTTAATTTAAAACACAATTTTTTATATTATACAGGTAACTGAAATATTGTGTATGAATGAATGTCTAAAGTAAATTCCATTCAATTTTCTATGTTGCCAGTTTGCAGGACGAGGACCCACTCTTACACGAATACTTACATGAAAATATCTAGTATGAATAATTATTATTGCAAAGTTTACACTGTGCAATAGAGCTGGAGATAGTCTCGAAATAATCCCAAACCACACTGTTGTGACTCCTCACCCCAGTCTTGTAACTAACGCTCGGCTAAACTTTAAATCTATTTATATGTTTGTTTGTGTAATATTGTGTTCACTTGTTATATTTCCTTTTTTTTTGTAAGTTTATTGATTTGGGCAAAATCTTCGCATATTCGCAAGCAGCTACGAGTGTGAGTGCGAATGCAGAATGCGAATGCGCATATTGAAAAAACATGCAAATATTTGCAATTGCGAATGCGAATGTGAATATTCGGTTCATCACTAATATATACGTATATGTATATATATATATATATATATATATATATATATATATATATATAATATATATATATATATATATATATGTATATATATATATATATATATATATATATATATATATACATATATATATATTATTTATATATATATAATATATATTATATATATATATATATATATATATATATATATATATTATAATATATATATATATATATATATATATATATATATATATATATATATATATAATATATATAGTGCATATAATATATATATATATATATAATATATATATATATATATATATATATATATATATAATATATATATATATATATATATTAATAGTATTATATAGTATATAATATATATATATACATATATATATATTATATATATATATATATATATATATATATATTATATATATAATTGTATATATATTTTTTTTTTACATCACAAATAACTGGCCAAAGGCACAACAAGAAGAGGTAACACAAATCCTGCTTAGTTGTCAGACCCTATAAAGAAGACAATAAGAGAATAAAGAAAGGAGGATGGGCCAATTTAGTTCTGGAGGTGTATTGTCAATCATGAAAATATTTAAGTCATAGGAAGGTGGAAAAATAGAAACAGGAAGAGAGTTCCAGAGTTTACCAGTGAAAAGGATGAAAGCGTAAATATACTGATTAACTCTTGCATTAGGAAGATGGACATAATAGGAATGAGAAACAGTAGAAAGTTTTGTGCAGCGATGGCGCGGGAGGCAGGGAGGCATGCATTTAGCAAATTAAGAAGCGCAATGAGCATGAAAATAGCGGTAGAAGATAGAAAGAGAAACAACATTTTGGCTGTGATTTAAAGATTGAAGACAGTCAGTCAGAGGAGGGGAGTTTATGAGACGAAAAGCTTTTGACTCAACCCTATTTAGGAGAGCTGTACGAGTGGATCCTCCCCAAAAATATGAGACATACACCATACATGGGCGGATAAGGCCCCTGTAGAAACCAAACAACTGGGAGGGAGAAAATTACGGACGCAGACGCCACAGGACACCTATCTTCTTAGAAGCTGTTTTAGCAAAAGATGAGATGTGAGATTTCTAGTTCAGATTTTTAGTAAAGGATAGGCAAATAATGTTCATTGTGGAAGAAAGAGATAGTTGGGTGTCATTGAAGAATAGGGGATAGTTATCTGTTAGGTTTCGTCGAGTATATATGTATATATATATATATATATATATATATATATATATATATATATATATATATATATATATATATATATATATATATATATATATATATATATATATATATATGTATATATATATATATATATATATATATATATATATATATATGTATACATATATATATATATATATATATATATATATATATATATATATATTTATATTTATATATATATATATATATGTATATATCAATCAAACATTGAGGGCATACGCCGGGGGGCGCGTCGCCTTGCCCACCCTACGACGCCACTCCCAGGGGTCACCACTTGTGAGTGGTGAAACATCAACTTGCCCCAGCCTTGTGAGCTGGACCTTGACCTCCTCCACGCCGGATTGTCTCTTACAGATACAACCCGATGGGAAGGATCGATTTCAGAGTAGCGTGCCACATGCCCATATAGCCGAAGTTGGCGGCGACGGATTATGTAGGTAATAGGCCTCGATTCAGTGTCACGGTGTAATCGCTGATTTGACACTTAATCATCCCAGGGATACCTCATGATTTTTCGGTGATATTTATTACCAAATGCATCGATTCATCTCTTCAAGTTTCATGGCTCACAACCATAGAGTAAGCCAGGGATCACTAGCGACTTGAAGATCCGGATGTTGTCCTCCTTCACAGGTACCGACAACGCCAAATACTCCTGCTAAGCGAGTGCATAACACCGTGGGCTATGTCAATCGTAAGACTTCTTGACGTGACCAGCCGTCATTATGGATTGCGCTACCAAGGTATGTAAAACTTTCCAAGATATCAACGTCTTTGCCGCACGTACTGTTTCATCAAGTAAGCCTCCAAAAAGCTGGATCTTGGTCTTAAGCCAGGAGACCTAAAATCCCAAAGGCTTTACCTCCTCGTGCAGCGCCTCACCAGGACCTCCAGCGACTCAGCAAAGATTACTGCATCATCGGCAAAAACAAGATCAGTCATTTTGGTGTTGTCGAAGGATGTTCCACAATCACTTTGATCTAAAACTCTGCCCAATACCCAGTCCATACAAGTGTTGAAAAGTGATAGGACAAGGACGCACCCTTGCCTCACTCCTGTATTAAAAGGAAATAAGCTGGATACGGCCTCCCCACACTTCACAGCACTCTCAGTCCGAGAGTACAGATCAGTCATCAAACCAATAGTCCTTGCAGGAATCCCGCAAAGTCGCAGACGATCTCAGAGTGACTCACGATGCGCTGAGTCAAACGTCTTCTTGAGATCAACATATGTTATGCCACTGGATATTAGGGTGACCCAAAAAACTAAAAGTATAATTTGGTATTCTCCACAAGGCTGATCCTGTTCCATAGCACAACGGGAGTTTACATGCAGAAAATCATAAATATGTGGCTGTATTTAGAGATAGTACCAACCATATGTACATTTTTCGATTTTGACATATAATATAGATATTTTGTACTTATTTTTTTCTTGGCTATGAAGACACCTTCAATATCATTATTATTTATTATTTATTATTTAGGAAGATGTTTGACCATCGTGATAGCCAAACTCTTTCCCTTCCAACCGCTTTAAGACTGTTCGATTTGGGGGACGTGACAAGTTGTCCACTATTGCCGTTTTCGTCTGTTCGTCAATGCGGTCATCAAAGAGGGCGAGGGGCACGAGGTGTTCAGAGAAATACCAAAAATGGCGACAGAGTGCCTTGATCGCCGACTCCTTGACAGTAAGTAGAGGGTACTTATGCAGGAAAACAAGGAAGTATCAGTCGTTGAGTGGGGCTTTCTCCGACAAGGAAGCGTCATGGCAATAGCGTGCATAAACAAGTGAGATAAAGAGACAAATTTTAGTCAAGGCAACCTTTTCCTTTGCTGTCAGCTTTGGCTGGTCTTGAAACAGAAATATCTTCAGCGAGTATTGTAGGCTGCGGATGTGTTCACTGTAGGCTGGGGGTGAGTTCACTGTAGTGTATGTTGTGTTGCACTGGAGTCGGGAATTGAATTGATAGAGTTTTTCCTTTTTCGTTATATATTTATATAAGTAAAGTTATAGAGTAACAAATATCTTGATCTCGCACACTCACTCGCTTTCATTCGTATATCGCTTTGCTCACTCTCTCGATACAGAGGCTACGTCTCAATGGCTTGAGAGCCGTCTTTAGGTCAGTTAGTCTCATCTCAGAACTGAAGGAAATCCTTTCCTGAAGCTATGAATGTGACGTCACTAAAACTTTATTCTCTATTTCTACCAATGGTAAAGTGCTCCCGGTGGGTAGCGCTATGCTTTTTGTACTGCTTCGACCAATCAGGTCAAAGCTCTAACTAGCTGACTGTTGTAGTTTACCAATCTGAAATCGATCTCATGTTTAGAGTTTGGTAATGATTTACGAGTTTTCTCTTAGCTTTTGGCTGAGGCATGTATTATATTTTCTCTCTCTCGCTCTCGCCTATCCATATACCTTCTAGGCTTATTCTAGGCTTAATCTAGGCTTAATCCAGGCTAGGCCTATTACAGTATATAGCCTTAGCCATCCACCGTGCATTGTGAGTTGCACCTGGTGCACGGATGCTAGGCTGTCTATCTTTTGAACCCCTAAGGAACATGTGACACAGATGAAAGAGTTCTTTATAGTCTTCTCGACTTCTTCTCGCAATCGCAATTCCGCAATTTTTTAAGATAGGCCTTTTCGCAATCGCAATTCCGCAATTCCGCAATTCCGCAAACTAATTTTGACACCTAAAATTAAAACAAAACACCTACAATTAAAAAAAAAAATATGTCTCTAGACTCTTAAACATCTCTAGACTCTTAAACACCTACAATTAAAACAAAAAAGGTCTCTAGACTCTTTATTAGTGTTTAATACTTCTGTATTCCTATTCTGTTTCTGTCTATACTTGTTACTTGTCCTTCACAATTAAGTCTTTGTCTCTTTTAGTGTTTTTCTTTACTTTTACACTTCACAGTCTACTGGCTAGTAATCACTAATCTAAGTAATCTACTAATCTTCCTCTTCCTCCTCCTCCTCCTCCTCCCACTTCTTCTGGTTCAGCATGTGGAGTTTGGCAACTAATCACACACACGGCCAGCGTACACGCTCTCAATCCCAAGTTCCAGCACGCACTGACTGAGTGACTGTGCTACATTTGGCAAGTTGGCAGTTGGCAGTGTCGTCTCCACAATATTTGGTGGGAACTTATGTTCATGC
Organism: Chionoecetes opilio; assembly: GCA_016584305.1. Lineage (NCBI taxonomy): Eukaryota > Metazoa > Arthropoda > Malacostraca > Decapoda > Majidae > Chionoecetes > Chionoecetes opilio. The sequence goes on along the minus strand of JACEEZ010021505.1, from coordinate 93,129 downwards.
AGGCATTTGCCACTTTGAAGGTGGTGACCGTCACAATTATTGCGATTGCGTTTCAAAATTTTGGCGGTCCGTAACCCGCAATTCTGCATTTTTTTCAGGCATCCGTAATTGCGCTATTTCGCAACCGAATTACCCATTGCGCTAGTTATTGCGATTGCGTTTCAAAATTTTGGCGGTCCGCAATTCGCAATTCCGCAATTTTTTTGACATCCGTAATTGCGCAATTCTGCAACCGAATTACCATTCCGCAAGTTGCGGAATTGTGGAATTGCGGACTAAAATTGCGGAATGCCCACCTTTTTTAGTTTCACTCGGTCGAGGGATGCTGCCACTTAATTGGTCACAATTCTCTTCTTCTGCATCCTAGGTTGAGATTTTCTTGAAATTCGTGGGGGATGAAAGTCATCTTCTGATGAGGCACACTCACTGCACACTCTGATGAAGCACACTAGGAACTGCTAATACTCTCATTTCCCAGATGAATCAGAACCTACAA
>JACEEZ010021505.1:77633-87633 GCA_016584305.1 Chionoecetes opilio | reverse complement strand
AGAACATTTTTAGAAGAAAATACAGAATTGGTCGACATGTGTGCAGAAGTGCGGCGACTTCCAATTCTAGAAGCACTATACATAAAAGAGATCAATCCCAAGCTTAACGTACAGGCAAGCGAAGACCAAACAACCAATCAGCGTCTCCCACTCAAGAAGACAAGAAGCAAAAGCTATCTACCAATCAACGACATCGGTAATAGGCTACGTGGCAGGCAGACCGGCTATAAATAGCGCTTCACTTCGCATCTTAATCATGCACACCTGAACTCCTGAGGAGAAAACATCTTCCATATGCTGCTGAAGAAGGGTTCTTAGACCCGAAATCGCGATACAGCAAACATGACAAGCTACGGCGAAGTCATAAAATTGATTACAAAAGAGAATAAGACACTCCTAAGACAAAGAGAAAATATCTTTAAGAAGATAATAAACGCTAAACTAGCTGTCACTTTTAACGATATATATATATATATATATATATATATATATATATATATATATATATATATATATATATATATACTGTATAATATATATATATATATATATATATATATATATATATATATATATATATACTGTATAAAATATATATATATATATATATATATATATATATATATATATATATATATATTATATATATATATATATATATATATATATATATATACATATATATATATGTATATATACGTATAGGCATCAATTGGCTACACGCAGACAATTATCTAGTGCAGGGGTGTCCAAACTTTTTTCACAGAGGGCCACATGCGGAAAATATACGAAGGGTCGGGCCACTCAGTAAAGGCAAGGTGATATAGTAAAGTTAGCAAAGTCAAATCAAATGTAGGTAAATAATCGTTGATAATTGAAATTGCTTAAAATATACAGACAAGATCACAGCTTTCCATTAATGAATTTTTATGAATTCATTTCTATGAAAAAATATTCTTTTTCCCTTCGTTTCTGAAATGTTCTGCACTCACTCGCTATCTTGCGTTTCTTTGGTTCCGCCATTTTGGTTCCGGCCCGGCGCGGCGGCGGTAAAAGTTAAACAAATACGTCCGTTACCTACCTTACAATCCTCTCTCTGTCGAGCCTCGAACAAAGAGTAGCATTTTAAACAAAACACGGCACTCTAACAACAAAATCCTAACTCGGCTTCCACTCCAAAGACCAGTCAGACAACCCGTTCTGTGTGCTTGCCTGTGTGTGGGTGTCAGTCTGTATGTATGTCTGACTGGGGAGCGAAAAGCCAGATTACTACGACACAACCAGCCCCACTTCAAATATCTGTGGGAGAGACAGGAGTCAATCCCTAACACTACTGCACATCTTCTCTCTTCCACAACCAGAATAAGGGCATGGATAAGCCCAAATTAAGTCCAAACCCCAACCAGGCGCTTGACTGAAAGACGAAAACCTAGAGAGACTGGTGCGCGTGTGTGCTCCTTACGAACGCCGCTCGCTGTCTATCCAAGGCCGGCTGTTTCCACCCGCCTTCCTCGTGGGCGTCATGTCCTTGTCCAGCAGTTTTGCGAAACGTAATGTTCGCGTCTCTCCTATCACCGTCTCCTTCTCCACAGCTCATTTACTATTTTCTCTCGTCCACATCTCCCTCTCCTTCCATCTCTCTGTTCACCTCTTCCTCCTCACCTCCACCTGTTATCTTGTTTAACTCTTCCCGCCATGCCAAAAGGAATAATTATAGCGTCCCTCTCAATTAATTCACAATTCATTTTGGGACAAAATTATTTCATTACATTTTTAAAAATTTACTGCGGGCCAATTAAAAATGGACAGCGGGCCGCAATTGGCCCGCGGGCCATAGTTTGGACACCCCTGACCTAGTGAGTCCATCGACTCCTTCCTCCTGTCCCTGAAGTCGCTGTCCAAAGACTGCGAATTCAAGCAAGTAACAGCTGACACCTATACACAAGAAGCCGTTCGAGATGCCTTCATCACTGGTCTAGCCTCTCCTGTCATACGTCAACGACTACTGGAGAAAGAATCATCGACTCTAAGTGAAGCTGTCCAGCTTGCTCGAAGCCTCGATACCGCTCATCGTAACGCTGAGGGATACTCGTTGCCCTCAGTCTCTGGGAATCTAAGTGCTGCTGCTGCTGATGTTACTACTCCTGTACCCTTCAGCTCTACCACCGAAACCTCTGCTGCTGTTTCCCAGGCCGAAACTTGCTTATTTTGCGGTGGAAGGCGGCATCCCCGGTCTCGTTGTCCTGCTCGAGCCTCTGTGTGCCACAAGTGTGCCAAGACAGGACATTTTGCCATTGTCTGTAGAGCTGGCAACAATTGGAAATCAAGAAGGGTCTTCTCTACTTCTGCTGCTGCTGTTTTGGAATCTGCTGAATCGATCGCCTTCTCTGCTCAACCCTGTGAGCACTGCGCCTCTCCTCATGTTGCTGATACTCCAGTATTAGCCTCTGTTGCTACTCACCGCAGCTCTACTATCCTTGTAAGTGTTAATGACTTGCAAGGGAATTCTCTTATTGACAGTGGAAGCTCCATTAGCTTCATCCACCCAGTAGTCTGGGTCCCACACAGAAAAAAACTGCATATTATGAAGATTTGCTGAAACTTTCAGGGCTTGAAGTTAACATATATTGCTTCAATCTCAGAAGGGGTGCCCACTCATCCGGGCACTATTTTCAAGATGGCCACCGTTTTTCTAAGTGCGAACACTAAAAATTATAGAAATAACCGATTTCAATGATCTTAGTCTCGATTCGTGTTTTTGACGACTCTAAAACTGAATATTGAGTTTGTAATTTCGAAAATCCAACATGGCGACCCGTAGCGGCCATTTTCCAAGATTGCCGCCATTATTTTTGAAAAAAATAATAATTAACCGATCTTCACAATCTTGGTGTCGATTTATGTGTTTTTGACCATAGTAAGCCAGATTATGAGGTTTAAAATTTGGAAAATCGAATATTTTGATCAGTAACGGCCACTTTCCAAAGTGGCCACTGTGTTCCATGAAAGTGAAATTGGGCTTCGTTGTCGGAGGTAATCTCTGGTGTCAACTTACATATTTACTCCGAACATTCACCTTGGCTGTGGCAAAGAAGAGTGCATTTGAGTTGAGCTTTTCTGCAGGAGCAAGCCCTCGAACATCCCTTCGTGCATCTGCACTTGACTAACTCTTGACAAGATTGGCATAGTTCATCTAAAGTGGACCACTTATGCTCCCAGTGACTATCAGTTTTCTGCCATCACCATTCCTTCGGACATGGGTATGTTGGTTCAGCTTCGCGCGACTGCCCCCAAACATGGCCACGTTGAAACGCTGCACATAGGGTATGCTGTCGTAATGCTTCCTTCGTTGGAGGCAGACTTTCGAGTCGTTTGTTCCCAATGGTGAACTGTTCTTTTCGGAGCATGTTGACCTCTGTTTGTTCAGTGCTAGATGAGTACATCAAGCATGTAAAGCGCTCTAAGTTCCTAAATACATCATCAGGTAACGAACGTAACACAGTAGATATACTGGTGAATGCCCACGTAACTGCTGGGAAAGCCTTCCACGTTTGCCAGGTTGTTTTCTTCCCTCGGCCAACAAAGGCAGACGGGTACTCCGTAGTGTAGGGGAAGCACGCTCGGTTCACAACCGAGAAGTCCCGGGTTCGATACCCGGGCGGAGCGGAAACAGTTGGGCTGTTTCCTTAAAACCCGAGCCCCTGTCCACCCAGCAGTGAATGGGTACCGGGTGTTAGCCGGGGGTTTGTAACCCGCCTCCCGGGGTGTTGGCTTCGGCCAACACTATAAGCACTAGCAGACAGCTCTCTAGGGGTAGTCTGAGAGAGAGCTGTCTGGTTACAGTGGAGATCCATCTCAGCTGCGTCGATAGCTGACGAAATTCTTCAAACATCAAACATCAAACATCATCAGTGTCACACCCACTATACGCGTGGAAGCCAGGAAGAGCTGAGCACATTTCGGTACCAATTTCACCAGCAATTCTATGTACAGGAATATTTCTATAGCTCTTGCCTGCTCCGAATAACAACCACAGTTCTCGTAGTCCTATAGCATATAACTTGTTGAAGCTAGCTAAAGCAAGCACTAACACATCCGTATCTACTGTCCGAATGCCTATCTTGGTTATTCCGTTTGTTACCATATCTGTTAGATGTACAAATATTTTGGTATCCGCCTCTTCATGCTTTACGGTGGGTGGAAGGGTTGATGCAGATGCTGACTGGAGTGAATGGTGTACACTGTTGTGGACATTGGATACAACTACCATCGTACTACCCATCCTTTCAACGGTCAAGGATGCAAGTAAGTCAAATAACTGTTGTTTGTTGTCTGAATTTCTGAGGAAATCCTTCCAACTTCTGGGCAGTGCACCTGATAACCGGACAACCATCTTCACCCCTGTACCGCGTTTCTGTCGCGTCTGCTCTTTCAAGCTATCTTTTACGTTTGTAAAGATAGTAGTCCTCAGCGAGGACTACGAGAACTGTGGTTGTTATTCGGAACAGGCAAGAACTATAGAAATATTCCTGTACATAGAATTGCTGGTGAAATTGGTACCGAAATGTGCTCAGCTCTTCCTGGCTTCCACGCGTATAGTGGGTGTGACACTGTGTCTGCCTTTGTTGGCCGAGGGAAGAAAACAGCCTGGCAAACGTGGAAGGCTTTCCCAGCAGTTACGTGGGAATTCACCAGTATATCTACTGTGTTCGTTACCTGATGATGTATTTAGGAACTTAGAGCGCTTCACATGCTTGATGTACTCATCTAGCACTGAACAAACAGAGGTCAACATGCTCCGAAAAGAACAGTTCACCATTGGGAACAAACGACTCGAAAGTCTGCCTCCAACGAAGGAAGCATTACGACAGCATACCCTATGTGCAGCGTTTCAACGTGGCCATGTTTGGGGGCAGTCGCGCGAAGCTGAACCAACATACCCATGTCCGAAGGAATGGTGATGGCAGAAAACTGATAGTCACTGGGAGCGGGATGTTCGAGGGCTTTCTCCTGCAGAAAAGCTCAACTCAAATGCACTCTTCTTTGCCACTGCCAAGGTGAATGTTCGGAGTAAATATGTAAGTTGACACCAGAGATTACCTCCGACAACGAAGCCCAATTTCACTTTCATGGAACACAGTGGCCACCTTGGAAAGTAGCCGTTATTGATTACAATATTCGATTTTCCAAATGTTAAACCTCATAATCTGTCTTACTATGGTCAACAACATATAAATCGACACCATGATTGTGAAAATCGGTTAATTATTATTTTTTTTCAAAAATAATGGCGGCAATCTTGGAAAATGGCCGCTACGGGTCGCCATATTGGATTTTCGAAATTACAAACTCAATATTCAGTTTTAGAGTTGTCAAAAACATGAATCGACACTAAGATCATTGAAATCGGTTATTTCTATAATTTTTAGTGTTCGCACTTAGAAAAACGGTGGCCATCTTGAAAATAGTGCCCGGATGAGTGGGCACCCCTTCTGTGATTGAAGCCATATAATTATGTTACCTTCAATCCCTGAAAGTTTCATAAAATCTTCATAATATGCAGTTTTCTTATGAAAATTGTTATCTGGGAGCCGGACTACAGAGGTTGTAATGAGTTTGAATATTTCTGTATAACCTTCGAAGGCTGATGTTACTCTTGCCGCCTCTCAAATTTCCACTACTTTAGGACACTGCTTTGTTGATTTAACTGTGAATGACAGCTATTACCCTCAATTTAAACTCTCTGTGCTTCCTCAACTGTGTTCCAGGATTATCTTAGGCCAAGAATTTATGGAGAAGCATCAGGCTGTGGAATTCACTTTAAGAGGCTCGTTACCTAAACTAACTATATGTGGTGTAGCGTGTATGGCCTTTGATCCGCCTTCTCTGTTCCCTAATCTTGCTTCTGATATTAAGCTTATCTCTACACTAACAGGCAAGTTTACAAAGTCTGATGAAGATTTTATTCATTTAGAGGTACAGTCCGCATTACAAGGAGGCAGAATAGAAAAGAGCCAATGCCCCTGGAGAGCACAAGTGAAAGGCACAAACGACGTGATGGTAGTTGACTATTCAAGAACTATAAATCGCTTTACACTACTTGATGCCTATCCATTGCCTCGGATCCATGACTTAGTACATAAAATGGCTATATACAGAATATTCAGTAAGATTGATTTGAAAAATGCTTATTATCAAGTGCCTCTAAAAGAATCTGAGAAACAGTATACTGCTTTTGAAACTGAAGGGCAGTTATTCCATTTTAATAGGATACCTTTTGGCCTAACTAATTGTGTCGCTGTTTTTCAGAGAGTCATGGATTCGATCATAGCTGACTGTGGTTTGAAAGCAACATATGCGTACATCGATGATGTAATTATATGTGGGGAAGGTAAGGAGGACCATGATAGGAATCTTCAGCGCTTTAAGGAAGCAGCCTCTAAGTATAATCTCTCTTTGAATATAAACAAGTGTCAGTACAATCAAAATGTAATTACCTATCTTGGATATAGTATCTCTAATGGTTCCCTACGGCCTGACCTTGATCGCATCAAACCACTAATATAATTACCTATACCTGATAACTCTTCTTCTCTTAAACGAGCTCTCGGTCTCTTCTCATATTATTCAATTTGGATCAAGGACTACTCTAGGCGCATCCAACCCATTCTGCATAGTGAATATTTTCCTCTCTGCCCAGAAGCTGTTAAGTGTTTCGAAGCACAAAGAAAAAAATTGTTAAAGCCTCAGTAGCTGCTTTTGATGAGACCCTGCCACTTCAAATAGAGACTGACGCTCCCTCTGTCTCCATAGCTGCCACCCTCTCCCAGCTCGGTCGACCTGTAGCTTTTTTCTCCAAGACTCTGACCAGCTCTGAGAGACTTCAACCTGCTATAGAGAGAGAGGCTGCCGCCATCATAGAAGCAGTACGTAAGTGGAGGCTTTTCATAATTGGCAGAAATTCACTATAATCACTGACCAGCAAGCTGTTTCTTTCATGTTCAGTTCCAGTCACTCCTCTAAGATAAAAAATGATAAGATCCTGAGATGATGCCTTGAGCTCTCTGAATACTTGTACGATATTAAGTACCGACCTGGCTCTGAAAACGGTGCCTGTGACACTCTATCACGTGCGTGCTCTGTTGCCGCTAGAACCAATTCCACCTCTCTGGAGGAAATACATGCTTCTCTTTGTCATCCCGAAATCACTAGGCTCTATCATTTTGTAAAGATAAAGAACTTAGCTCTCTCTTTAGAAGACGTAAAGAAAGTTTGTTCTCAGTGTACTGTTTGCTCTGAACTGAAACCAAAGTTCTTTAGATCTCCAGCTAGTAAACTCATGCGGGCCATGCAACCCTTTGACCGCATTTCTGTAGATTTTAGAGGCCCAAAACCCTCCTCTACTAAGAACAAATACCTCCTTGTAATGGTTGACGAATACTCCAGATTCCCCTTCGCTTTCCCATGCTCAGATATGTCTGCTCAAACTGTCATTACATGTTGCCGCAAATTGTTCTCTTTTTTTGGCTGCCCATCTTCAATTCATTCCGACCGAGGAACACAGTTCATGTCTCATGAAGTCTCTGAGTTCTTAATGAGTCACGGTGCTATCATGACCCACTCTACTTCCTATCACCCTACTGGAAATGGACAATGTGAGAGAGAAACTGGTACCATCTGGAAAACTGTGCGCTTAGCTCTCAAGTCACTCAAACTTGCAGAATGTCAATGGGAACTAGTTTTAGATACTGTACTTCATTATATTCGGTCTCTCCTTTGAACTGCCACCAACCAAACTCCTCACGAGAGATTGTTTTCATTCCCTAGGAAATTTTGTAATGGGTATTCTTTACCATCTTGGCTTACTACGCCCGGACCCGCCCTGCTGCGGAAGTTTGTTCGCACATCTAAGTCGGGGGGCGCATTTTCGAACACTGCTAAGATGTTCTTAGGGGACTAAGAACATCTCAGCGCTAGTTGGACATTTTCGAAAGCAAAGTTCGCTCCGCCTAGGACGGCGGAGCGATTGTAAGCTAAGCAAGGGTTGGGGTCACCTTAGCCCGCAATTTTCTCCGTCACCACAACAACAATGGTTATATTATTGATTATATATTATATATTTTAGACTATATATAGTATCTTAGGCTCTATAATACACTACGTATATATATATATATATATATATATATATATATATATATATATATATATATATATATATATATATATATATATATATATATATATATATATATACAGTATATGAAAACTATGGTGCCCCCCCGTTTTTACACCCCTTGTTCCGCCACTGTTAATCGGTGAGGTTAGGTTAATTAATAAACTTCTTGGGTAGGCGGTGAGATTAGGTTAATGGTGAGATGAGATCATTAGGAGATGAGGTTAATGGTGAAAACCCTGTTTGGGGTGGGCTGGGAGGACTAGATATGGTTTCTGTGTTTTTTTGGGTGGACTAGATATGGTTTCTAGTTTATGGTTTCTATCCTAGCTGGGATATTATTTGATGAGGTTAGTACGTTGCTTTACTCGTAAATCACTTGGAATCTTGTCTCTTCACCAGAAAACCCTGCCCACCAGCAGCCCCAAGCTTGCTGGGGGAGAGGGATATCTATAAAAAAAACTAAAAAAATGAGGGTAAATTTCCAGATGAACACTTACTTCCTTTGGTGGACGAAACTTTTTTTCTTCTCATAAGTTTTGATATGTTTTGAATTAATCTGCTAACCAGTTATGTCGCAAATCACTTTTTTTTGTGATTTGGAACAAAAATGACAAAAAACTGTTGCACAACAGCACATACTGTTGCAGTGATGGATGCCCAAACCTCCTTTTTCACTGCAGCAGTGAGGGAGTCACTGAACTTCCCCATCAAGGTGCTCTTATTCTGCTTCACAGCCTCCACCAGGACAAACAGTTCCCTGCTGGTAAAGTTGGGTTTTCTTGACCGTTTTCCTGTAGGCTGCTCCGTGGTCGTTGGTGTGTTTGTGTCATCAGCTGTGGTCTGTTGTTGATGTTTATACGTATTTCCCGCCACAGACAGACTTGTGTCGCGCGCGCTGATTGGTTGAAGCGGAGGTGGTGGCGCTAAGAACGGTTGGCCTTACACGAGGCTAAGAAGACGTTCGAAAATGCTTCATTAGTAGTCTTCTTAGCCCGGTATAACTAAGTAGTTCTTAGGACGCTAAGAAGGTGTAGTTTAGAACCCCTTCGAAAATGCCCCCTCCTGCTCCACTGGTAGAGGAAGTTGATCTTGTGAGTGCTACCCCTTACTACGCCCATATACGCTATCCTGACGGAAGAAAGTCTACGGTGTCCACGAAGGATCTGGCTCCTACTTCGAAGGATCTTTGCCTCGGCCAGGAAGACAGTACAAGGAGAATCCGGGACTTGATAACACCTGTAGAAACTACCCCTGTTTTTACTGGGGAAGAGAGGACCACTGATCGAGACTCTGGGAGAACCATTCCTAGAACAAACGACCCTGTGCCCGACAATGTGGTACCCTTGGGCACTAAAGACATGCCTGACAGTCTTCCGTCTCCCGTGGACAAAGTTGAACCACTTAGGCGTTCAACCAGAGTTAGCAGGCCCCATGATAGGTTTGGTTATTAAGGGCATACTTATGTATTTATTTGTGTATGTTTTTTTATTTTTACTTGTGTACGTTTCATTTTTTTAAGAGAGGGAGAATGTGGTGTAGTTTTAGTGTTTTAGGTTATGGTTGTTATCTCTTTTCATGTCTCATTGTTTCACTAGTAATGTAAGGCTTCACTGATTCATAACAAGTTTATGAAGCTTCGAGATTCTACTCGGAAGTGATATGTTGGCCATTCCTCACCTCTAGAGTCAGTTCACTCCAGCTACTCCCTCTGTACACTGCTCTGGTTCATTGCTGAGTAAAGCCTTGGAGTAAGGTTAAAGAGTTACTTTATCCTACTCACCACATATATATATATATATATATATATAAATACATCGCATG
>JACEEZ010021505.1:50133-70133 GCA_016584305.1 Chionoecetes opilio | reverse complement strand
GGAGTCTCACTCACTTCTTCAAATTCCCTAACTCACCTTTTTTCAGAACTCCTTTATCACATCACATATCTAGTCTTTTCTCAAGGCACCCCTTTTTCACTTTTACTCCTCACACTCACCTTCTTCACATATTATATTTTGATACATTCACTCTCCTCAAGACAGTGAACTCTCCTATATTCACCCTTCCCATCTACAACTTTACTTGAACTGCCTCACCTCACCTAATCTGCTTACCTGCTTCAATCCAGTCTCTCTCTCTCTCTCTCTCTCTCTCTCTCTCTCTCTCTCTCTCTCTCTCTCTCTCTCTCTCTCTCTCTCTCTCTCTCTCTCTCTCTCTCTCTCTCTCTCTCTCTCTCTCTCTCTCTCTCTCTCTCTCTCTCTCTCTCTCTCTCTCTCTCTCTCTCTCTCTCTCTCTCTCTCTCTCTCTCTCATTCTTTGTCTGTTTTTTTCATCTTTTTATTGTATGGTTAGATAATTATTATGTGTTTAAATACATATTGATTGAGCGCAATTGTTGGCTACTTTAACATTTTATTTTCTATGAAACAAATATATATTCCAGTAGTGTACCTCTAAAATGGAGAAAATAAACATGCCACGGGCCAACTGCGTGATTTGCTCGGACTGACTTCAGTTTATGGAATGTTATGCTCCTTGCTGGCAACTATTTTATCATACAGTTCTTTAAGTTCTTCAATTTATCATATCATGATACATTAGGAAAAGGTAAATATGGGGGCATACGCTATGGTGCGCGTGGTCTCAGTGCTCATCTCCATTGCATTAGCCTTTGAGCTTATGGGGCTTATGCGGCTCCAACCCATTACCCTGGGACACAGGACTACAGTGACATCCGGGTTACCACAGTTACCTTTCCCAGGTTTCCCCAGGTACCCATTTATCAAACCCGAAAGGGAGGATGTATAGGCTGGCCGCCGACTTGCTCTGGCCCGGATTTGAGCCAAGGGTCGCAGATTTGTATCTAGGAGCGCTATTCACTACACCACGGAAGCGACATAATACATTGATACAACATCATGATACATTGCATAAGCTTATTCTTTATTTTATTTATTTGAATTGTATACAAACTACTTAATTTTTTTTCTTAATTACTTATGCAATTGATACAAATTTTGTCTGGATCTTTCAGTTATCGACTATATGTACATTTTATTGCTAAGTTTTATCAGTTATCATCCGTCTCATTCACTCTAATGCTCCGACTCATTCTAAAGCTGTTTTTCCATCAACTGATTGCTTACGTCATCTTGTGTTCTTACAATAGCGCCATTATTAACAATGGCGAGGTTGACATTTGACGTGGCAAATATATGTTTCCTTTTGTATACTGCTGTGTTTTCTTTCCCATGCAGAAGACAATCAACTCTTTAGTGGCAAACATTAATTGTACTTAGAATATTGGATTGATGTAGTGGAAAATGAAAAAACGGATATACTATATATAATTTATATTACTTATCTATTTGATCATTTTTCTTAATAAAAACTCGTGCAGCATGTGCATGTGTGTCACAAGAATAGACACGGATAACTCAGATCAAGGAACAATTAGCAGGTAACACCGAAGAATCAGAGTGCCATTGAAAACTAAGATTAATTTCGAGTTGCAGATAAATATGTGCAATAGTTTCATGAAAAAATCAAATAACAATTGAAAATATGACACCTTCTATATAATGTTTGTGATTGGCAGTTTCAGAGAAGAAGCTGTCATAGAAATTTACCTTTGCGGCACAAAGTTTTTTTTTTCTTGAATATGTAATAAACGGGATTCGGAATCAGGATACTAATTAGATTATGTAAAATTTACAACTTCACTAATACCATGTAGAAATATGAAAATTGAGCAGCCTGCATGGTATGTGATAGATCTGGAAAGGGATTTGGAATTTGGAATGGTGGAAAGAAGAACAGCCCAAAAAATTATAAGTGTCAGTGTTAGTTTTATGTTAATTAAGGTCGGGAAAACTAGAATGTAATTATTAGTGTTAGAAGAAAATCATGCATTGAAATTGAAGTAGAATAATTGTTGTCTTGTGAAACGGCTGAGAGAAGAATTTGGAGGATACAATAAATAGCGTAGGAAAGAGAAAGGGATATATATTCATATGCAAAGAAAGGAAATAGCTATTAAGTTGATTTATAGACCGAATGAAATACTAGTGGAAATATAAAGAAACTTTGGCAAAAGGGAATTATAGATATGGAAAAAACCGTTGATTTAGGAGGAAGCGGCTATAATAGACAAGGATTACGGGGATGGAAACAAAGGGGAGGGAAATAGAGAAAGAGTTTAGTAAATGATGCCCGAAAGATACGGGACAGGGACTTGACTATTGATGCCAGCCAGCTATTGATTACTCGCGGGAAAAAGAACGAAGCGGCAATCTCAGGGGACACTTACGTAATATTTCATGGTCAGGAACATTGAAAAATATCGGATTACGGGAGAAAAAGAAAAAATATAATAGTATATATATATATATACATATATGTATATATATATATATATATATATATATATATATATATATATATATATATATATATATATATATATATATATATATATATATATATATATATATATATATAAAATATATATATATATATATATATATATATATATATATATATATATATATATATATATATATATATATATATAATAAGAAACAGCGAAAGCGAGAGACACTTAGTAAAAGGAAAGAAAAGAGATATCGGGAAGGAGAGGATAGACCAGTATCACTTGACGTCATCCGTGGCATTTAATAAATATTAGAAGCCTGCCGTAAGTGTATTCCTTGGCATAATACCGCTAATGGCAGTGTTCATAGAAGAAGATTGGGAAGAATGTATAGATTTCAAAGTATTAGCTTTTTAATGTATAAATTGATCATTTGAAAATCTACTACAGGTTTTTATTTTTATTTTTTTCTTACATCACAAAGGACTGGAAAAGGGCACGAAAAAAAGAGGTAACAAAAAGCCCGCTTAGTTGCCAGTCCCTGTAAAGAAGACAGTAAGAGAATAAAAAAATGGGGGTAGGCCAATTTAGTTCCGTTGCGTTATACAATATATATATATATATATATATATATATATATATATATATATATATATATATATATATATATATATATATATATATATTAATATATATATATATATATATATATATATATATATATATATATATATTTATATATATATATACATATATATATATATATATATCCCCATATATATATATATATAAAGGGTGTTTCACAATTGTTGAAACAAAACGAATGGGCACAAATCAAGGACCACAAATGATAGAGTAATGGTGATTACATTTACTAAAAGGTCAAAGAATAACATTTTAGGATCTGCAACCATTTGGCCTCAAACATGAACCAAAAATGTCAGGAGGAGCCATAGAGGACATGCTCCAATGTCCGCCGTTCACTCGAAGGCATTGTTGAACGCGCCGTGCAAAGTTGTTGATAACGTGTGCACATTCCTCCTGGGTGATCGCCTGAATCTTCTCAGTGATGGCTGCCTTCAATACCTCTGAGGGTTACCCTTGCACCCTATCTCACCCTATCGCACCCTATCGCGTATTACCCTATCGCAAACTTGCAATCTTCCTGCGCACATTCAAGAGGCTCCCTCCTCCAAACGCAACGTTTGCACCCTCCGTCTGATGGCTGCATTTTCTCAACCCGGATGAGGACGATGACGTACCGCTAACGGAGGATGAGCTGCGACGAGCTCTTGCTGGGTCTAAGACTACTGCCCCCGGGGATGACGGCCTTACCTATCAAGTGCTTCGCCTCCTTCAGAAAGTTCATGGGAACCCTCTACTACATCTCTTCAACCTTTGCTTACCCCGGGGACATGTGCCTTCTGCCTGGACCTCCTGCACAATTGTTCCGATACCATAGCCTGGAACCGACAATTCAGGCCTATGTCCCTCACTTCTTGCTTTAGTAAGGTGCTTGAACGCATCCTTCTTGCCCAACTCATGCATCGTCTCCAAGATAAACTCTCTCCCTGTCTGTATGGTTTCCTTCCACAACGAAGTACACATCATTGCCTCGTTGAACTCTACACCCGCCTCTCCCCCACCAAATCGGTTGCCTTCCATGACCTCAAAAGTGCCTTCGACGTAGCAAACAGTAAAATTATTCTTGACCAGCTGGTGGACTTCAGTGTCCAAGGAAGCCTTATCAGGTGGATACAGGGCTATCTCTGTAACATAGCTGCACGTGTGCTTTTTAGGGGTGCATGTAGCTGCTATGAACGGTTTGAGCTCGGCACTCCGCAGGGTGGTGTTATAAGCCCTTTTATCTTCATTGTCCTACTGCACCATCTACTATCTCTTCTCCCTGCCATCCCCGGAACTACTGTCACCTGTTACGTGGACGAAATCTGCATCCACTCGTCCTCATCTCATGATCTTCAGCTCTTTCTTCATGATTTCTACGCGTCTTCTACTGCCTGTGGTATACTTATCTCCCCTGAAAAGAGCAGGATCTTCTTGTCCCACAACCTGAGAGCATTGCCGGCGTTTACCATGGGTGGGAATGCTATCCCTCACTGCACGCAGTAAACATACTTAGGCGCAGCAGTCCGGGTCACCCCAGCCATACCCGGATTCTACCTCCAGACAACGGACTCACCCCTTCGTGGTTAACCTTCTTGACCGTCTGCAGCCTCGCTTCGCCCCTCTCAAGTGGCTTGCCACCAATTCCACAGGTGTGTCTATCCCTGTGGTGAGGACCTCTTACATCCTGTTACTTCGGTCAGTTGTTGACTATCTGTCCCCTGCCCTTAGTCAACTTCCCAGAAAAGCGCTAGAGCCTCTGGAAAAATTTCAGAATCGAGTCATGAGGTTGATCCTGGGGTGTTCTCTCTCAACTCGTATAGTCAAAATGCAGTCTGAGCTCGACCTGCCCCCACTTGTAGAGAGAATTTATGCTATTGTGACATATTTATCTGTCAAGTGTTTCCACTCTCCCTATCTTGCTCCGCACTTCTCTGCTGTCATTAGAACATCACTCGACCCAGACGCACCAAGACTCCCACTTCGACCTGGTGGCCACAACCTCGTCAATGCAGTGTGCAATAACCTTTGTGGTTTTGTATTACTGTCCCCGAAGAGGCAGCTGTCCCTGGCTTACCACCGTGGCAGGTTCCTCTCCCTATTGTCACATTTACACCGACCTCCAAAGACGTCGCTCCCCTTCTGCAAAAGCAATAAGCCCTGGATACCATCGCCGGTGTGTCTACGTCAGTCCCCGCCGCACCCCACATCTAGGTTGACGGTTCAGTGCAGGCAGACGGGAGTGCAGCGTGTGCCATGTTCTCCCCCACCATTGAGCCGCCTGGGGAGGATGAATGGCTCGGCCGTAGGCTACCTAACTCATCGAGCTCCACCTTCTGTGAGCTCCACGGCATTCTGAATGCAGTAACTCTCCTTGTTCGACGAAGTGTGAATGGGGTAATATTATCTGACTCCCAGTCAGCTCTTTACGCCATTTCCTCGCCAAGACCCAACCGTGGCCGTGTTGCACAAGACATACTGTGTCAACTCGCCATCGCCCACGATGTCTTTCTTGTCGTATTCTTCGTGTGGACGCCTTCTCACATCGGGCTGGCTGGTAACGACACGGTGGAACGTCTTTCCAAGGCGGCCTGTGCGCTGGGCTTGGATGAACGCAGAATGATATGTCCTCAATCCGCTGCCTTTGAAACAGCATATACTCAGCTGCTCACGCCATGACAGTGCATCGCAGGGACGCAGAAAGGGCCACCAGTGTGTCTATACAGCAGCATGACAACTTTCTTCGGTGCAAACACAAGTATCGCCGACATGGGCTTATGATACGAGGGCACAATGTTGTTAGTGTTCGGCTCAGGTTTGGTTAGCGATGAGTGTGGCAGGTCTCCTGAGCAGAGGACGTGCCGCACTACTCCTCCTGTAAACTGTGTAACCGTCCCAACGCCAACACCCTTGACCACTACTGCCTTCAGTGCCCCACAGTGCCAGACTTATTACTACGGTGGCAGAACTTAATTCATATTTGTTAATATTTACTTTCGAATCATAACCTAAAAGGTCCTTCTTGCTCGCCATCCACACTTTGGTGGCTGTTGACTGTCTACAAATACTTTGTTCCTTTGCGTGTGCGTGTGTGTGTAATGCGGGGTTCAGACTACACGTATTTGCTACGTGCGTCTTGTCAACGTGATGTCATCATGACGTCACCGTGACGTCACTTCCTGCTTGTGTGACCTTGAAAGACGTGCGTCTGGAGGCTCTAAGATTCGGAGCCGCCAATTCTTTTGGTGGGCTGCGTGAGCGGTGGTGACACAATTTATAGAACATTATACGTACTAAGTTTTGCAATATCAAAAGAATGCTGTTTCCAAGGTCTGATTTAAAATATATTTATTATCAGTGATTCTGGAAGACAATATTAGTAATGGAAGACATACATGATGTGAAAATATTGTGTCCCGCTGCTTGAAGGCGGAACAGCAGCAACTCTGCTTGAATGTAAGCTCCACCAACACCACTACCTATGGTGTATTTTCCTGCGTTATTTCTCGTGTTCTCTAGTTCTAACCCTCTCACGTGCCCCTCTAGTTCTAGTAGCTACTATATACCATCCTTCCTACAACATCACGCTACGCCACCAACACCCTCTACAGGCCGTGCAATAGGTAGTAATTATTAGTGACTTGAAAAATAGCGCCACGACTGCGATATGTGGCAACACCTGTGGCCCCCGCTATACAGAATCCACTTGTAACCTTTGCAATAGCGCTGTTGTCAGGGATTATAGCGCTTTATAGGTAGGGCAGGGAGTGAAGGAGGATAGAGTGAAGGGAGTAATAGGTGTGTCATGGGGTACAAAAGGGAGGAAGTAAGGAAAGCAAGGCGGTTTTATACTGCAATGTTTTCTGATAAGAGCGAGCGGGAGTGCCCAGTGAGACGAGGTAACGTCATCGTGACGTCACGGTGACGTCACGATAACAGGAAGCACGTAGCAAAAACGTGAAGTGTGAACCGGGCTTTAGTGTGTTTGTGTGTGTGTGTGTGTATTCACCTAGTTCACCTAGTTGTATTTTACAGGGCATGAGCTATACTCGTATGGCCCCGTCCCCTATTTTATCAATTTTATCATTCATCCTTAGTGCTTAGTGTTGGCCGAAGCCACCACCCCGGGAGGCGGGTCACAAACGCCCGGCTAACACCCGGTACCCATTCACTGATGGGTGGACAGGGCTCGGGTTTTAAGGAAAAGGCCCATTTATTTCCGCTCCGCCCGGGGATCGAACCCGGGACTTCTCGGTTGTGAACCGAGCTTGCTACCACTACACTACAGAGTACCACTACCACTACAGAGTACCTCCTCAGTACCACTACACTATACAGAGTATAGAATGTGTGTGTGTGTGTGTGTGTGTGTGTGTGTGTGTGTTAGTGTGTGTGTGTGTGTGTGCGTGTGTGTGGGTGTGTTCAGCGTGCCCTGCGAGACACGAGTGCTCTGTAGCTACATATTCCATGGTCATGTCTGTCACTAGGTTTGTCGCCTTCGGGCGTAATACATTGATTAAATAATAATCTCTCTCTCTCTCTCTCTCTCTCTCTCTCTCTCTCTCTCTCTCTCTCTCTCTCTCTCTCTCTCTCTCTCTCTCTCTCTCTCTCTCTCTCTCTCTCTCTCTCTCTGAAAGCGAAAGGTAAATGTTAGTTCCCTTTTTAATTTGCAAGGAAGCATGATATTTGGCGGTAAAAGATTATAGAGATGTTGCGGAGCATTCACTGTGCATCGCTATCGGAAAAAGTTTCTTTGTTTCAGTGTTGCCACTTTGTGGGTTTTCACCCACTAATTAGTGGGTAAGCTGTCTGTACGTAGGTGTTCTTGTGGGTTGAGGTATTTTACTTGATATGTGTGGGTAAATTTTATGGGTGTTTAGTGTCTTTGTGGGTTATTTTGTCGGCGTACACGAAATACCTACATCTACGCTTATATTAATATTTGCTCGAAGGAAAAATTACTAAATACAAGTTCCCAGCAAACACACCACTTGAATTCCACGTGGCGTTATGGTGAAAATCAGATGACTTCGATTTTCTGCGTAAGGAGTACGTTGTAGCTACGTTGTGTTATTGTTGTAGCAACGTTGCATTTATACGTGAAATTCACGTAGATCTGTAGATACGAAATAACGTGGAAACAAAATAGAACATGTACGTGACAAAATAACTTTTGTAGCACTTTTATAGCACTTTGCATTATATTTTTGTATTAACGTTTTTGTGACGAAAATACATATGGTTTATATTCAAAATACGGTTGCTTGGATGGAGAAATTTAATTTAAAGTAAATAGTAAACTTCAGGCAGGGCCGAAGGTTATTATGTATGTATTCTTTCTTGTTATAGTCTATGCTGAAACGTTTTCTGTAAGGTTTATATTAGAGGAAATGTAAATTGTAGGTATACTATTATTCGTTTTAGTAAGTCAAATTATATTATTTGTTATGCTTATTGCTAACATTTTTTAGCTCTTCCACTCTACCTTATATTTATATTGTTATTTATGTGTGTATATTTTTTCTTATTGGCATCTCCCTGGATCATCAGTCATCACGTATGTCTTTTGTACACAGCACCTCTGTTGGCCGTTTATGCGAGACCGACGTTCTCTGCCTCCCACCAGAGTTGCTGGGTAAACCTGATAAAGAGTGGACGGAAGGCTCGTTACTCTACTCCTACGTATAATAAAGGTAAGTGTATAGGAATCAATAAGCGTTTCCTTGAAACTTTGTTAGTTCACAGGTTTCTGCTACTGGCACAAAACACAGCCCATGTCCTGTCGCCCACCTAATGTATGATGCTGCACATTGTAGATCAGTTGGCGTGCCAGCAGATAACATTATAAGTCACCCTAATTTTTGTGCACCCAAATTCTATGCAGTCTAACTATTGGATCGTGAGGGGTAGCCAACCAGGTAAGGAAACCAGGTTAGGTTATGCCATGGTTACCTCTTAACAGGTAATTATGAAGGATAATTGGGATCTCACTGTCGGTCTTAATACTCACGTTTTCTCTATAATTTATGCTCCAACATGTAGTGAAGATATTATTAACTTTTCCAACCCATATACAAAACAGTAATTTTTACTAGAAGGTAGTAAAGCAGCAGCCAGGGACATGCACAGGGGAAGGGCCTGGGGTGCTTCAGCCCCTGCCCTTTTCACTAAAAGTGCCCTTTTCGTCGTGAATAGACTTCAATCATATAAACATTCTATTGAAAATATATTTCAAATTCAATAATTTCATCATTTTCTTGGAGGTGGAGCGCACTGCCTGTGTGTGTGTGTGTGTGTGTATATATGTATGTGTGTGTGTGTGTACTGTGTCGCCAGGCACTTCCATTGAGTTATCTTTCGTAATGAATCTCTTGCCTTATTATTATATATTTATTTCTACCAGTAGAAATTTATCAGCAGAACCAGCAGATTTATTTCTACCAGTGACCTACCAGTAGGTCATTTATTTATATTTGCTCTGACGTTGGCCTGTATATGAAATTGAATTAAGTTACCTTGTGAGTTATTGGGCAGTGTATTCTTATTAAGTTAATTAGCATCTGCTGTGCTTGAGTGAGGGAGTGTTGCAGCATGCAGCGTTGGGTCGTGGTCTCAGAGATGTGTAGGTTCTTGTCATGAATTGATGTTGGCTGCTTTGTCTCAACCACAGCGTTCTTCTTTGTGTTGTTCAGGCATATTTAATAGTCTGATTGGGGTGTTTTTCCCTCTTGCTTTAACAGCTGCAGTTGTTGGGGAGTGTGTGAGCTGAATTGGTCTTGGTTGATTTTTTTTTTTGTTACCGTTAACGTTAAGGATGACGGGAGAAGCCCCAGAGGGAGGCATTAGCCGCTGGGGAATTCATAATTTTAGTGTATATTTCTTTGTGTCGAGCAAATTTCTGTTTCTTGTAGTTTCCTAAGGGGGAAAGTGGATTGAGTTTCACATTTTTCTCATTTCTATTTGAGTTTTACCCTCTTTAGTTAGTATAACTCGTTTAGTAAATCAGTGAGACAATTTATTTTGTGGTATCACCTGAACATATAAGGTCACTTTGTTTTTACTTCCATAACTGAAATGCCACGCAAGGAAAGACTGAAGAAACTAAAGGAAAAAGAACTTATTAGCTGAAGTCTTGGCTCGTGGTAATGAGAAATTATCAAAATGGCTGAAGTTGTCAAAAAAGTGGGGAGAAGGATGATGCTCAGGAAGATAATTCAGATTTACAATGTGTCAGAAAAAGGTCCAGTACATTGGAGACTGAAGGAGAGAAGTGTGGAGATGCTGAAATAAAGCAGGAGCAACTCATAGCTAGGCAAAATATTAGATGAACAAAAAATATAGGACACGAAAATCCAAGTGAACGAAGATAAGGAGGTAAACGAAAAGCATTCAGTGAAAAGGATGAGAGCAGAGCATGACACACATTCGATGGAAAAATCAAGAGGTTTTTCCACAGAAACGGGCCAATTCAAGCACGGGAGAGGCACCTGGCATTTCTTGCTGTCGATGAGGTATCCCACTGATCCAGCACACGTAGCCAAGTATAACATCAACATAAATTATTAATTTCGTGAACTATGCAGTTCAGGTGGACCAAATCAGCCAGCCAGTTGTAAGTTATCCCAAGAATGAGAAGGGCCGTTCTTTCCAGAAACACTGGTATGAGAACAGACCTTACCTTGAATATTATGTAGAAACTGATAGTATGTATTGCTTCAGCTGTCGCTTGTTTCTGCATGAAGACAAGTTTAAAATAATGTAATACGGCATGGAGGTCTACCGAAATAAGTAAATGCATCAAGCACTTGACAAAATGAAAGAGCATGCATCATCTGAAGCACACTTGATTGCTATGGTGAGGTTGAATCATTTCAAAAGAAGACTGGAAAAGTCCCTGGAAGCAACAGATGAAAAAAGTCAAGTTGCAAGGGCTGAATAGAGACATAAAAATAGAGAGGTGTTGTACAGACTGATAGACATAATATAATTCCTAGTGAGACAAGGAATTCCATTGAGAGGAAAAGATGAAAGTGAAGCAAGTCAGAACAGAGGCAACTTCCTCGAGCTTATCCAACTGTTTGCAAAGTATGATAGTGTTATGAACAACCATTTGAATGTTTTTCAGCGTGCTACAGCCCATGGTAAGCCTCAAGTGTCGATGCTGTCAAATCGAATCCAGATTGATATTATTATGGCTATGGGCACTTATGTGAGAAACACTATTTTGAATGAGTGAGAGCAGGGCAGCCAAGATATATTAGTTTCTGATGGATGAGACAACTGATATATCTAACACTGAACAGGCATCAATGTGTGTTCGGTGTGTGCATGATGATGAGATAAAGGAACGCTTTATTGAAGTGTGTGACGTGGAAAGCACCACAGGCGAAGAGCTAGAGATCCTCATCCTGGCATTTTTGGCAAGACATCATCTGCAGATAGAAGATATGAGGGGCTAAGGATATGATGGCGCTGCGAATATGAGTGGTACATATAGAGGGCTGCAATCAATAATTCTTATGCACAATGAGAAAGCCTTGTGTGTCCACTGCCATGCACACTGCTTGAATCTTGTTCTTGTGGAAAGTTCGGAGTCAAGTCGCTATTACATTTTTTTATCATTTTTCAATGTGGTGGAGAAGTTATACAATTTCATATCAATGTCTAGTAAGCGACATGCTTTATTTGTGAAATCCCAACCCACCATCTACCCTGGATCTCATCCTCAAGAGCTAAAGAAACTGTCTGATGTTAGATGGTCCTGCCGCGAATCTGCCTTGAGAACTTTTAAGAAGGTGTTCAAAGCAGTGGTGCAATTTCTGTCAGAACTATGCGAAAGTAGCCCACCAGACCCTGCAAGTGGAGATGCAGCAATGTTGTTGCGTACCCTAAACTTTGAATTCTTACTCTGCCTCAAGATGGCAACGCCTGTGTTTATGGAGACCACCACCGCTTCAAGTGTTGTACAGAAGCGAGACCTAGATTTGCAAGTAGCGTGTACAATCACCGATGGTGTGTTGAAGAGGTTCAGTGAAATGAGAACGCAGGAGAAATTTCATGCTGTGTATGAAAAAGCAACCCAGGAAGCAGAAAACGAGGGTATCGAAGTTCCCAAAGAATTTCCAGGTCAAGGTAGACCTAGAAAGGTTCCTACAAGGTTCAAGAACAGCCACTTGTCTGCAACTGAACTTACTGAAGATGCACCTTAGCTCACTGTGGAGGAATTCTACAGACTCAAAGTGTTCATTCATTACCCATTCATTGATACCCTCGATCAAGAAATCCAACGTAGTTTCAAAGGAGAAGATGGAGACAAGACAAGGGATATTATCAAATCGCTACATAGTTTCATTGTGCCAAAAAACTAGAAAGAAGACAGAGATACTGCAAGACCCAACAAGTTCCTGACCAAACACATATGTGCGACTTTTATGATTTCAAAGAAGATGTAGACATAATTACGGGTGTTCCACTCATCCTTCTCACTGGCCAGAAATGATTTGAAGTCGGTTCTTGACTGCTTCAGGACGAACGATCTCCATCATGACTTCCCAGTATTATATGCAATGATCGAGATGTATCCATACCAGTGACAACTGCAACAATCGAGAGATCTTTTCACAACTGAAGTTAATCAAGAGCAAGCTACGTAGCGTATGCGGCGGGGAACGGCTTTCTGACCTACTCTTGCTTCGTATTGAGAAAGACATCGCCATTGAGCATGATGAGGTTTTGAAAATTTTCAAGAGAATGGCTAACAAAAGCTAGATTGCTGTTGTAAACACATAGATATGACATCAAGCATTGTAGACACACGTACCACATTTGGGTCAGAACAGCAATACTACAGTAGACCCGCGACACAACAGACCACAATACAATGAAATGGATTTCGTATAATTCGGACACACTTCAGTATCACAAACACACACACACACACACACACACACACACACACACACACACACACACACACACACACACACACACACACACACACACACACACACACACACACACACACACACACACACACACACACACACACACACACACACACACACACACACACACACACACATAAAATAAAATAATAATAATAATAAAATAAATAATTAAATAAAAAATAAATAAGTAAAATACATAAATAAACATGCACAAGTTATGTAATGTCTCTAAAGTTATAATATATGACGTCACAGAAGGGAGAAGAGTTTGGCTGGTGGGGGCTGATATTATTGCAATATACTTTTTGTGTGTACGTCGCTTATCTCGGACAATTGGTGTTATCGGACGAAGGTTCACCCTTTTAGTCCGTTCTACCGAAATTATCTACTGTATATGGACGTGGGTATGTTTCAATAACATTTGGATTACTTGTTCTTGGTATTTCATGGATTTAGTTGATAAAAACTAAGCTAAGCCCCATGTTTTGTAGTACTGAGTTAAATGTATTCCTTGTGTGCAAGACAATTAACAATGGACATCCATACAGGAACAAAGGTAGCCTATTATAATTATTCGTCTACAGCCTTTCCAAAAGACGGGCATCATGATAAGGCTCTAGCTGATTTGCCATTATTGTGTTTTCAAGATATGTAAATTCAAAATTATAGCCATGTTACTTTGATAAATCATTCACGTGTATAAGTGCGAAAGATATCACATAATCATTTTGCCCCACAGGCACTTCGCACGTGACTATTTATACACGTACAAGCTCGATCGCATGAGCAGGATTGTGGTCTTCCAGAATTTGTAAGTTTTTGATGAGTGCCCTTTTTTCAAAGATGAATGGGCCCCTGCCCGTCTGAATGCCTGTGCACGCCACTGGTCTAGCATGTGATTAATAAAGATGGTGATAAACACACAAGTCCTTATCTAGACACCTATACGCCTTGCTTATCTTTTTTTTTCTTTCTTTTTTTCATCACAATGAACTGGCCAAGGGCACAATAAAAATGGGTAACACAAAGCCCGCTTAGTTGCCAGTCCCTATAAAGAAGACAGTAAGAGAATAAAATAAAATAGAGGGGTGAGCCAATTTAGTTCGGGAGGTGTCTTGTTACTCTTCTTTTGAAAAGATTTAAGTCATAGGAAAGTGGAAAATAGAAACAGGAAGAGAGTTCCAGAGTTTACCAGTGAAAGGGATGAAAGACTGAAGATACTGATTAACTCTTGCATTAGGAAGATGGACAGAATAGGGATGATAATGAGTAGAAAGTCTTGTGCAGCGAGGCCGCGGGAGGGGGGGAGGCATGCAGTTAGCAAGTTCAGAAGAGCATGAAAATAACGGTAGAAGAGAGCAAGAGAAGCAACATTGCGGCGGTGATTTAAAGATTGAAGACAGTCAGTCAGAGGAGAGGAGTTGATGAGACGAAAAGCTTTTGACTCAAACCTGTTTAGGAGAGCTGTATGAGTGGATCCTCTCCAAACATGTGAGGCATAGTCCATACATGGGCGGATAAGGCCCCTGTAGAGAGCAAGCAGTTGGGAGGGAGAAAAAAAAGGACGCAGACGCCACAGGACACCTAACTTCTTATAGTCCATGAGCCAGGCCAGATATCGGTACCACCTGGGGTGACTAAACACGAATGGTACTAAAATGTTTATAGAGTGACTGTAAATACATTAAGATATGATAGCCTTCCCGCACTGGTAGCTTAGTCTGATTTTTTGATGCAATGGGGGTGCTACCCATAAAAAAAGATTTTCAGCGTGACGCTCGGGGTTTTCCTCATTTTCTTTAAAATCAATCACACGATCGTTGCGAAACTTTGGACACCTATGTAGAATTTGATTCTCTACCAGAGTTGTTCCTAGGTATTTTTCAAATTTCCTCATATTTTGGGATTTACCCTAAAAAAAATAATTTTGGGTATTTTCCCATAAATCTGGAATAAACCCTAAATTGGGGAAATTAAAAATATTTTCGAACAGCTCTTGTACAATTTTTGATTTTCTAAAGATTATTCCGTGTATATTTCAATTTTTCCCAATTTAGGGGATTTCATATTTGGGGATTTTTTTTTATATTTTGGGGGTAAAATTTATTATTGGGAAAGGGGCAAAAAATAGTAGAATGGGTTTCCATTAAATGTGTTTGTTTTTTGTTCATGTAATGTTTAATGGTGATATTTTTTTTGCAGGTGTGTCTGACTGTCTGACGGCATGAGCAACCATCAGCGAGGAAAGAGAGCAGGATCGACTGTACATCCCTGCTCTGATGATGACAGCGATGCTCGGGTAATGCATCATATTTTCCCAGAGGCGATGTCTCTCAAAAATAGACTAAGAAGAATAAGGGAAAAATATACAAAAAATATCCTATAGCACAGGAGTTAGTGGCCCAGGAAACAAAACGGTCTAGCTATAAAACATTGCTTAGACTCCTAAAAAACATCGAATGGTACCAAAGAAATGAAATCGTTCAAAAGTGATGCAGAACAAATAAAAAGGTGTGTGTTCTTAGCCTTATTACCTTCCGGCACAAGATGCAGTGTGTGTGGGTCCGTCCAGGCGGCAGGCAGTGTGAAGGCAAGGCAGGAACCACTTTTGGGTCAGGCAGGCAAGTGATGAAGGCAAGGCGGAAACAACTTTTGGGGTACGGAGGGGATGAAGGAAAGGGCCCGGGAACACACTTTTGGGAAAAGCCGGGGCAGGCAGGCAGTGATAAGAAAGGCAGGAACACACTCTTGGTGGGGCGTGATAAAGGCGGCAAAAACACACTTTTGGGGGTACAGCCAGGCAGGCAGTAAAAAAGGAAGCAGGAAAACACACCCCTTGGGTACGGCAGGCGTGTAAAGGGCAAGGGCAGGAACACACTTTTGGGGTACGGGCAGGCAGGCAGTGATGACAAGGCAGGAACACACTTTGGGGTACGGGCGGGCAGTGAGAGGAAAGGCAGGAACATACTCTTGGGGACAGGCAGGCAGGCAGTGATAAAGGGGAAAGGCAGGAAACCTCGGGGTACAGGCAGGCGGGCTGGATAAAGGGAAGGGGCAGGAACACACTTTTGGTCGGGCAGGCGGGCGTGATAAGGAAAAGCGGGAACACACTCTTGGTACAGGCGGGCAGGCAGGCAGTGATGAAGGCAAGGCAGGAACACACTTTGGGGTACACCCAGGCGGAGGCAGGCAGTGATAAAGGAAAAGGGCAGGAGCACACTCTTGGGGTACACCCGGGGCGGGCAGGCAGGCGGCAGTGTGAAGGAAAGGCAGGAACACACCCTTGGGTAACAGCCGGGCAGGGGATAAAGGCAAGGCAGGAACACACTTTTGGGGTACAGCCAGGCAGGCAGTGATAAGGCAAGGGCGGGAACACACCTTTTTGGGTACAGGGGGCAGTGATGAGGCAAGGGGGAAAACACACTCGGGGGTACACCCCGGCAGGCAGGCGGGCATGATGAAGGCAAGGCAGGAAACACTCTTGGGTATAGCCCCCAGGGCAGGGGCAGCAGGGCAGTGTCGGCCAGGCGGGCAGGCGGGAGTGATGAAGCGGCAGGAAACACTCTTGGTACACCAACGGGCAGGAGGCATGATAAAGGAAAGGCGGAACACACTCTGGGTACAGCCAGGCAGGCGGCATGATAAAGGGTAAGGGGGAAACACATCTTGGGTACACCCCAGGCGGCAGGCAGGCAGGCGTGATGAAGGAAAGGCAGGAACACACCTTGGGTACAGCCAGGCAGGCCCAGTGATAAGGTAAGGCAGGAACAAATCTTGGTACAGGCAGGCAGGCAGGCAGTGATAAAGGGCAAGGCGGGAAACACATTTTTGGGTACAGGCAGCAGGCAGGCAGGCGTGAAAACAAGGCAGGAACCACTCGGGGTACACCCAGGCAGGCAGGGCAGTGATAAGGGAAAGGCAGGAACCCCCTTTGGGTACGGCAGGCAGGGGGCGGGCGTGATGAAGGAAAGGCGGGAAAACCCTCTTGGGTACAGGCAGGCGGCAGGCAGGCAGTGATAAAGGGAAAAGGCAGGAACACACTCTTGGGTACAGACAGGCGGCGGGGCAGGCAGTGATAAAGGGAAAGGCGGAAACACTCTTGGGTACAGCCAGGCAGCAGGCGGGGCGGGAGTGATAAGGAAAGGCGGGAAAACCACTTTTGGGGTACAGGCAGGCGGGGCGGGGCAGGCAGGCAGGTAAAGGGAAAGCGGAACACACTTTGGGTCAGCCAGGCGGGCAGGCAGTGATGAAGGAAAGGGGAACACACTCTTGGGTACAGCCGGGCAGGCAGGAGTGATGAAAGGAAGGCGGAAACACACTGTTGGGTACAGCAGACAAGGCAGTGATGAAGGCAAGGCGGGAACACACTTTTGGGTACACCCGGCGGGGCAAGCGCAGTGATAAAGGCGGGCGGAACACACTTTTGGGGTTACGCCAGGGGGGCAGGCAGTGTGAAGGAAAGGGCAGGAACACACTCTTGGGTACAGCAGGCAGGCGGGCGGGCAGTGATAAAGGCAAGGGCAGGACACACTTTGGGTACGGGCGGGCAGGCAGGGGGCACGGGAAAAGGGAAAAGGCAGGAAACACTCTTGGGTAAAACGGGCAGGCTTGATAAAGGGAAAGGCGGGAAAACCCCACCTTGGGTACAGGAAGCAGGCAGTGATAAGGCAAGGCGGGAACACCTTTTGGGTACAGGCAGGAGGCAGGCAGTTTAAAGAAAGGCAGGAACAATCTTGGGTACAGCCAGGCGGAGGCATGATAAAGGAAAGGGCAAACACACTCTGGGTACAGGCGGGCAGGCAGGCAGGCAGGTAAGGCAAGGCAGGAACACACTCTTGGGTACAGCCAGGCGGGCAGGCATGATGAAGGCAAGCGGGAACACACTTTTGGTACGGGCAGGCAGGCAGCAGGCAGTGATGAGGCAAGGCAAACACACTTTTGGGTACGGCAGGCAGGCAGGCAGGCATGTGAAGGAAGGCGGAACACTCTCTTTGGGTACGGCGGGGCAGGCGGAAAGGATAAAGGGCAAGGCGGAACACATTTTGGGAAGGCAGGCAGCAGGCAGTGATGAAGGCAAGGCGGAAAACACCTCTTGGGGTACAGGCAGGCAGGCAGTGATAAAGGAAAGGCCCGGGAAACACTCGGGTACAGGCAGGCAGCAGTGATGAAGGAAAGGGGGGAACCCATTTTGGGTACGGGCAGGCAGGCAGGTAGGCAGGCACCCGGGGTCCTCCTCCCCCACCACCACCGGGGGGGCCCGTCCCCCCCTCCTCAAGCTGCGGGGGGACAAAAAAAACCCACTTTAAAAACTAAGAACAAAAAAAAACAAAAAAAATATAATAATAAAAAAATATCATTAAATAAGATGATTAAAAATGGTGAACCCCAAAGAGGCCTCCACGGGACCCCCACGTTCTCAAACACCAAAGGCACGCCCAAGAGGCCTCCACGGGACCCCCTCACGTTCTCAAACCCAAAGGTCACGTCGGGGCCTCCACGGGCTCCCTCACTTTTCTCAAAACCAAGGGTCACGTCAAGAGGCCTCCACGGGACTCCCTCACGTTCTCAAACACCAAGGTCACGTCCAGAGGCCTCCACGGGACTCCCTCACGTTCTCAAACACCAAGGTCACGTCCAGAGGCCTCCACGGGACTCCCTCACGTTCTCAAACACCAAGGTCACGTCAAGAGGCCTCCACGGGACTCCCTCACGTTCTCAAACACCAAGGTCACGTCAAGAGGCCTCCACGGGACTCCCTCACGGTCTCAAACACCAAGGTCACGTCCACACGGGGATTGGGGTCTGGCGGGGTCAAGGCAGGAACAATATTACCAAAATAGGTGTATATAATATGTTAATAAATGAAGAACAAATAAAATATCTCTCCTAAAGCGTTCATCAGACCGAAGAACGCCTGTCTTCTTTAGCAAAGTGAAGAACACACCATTGCCATGCAGGACAGTTTTCACGGACCTGTGACAAAATATTTTGCCGGCCAGAGAGAGGGCGGCAAAAACCTGCCCCGACATTGTTGGGGAACACTTGCCCTGTTGCTGTGTGACTGTCAGTCCTGGAGGCACGATGCAGGGATGCAACAGTTGTTGGGCGAGGTCATGGCTATCCTAGGCTGTAATCCCAATGCCATGACTTGCTATACTTTTTGAGAAAATCCAAATTTTGTTTACCAGCCTGGGGCGTTTACCAGCCCGTGGAGGCAAGCTCCCCGTATCTCCGACGCGAGGGGGCACTGCCCCGGTTAATGTGCAAAGTAAGTACTTGTACCTGGAGATAAGCCCAACCCGGCACCTTACAGGCAGGGGTGCCGGGGATTAGTTCTCATGCCACGTCAGCGGGCGATGGGATAGCACCGTAGCGGGTGGGGGGACCGCTGACAGGGGCACCACCCCTCGTTGTCCCCCGCACTCCCCCAAAGAGCAGCGGGGCTTAACACATATAAAGTTATTTATATTAGAAATATTCCGTTCAGTGTACATGTGCATGTGTATTTCTAAAGGAAAGGTTAATTAATACTTTGAGAGAGAGAGACATTATAAAAATATAAATATATATGTTTGCAAATTGTAGTGTTTATATTTTTGCTTGCAGAATATGAGTCTCAGATTAGTGCCATCTTGAAGCTAAAGGATATCACTTTCTTGTACTGAAATATCATCATTCTAGTTTTAGTCATTTTTTACTTGTTGCCATAATTCTAAAAATAGCCTAAAACATAATACACTGCCTGATCAGAGTGTGGCAAGGTGATGTCATGATGTCACGCTTAAATACAGCCATCACTTAGGCAACCATTATATTCTCTCTGTGTCTTCTTTGTGGGGACTGGCAGTTATTATAGTCTTTCCATTGTATCAAGTCACTTGAGTGGCTTTGATTTCTACCCATTACCATTATAATTATATACATATACAGTCGAC